>CAWUFW010015416.1:0-362164 GCA_963921515.1 Calotriton arnoldi | reverse complement strand
CCTGGTATATGCTGTTCACTAATTAAAGTGGACACCTTGCACCAGGGCAAATCGACTCTTATGGTAGATAGGTTTAAGACAACCTTTTAAAGAAAGCTATCCTAGTGGTAGCTGTGGAGAGCAGCCTTCAGGCTAAGTCTCGGAGGAATGTAAAGCAGCTTGTTTTACCATATAATCTCTTGAATCACCAAATGAAAAGACACCACACAGGTATATATATCAAATATATATGTATTTATTTCTAAATAACTCTCTACTAATCTCTTTATGAGATTAGAAGACAAACATATGCACAAATCAACGTTTCACAATAAGTTAAGCACAAAATATGGCTGGGGCCCTAGGGGCGTACCAGACCATATACTAAGTAAGAGACTTAGAAACAACGACTTGCAAGGAGACAAGGCCTAGGGCCTTCAGAAGTGCTGGGGCCTCACGAAACCACCCAAGGCAGGTAAGTAAAGGACCCACGGGGGACGCGTGCAGTGTGGATACACAGGCGCGAATCGCCGTTAACTTCAATGGGGCAAGTCGCGGTTGGAAATAAAGAGTTTTAGGATACTTCGGGAGAACCTACAAGCAAGTCACTTACAGGGTAAGTAGTTCTAGGGCCCACACCCACAGGAGCACCGTAGTGCTGGAGTTACCTCACCCAGGGAAGCCGGGTGCACAGGTGTCCTTTGGTGTCGGGTCGCGGCGTCGTTTTCAATGGCGAACAAAGAAGACTTGCTGCTTGCGGGAGCTGAAGAAGTGTCCGGTGGAATCCAAGCCTGGATTCTGAAGAAGGATGACCTGAAAGCAGAGGGGACAGTGTTCAAAGTCACTTGGCAGTGACCCGGGGCAAGGAAGATGGATGCCCACCGTCGTCGGTTGATTCAGGTCGGTTGCAGGTGCCTTGACTCTTCAGCCACGTGGTCCAGGAGGTGTCGACGACGACCAGGAGCTGGATTCGGTGGGTCCCTCGACGTCTGCAGCTGACTGCGGTGTCGGCAACTCGATTGGAGCCAACAAGCCTTGGCAGCAGCAAGTCTCGGGGAGATGAAGAAAAGTCGATGGCACAGACCAGCAAGGTCTGAGGGACTCACCCAGCGAGGGTAAGTCAGGGCAGGCCTGGAGCAACCAGGGGAGCCCTTTGGTTTCTTTAAGAAGTCTTCTGGGGACCCACAAGCCGGCGGGCAAGGGATCGCGAAGACACCTCGGGCGGAATCACTCAACAGGGGCCCACGGTCACTCGGGACGGTGTAGGCCTCTGATCTTCGGAGGGATTCCTGCTGGAGGTCGGGACCACACGTGGTCCAAAGCACAAGTTCGTAGAACGTTGTGAAGGGGTTGCACTCGACAATAGTGCACGGTACCCAGGGGTCGCGGTTCCTCGTTACTCGTGGGGTCCACTTGCCTCAGCTTCGCTGGGGACTCACGATGGCCTGGGAGAGGTCAGGAAATCCACTTCTTGGGCTGCAGGGACTTCGGACTCCGGCGGGAGCGGCGTAGTTTGCGACCGTCGTTGTCGTTTTTGGTGCCTGCCAAGCAGGGGAGTCACTCCTTGACTCCAAGGGAGATTCTTCTGTCTTCCAAAGGTAGTGGAACGTCGAAGGGCCAGGATTCTTCTGTAGAGCGTCGTCCAGGGGTTATCTGCTTTGCAATGGCAAGGTTCCCCCTCTTATACTAAAAAGAGGGGATGGACTAGCTCTATGACCCCACCTATGGGAGGGTCAAGGGAGGGGGTGGCTACACCCACTTCCCTTTGTCCAGTTTCGCGCCAGAGCAGGGGCAGGTAGCCCCTGAGCTGGTTTGAACTGGCATATGCACAGAGGAGCCTTCTGCTCCCCCAGTGCAGGACTTCAAAGCACTCTAAGAGTGCACCCACCCAGCCCCAATACACTAAACCCTGTCTGGAAGGTGGTTACACCTCCCTGTGACAGGATGCCTATTGTTGGGCTTCCTCCACTGCGAGTTTCGGTCATCAGCAGGAGGGCAGCCCAGTGTCTGTGACTGGTGGCATCCATTTTGTGATGCCAGGGCTCTTTAGGATTCTACCGCGTTTCCACAGCAGGTACATGTCTTATCCCTCTAGAAGGGTGGAATGCTACCCCCGCCGCCAAGATTGGCGGGGGGTAGTATTCCAAGATGTTTGACACCAAACACGACATGTTTTGATGCAGCCATTCCAAAGTTAGCATTTACCGCGAGGATATAATGCACTTAAATAGTATATGGTTTAACCGCATCCACAAACAGCACCAGAGAATGGACTCTGAGAACTGCAGAGGGGCCCTGCTCATGCAGAGGCACCCCCTCACATAGAAGCCAAGCACCCTGCCCTCAGGATTGATAGGGCCTGCCTTAGGGGTGACTGATAGGTTTATATGTGTGTGCAGGAGAGATATAGGAAACCTATATCTCAGTGAGGGGTGCTAGCACCACCTCACCCAGGCTGCAGTAGCAGGCCTGTGGTGTCAGATTTAGACTGCTTCCCAGGGGTGGCATAATATATGCTGCAGCCCCTGGTAGGCCTGTGAAGTACCTATGCCCTTGGCACCTAAGGTACCATATACTAGGGACTCATAAGGCACCACAGTATCCAATCACTAGTGCACCTAGAGTGCACTCCATGTCGTTTAGAGAGAACAGAGAGGCTGGGGCCCTGATTGGCAGGGACCCAGCCAGACTATAGCCAGAAACCAGTGCTAACATCAGAAAAAAAGTGGGGGCAACATAAGAGGCAGATCCTACTCTCCTACACAACCCCCCCAAACGTAGGGACACTAAACTAACCTTGACCAGTTGAGTCTTCGTGTTCAAAGTGGAAATACCTTGAGAGTCCATCTGCATTGGCATGTTGGGTCCCAGGCCTATGTTCCACTGTATAGTCCATCCCCTGTAGGGAAATGGACCACCTCAAAAGTTTTGGGTTTTCACCTTTCATCTGCTTTAGCCATAGGAGGGGCTTGTGGTCAGTCTGAACTATGAAGTGAGTACCAAACAAGTATGGCCTCAGCTTCTTCAGGGCCCAAACCACAGCAAAGGCCTCCCTCTCTATAGCTGACCAACGTTTCTCTCTAGGGGTCAGCCTTCTGCTAATAAAAGCTACTGGCTGGTCTTGACCTTCATCATTCAGTTGAGACAGTACAGCTCCCACACCCAGCTCAGAAGCATCTGTTTGGACAATGAACTTTTTGGTGTAGTCTGGACTCTGTAAGATGGGGGCAGTGCACATGGCCTGCTTTAGGTCTTCAAATGCCTTTTGACAGCTAGCTGTCCACTGAACCTTTTTTGGCATTTTCTTAGAGGTAAGATCATTCAAGGGGGTCACTATAGATCCATATCCCTTGACAAACCTCCTATAGTACCCAGTCAGGCCTAAGAAGGCTCTCACCTGTGTCTGGGTGGTTGGAGCAACCCATTCCAGTATGGTTTGGATTTTGCTCTGCAAAGGCTGAACCTGGCCTCCACCTACAAGGTGGCCCAGGTACACAACCTGACTCTGCCCTATCTGGCACTTGGTGGCCTTGATAGTGAGGCCTGCTTTCTGCAGGGCCTCCAAAACATTTCTGAGGTGGACCAGGTGATCCTGCCAGGAGGAACTAAAGACAGCAATATCATCTAGATAAGCTGAGCAATAAGTTTCCATCCCTGCCAGAACTTTATTCACCAACCTCTGAAAAGTGGCAGGTGCATTTTTCAATCCAAAGGGCATCACCACAAAGTGGTAGTGCCCACCAGGGGTCGAAAATGCTGTTTTGGCTTTTGCATCATCAGCTAATCTGATTTGCCAGTAGCCAGCTGTTAGGTCAAATGTGCTTAGATACTTGGCTGAGGCCAAAGTATCAATCAGCTCATCTGCCCTTGGTATGGGATAGGCATCAGTCCTAGTGACTGCATTGAGGCCTCTGTAGTCTACACAAAACCTCATTTCTTTCTTACCACCCTGGGTATGAGGCTTGGGTACCAGGACTACTGGGCTAGCCCAAGGGCTATCTGAAGGCTCAATCACGCCTAACTCCAACATTTTCTGGACTTCAGTCCTGATACAGTCCCTGACATGGTCAGGTTGCCTGTAGATTTTATTCTTGACAGGCAGACTGTCCCCAGTGTCCACCTCATGGGTGCACCAGGTAGTCTGACTAGGGGTCAGGCTAAACATATGTCTAAACTGTTGCAGAACTTGTCTGCACTCAGTTTGCTGATGGTCAGTGAGGCTGCTTGCCAAAGCAACACCATCTACTGACCCATCATCAGGGTTCTGAGAGAGCAGGTCAGGGAGAGGGTCACTCTCCTCCTCCTGGTCCTCATCAGTTGCCATGAGCAAGCCCATGTCAGCCCTGTCAACATATGGCTTTAATCTGTTGACATGAAGCACCCTTAGGGGGCTCCTGGGAGTTCCAAGATTCACCAGATAGGTGACTTCTCCCTTCTGTTCAACTATTGTATGGGGGCCACTCCACTTGTCCTGGAGGGCTGCTGGGGCCACAGGCTCCAACACCCACACTTTCTGTCCTGGCTGGTATACAGTCAGCACAGCCTTTTGGTCATGCCAAGCTTTTTGCAATTCTTGGCTGGCCTCCAGGTTTTTGGTTGCCTTTTTCATGTACTCTGCCATCCGGGAGCGGAGACCAAGTACATAGTCCATCACATCTTGTTTGGGGGGCTTGAGAGGTAACTCCCAGCCCTCTTTTACCAAACATAGTGGACCTCTCACAGGATGCCCAAACAGAAGCTCAAATGGGCTGTAGCCAACCCCCTTCTGTGGAACCTCTCTGTATGCAAACAAAAGGCAAGGAAGAAGAAGGTCCCATTTCCGCCTAAGCTTCTCTGGGAGTCCCTTAATCATTCCTTTCAAGGTCTTGTTGAAGCGTTCAACTAAACCATTGCATTGTGGGTGATAGGGGTGGTGAACTTATAAGTTACACCACACTCCTTCCACATTGCTTTCAGATATCCTGACATGAAGTTGGTACCTCTGTCAGAAATGACCTCCTTTGGAAAACCCACTCTGGAGAAAACTCCAATGAGGGCTCTTGCCACCACAGGTGCTGTGGTGGTCCTCAGGGGAATTGCCTCTGGGTACCTGGTGGCATGATCCACTACCACCAGGATAAATCTGTGCCCAGATGCAGTCTGAGGGTCAAGGGGACCAACAATGTCAATCCCTACCCTTTCAAAGGGTACCCCCACCACAGGTAGTGGTATCAGGGGGCCTTTGTTGTGCCACCTGCCTTACCACTGGCTTGGCAAGTGACACAGGAGCGACAAAACTCCTTTGTGTCCTCTGACATATGTGGCCAATGAAAATGTGGAACAAGCCTGTCCCAGGTCTTGTTTTGGCCCAAGTGACCTGCTAAAGGGATATCATGTGCTAAGGTCAAGAGGAACCCCTAAACTTCTGAGGTATTACCAACCTCCTGGTGGCTCCAGGGGCTGGGTCTCTACCCTCAGAATATAGGAGTCCCTCATCCCAATAAACTTTATGGGACCCACTAGCACTCCCAGCAGCCTCAGCAGCAGCCTGCTGTCTGAGGGGTTCAAGAGAGGGGCAGCACTGTTGCTCCTTGCTCAGATCTTCCCTGGAAGGGCCCCTGCCCCCAAGAACTCAACCTGGTCAGGTTCAAGTTCCTCTGGGGCAGTTCCTTCTTCAGGTTCTGCTTCACCTCCCTCTGGAAGTGAATCCTTGATCTGAGACAGAGGGGAAGGCACTGCCTTTACCCTACTGCTCCTCCTCTTGGGAAGCATCTGGTCCATTGTTCCAGGATCCAGAGCTGGTTCAGTGTCATGCATTCTTGCTTGTGACCTGGTCACAGCAAATACCTCTGCAGGGATGCCCAACATCTCAGCATGAGTCCATAACTCTACTTCAGACCAGGCTGAAGTCTCTAGATCATTGCCCAATAGACATTCTACAGGGAGGTCTGCACTAACTACAACCTTCTTGAGGCCAGTTACCCCTCCCCAGGAGAAATTCACAACTGCCAGACTATGGTTGGTCTGGACATTGCTTGCATTGGTCACCTGGTACATTTCACCCAGGATGATCTGTCCAGGGTCCACTAGGTCCTCTGCCACCATGGTGACACTAGCACCTGTGTCCCTAAATGCCAAAGCCTGTTTGCCATTTATCAAAGGCTGCTGTTTGTACTTGCCCAGATTACTGGGGCTTACTAGGAAGGACATATCAATGTTTCCCTCACAAATCAGCATTGCCTGAGTGGTCACTCTGACTAGGTCAGAATCCACTTCAGAACCCAGGGTCAACCCTACTACACCCTTATTCTGAGTACCACCTCCACCAGTAGCTGAGCTAGGGGGCACAGTTGCCTTAGGGGCAGGAGTGGTGGTGGTTTGGTCTTTGGACTTGGTACAATCAGAAGTCCAGTGCCCTTTCTGTTTACAGAATTTGCACCAGGGCTTCTTTTGGCCTTTTCCCTTGTTGGACTGTGACTCCCCACCAGATGCAGATTTTTGGGGCCCTTGTGAAGACTTCTGGTCTTTTGACTTATCCCCACCTTTCTCAGAGCCTTTAGGATCTTGCTTCTTAGTGTCACCCCCTTGGTTCTGGGTTTTCTGCCTCACCCTGGTTCTGACCCATTTGTCTGCCTTCTTTCCCAATTCTTGGGGAGAGGTCAGATCAGAGTCCACCAGGTACTGATGCAACAACTGGTTCTGGCAATTATTTAGGATCTGTTCTCTCATCATCAGATTATACAATCCCTTGAAATCAGTAACCCTACTGCCAACCAGCCAACCCTCTAGAGCCTTGGTTGCACAATCAACAAAGTCAGTCCAGTCCTGAGTCTGTGCCTTCTGGGTATCTCTGAACTTTAACCTGTACTGCTCAGTGGTTAAGCCAAACCCATCTATCAGTGCACTCTTCAGGACCTCATAATCATCAGCATCCTCCTCTCTAACAGTGAGGAGCTTGTCTCTTCCTTTATCTGAAAAGGAGAGCCACAAGATTGCTGCCCACTGCTTTTGGGGGACCTGCTGTACTCTACAGGCCCTCTCCATAGCAGTTATCCACTTGTGGATATCATCCCCACTCTGGTAGGGAGGAACAACCTTGCTCAGGTTCCTATGGTCAGGAATATATTCTCTGCCTCTAGGGACACTGTTGCTGCCACCAGGGGGTTCTAACCCCTCTTTTCTAGAAGCTCTCTGGATCTCCAGGGCTTCCCTATCCAGTGCCAACTGCTTGGTTCTGAGGGCCACTCTGGCTTCCTCATACTGGAGCAGTTTGCACCTTCTCTCAGAGGAGGTCTCTCTTAAGGAAAAGTATGAGCTCCTCTGCTGGACAAATTCTCTGCCAGAGTGATAAGAGTGGTCAGATTCCCTGGAAGGGGATCTGTGCCTCTCCTCCTCTCTGTCAGTTCTCTTAGGGAGAATTCCTCTGTCCTTTTCAGGCTCCTTGGAGCCTGGCCCTTCAATCACAGAGTCTTGGTCATTCTGATTTTCATCATCTGACCCAGATACTATGACTGACCCACCCACTGATTCAAACCCTTTAGCTCCTAGAGCCAATCTCAGGTCATCTGCTGTCAGCAGATCTATCAGGTGCAGGGTTGAGGGACTCTGTCCTATCCTCAGGTGTCTGTCAACACACATGGCTCTCAAGTCAGAGAAAGCCATGTCCTTATACTGAGGCTGAGTGGATCCACTGGGTCCACCCCTTAAGGACATTCTAGTGTTGTGCAGTGTTGTACTACCTACACTAGTTTGTGGCCTACTGATCCTAGCTTGAGCTGTGGAAAGGGTGTGCTATCCCTTGGCACACAGCTCTAAGTTCAGTAGAACTTATTGATACTAAGCTTGACTTTATATGTACCTTGAGTACCTATAATGGTTTTCAGTTAGTAATTCAAATAGAGATTTTCTGGTAAAACAATGGCAAGCTGGAATCCCACACGCTGCCCACCAATGTGAGAAGTTGGCCTGGTATATGCTGTTCACTAATTAAAGTGGACACCTTGCACCAGGGCAAATCGACTCTTATGGTAGATAGGTTTAAGACAACCTTTTAAAGAAAGCTATCCTAGTGGTAGCTGTGGAGAGCAGCCTTCAGGCTAAGTCTCGGAGGAATGTAAAGCAGCTTGTTTTACCATATAATCTCTTGAATCACCAAATGAAAAGACACCACACAGGTATATATATCAAATATATATGTATTTATTTCTAAATAACTCTCTACTAATCTCTTTATGAGATTAGAAGACAAACATATGCACAAATCAACGTTTCACAATAAGTTAAGCACAAAATATGGCTGGGGCCCTAGGGGCGTACCAGACCATATACTAAGTAAGAGACTTAGAAACAACGACTTGCAAGGAGACAAGGCCTAGGGCCTTCAGAAGTGCTGGGGCCTCACGAAACCACCCAAGGCAGGTAAGTAAAGGACCCACGGGGGACGCGTGCAGTGTGGATACACAGGCGCGAATCGCCGTTAACTTCAATGGGGCAAGTCGCGGTTGGAAATAAAGAGTTTTAGGATACTTCGGGAGAACCTACAAGCAAGTCACTTACAGGGTAAGTAGTTCTAGGGCCCACACCCACAGGAGCACCGTAGTGCTGGAGTTACCTCACCCAGGGAAGCCGGGTGCACAGGTGTCCTTTGGTGTCGGGTCGCGGCGTCGTTTTCAATGGCGAACAAAGAAGACTTGCTGCTTGCGGGAGCTGAAGAAGTGTCCGGTGGAATCCAAGCCTGGATTCTGAAGAAGGATGACCTGAAAGCAGAGGGGACAGTGTTCAAAGTCACTTGGCAGTGACCCGGGGCAAGGAAGATGGATGCCCACCGTCGTCGGTTGATTCAGGTCGGTTGCAGGTGCCTTGACTCTTCAGCCACGTGGTCCAGGAGGTGTCGACGACGACCAGGAGCTGGATTCGGTGGGTCCCTCGACGTCTGCAGCTGACTGCGGTGTCGGCAACTCGATTGGAGCCAACAAGCCTTGGCAGCAGCAAGTCTCGGGGAGATGAAGAAAAGTCGATGGCACAGACCAGCAAGGTCTGAGGGACTCACCCAGCGAGGGTAAGTCAGGGCAGGCCTGGAGCAACCAGGGGAGCCCTTTGGTTTCTTTAAGAAGTCTTCTGGGGACCCACAAGCCGGCGGGCAAGGGATCGCGAAGACACCTCGGGCGGAATCACTCAACAGGGGCCCACGGTCACTCGGGACGGTGTAGGCCTCTGATCTTCGGAGGGATTCCTGCTGGAGGTCGGGACCACACGTGGTCCAAAGCACAAGTTCGTAGAACGTTGTGAAGGGGTTGCACTCGACAATAGTGCACGGTACCCAGGGGTCGCGGTTCCTCGTTACTCGTGGGGTCCACTTGCCTCAGCTTCGCTGGGGACTCACGATGGCCTGGGAGAGGTCAGGAAATCCACTTCTTGGGCTGCAGGGACTTCGGACTCCGGCGGGAGCGGCGTAGTTTGCGACCGTCGTTGTCGTTTTTGGTGCCTGCCAAGCAGGGGAGTCACTCCTTGACTCCAAGGGAGATTCTTCTGTCTTCCAAAGGTAGTGGAACGTCGAAGGGCCAGGATTCTTCTGTAGAGCGTCGTCCAGGGGTTATCTGCTTTGCAATGGCAAGGTTCCCCCTCTTATACTAAAAAGAGGGGATGGACTAGCTCTATGACCCCACCTATGGGAGGGTCAAGGGAGGGGGTGGCTACACCCACTTCCCTTTGTCCAGTTTCGCGCCAGAGCAGGGGCAGGTAGCCCCTGAGCTGGTTTGAACTGGCATATGCACAGAGGAGCCTTCTGCTCCCCCAGTGCAGGACTTCAAAGCACTCTAAGAGTGCACCCACCCAGCCCCAATACACTAAACCCTGTCTGGAAGGTGGTTACACCTCCCTGTGACAGGATGCCTATTGTTGGGCTTCCTCCACTGCGAGTTTCGGTCATCAGCAGGAGGGCAGCCCAGTGTCTGTGACTGGTGGCATCCATTTTGTGATGCCAGGGCTCTTTAGGATTCTACCGCGTTTCCACAGCAGGTACATGTCTTATCCCTCTAGAAGGGTGGAATGCTACCCCCGCCGCCAAGATTGGCGGGGGGTAGTATTCCAAGATGTTTGACACCAAACACGACATGTTTTGATGCAGCCATTCCAAAGTTAGCATTTACCGCGAGGATATAATGCACTTAAATAGTATATGGTTTAACCGCATCCACAAACAGCACCAGAGAATGGACTCTGAGAACTGCAGAGGGGCCCTGCTCATGCAGAGGCACCCCCTCACATAGAAGCCAAGCACCCTGCCCTCAGGATTGATAGGGCCTGCCTTAGGGGTGACTGATAGGTTTATATGTGTGTGCAGGAGAGATATAGGAAACCTATATCTCAGTGAGGGGTGCTAGCACCACCTCACCCAGGCTGCAGTAGCAGGCCTGTGGTGTCAGATTTAGACTGCTTCCCAGGGGTGGCATAATATATGCTGCAGCCCCTGGTAGGCCTGTGAAGTACCTATGCCCTTGGCACCTAAGGTACCATATACTAGGGACTCATAAGGCACCACAGTATCCAATCACTAGTGCACCTAGAGTGCACTCCATGTCGTTTAGAGAGAACAGAGAGGCTGGGGCCCTGATTGGCAGGGACCCAGCCAGACTATAGCCAGAAACCAGTGCTAACAACAGAAAAAAAGTGGGGGCAACATAAGAGGCAGATCCTACTCTCCTACACACATTTGATGCATATTCATCGAACATTCCTAAAGTTATAAGGCATAAAAACATTAAAAATGTTTATACCGCTGACTCCTGATAATTGCCACAAAATTTGACATGGCTAAAACGTTTTAGAGCTTTGCTATAGTCAGGGCTACTTGGATTATGCAGCAGAGGTATCTGAATTATGAGGCAAGGCAATCTAAATAATGTGGCAAAAAATCAATGAATGGGGCACATTTTTAGCTTTCATCCACATCACTCCATTGCATATTAAAGAATATTTATTTCTCCATTTTAAAGAGTGCGACTCAATCAGGGAGGTGTTCGCACAGTATGTCAAAACAGCATGGAGTTGTATGGCAGTCCCTTGCAATGAACCCATCATATGGCGAGATGGCGCAGGAATAACCAGGACATATGTGAGAGAAAGGGCCTCTTTATTAGAAGAGGTCTGAAGCTAGCTCTCCACAACTCTATAATTGTAACTGGTAACTCCATTGCACTAATACATCAAACTTACCTACTGCCGACCTCCCTTAAACTACCTCCCATTAGCAAACTCCCAAACAAGCCAGCACTTTTTCCACTCCCAATACATAAGTCGTCTGTTGTCTTACATGTACCACTCCTTCTCCCTAAAGAACTATTTTGTCGCCCCTTTGATGTCTCTACCTGCAGCCCCTTCACCTTTTCCCTGTTTCTAGCAGCAAGTGTCTGCCCTGTGACACCCCAGCCTTTGTGGACAAGTGAATCTCCCCTTCCTTCTTTGACATTCTTTGAACCTTGTTCTAGGCGGTCAGCGTGTAAGGATGCATAATTATGCTAAGAAATTGCTTCGGTTTGACCAGGCAGCTCTGGATCTGCACCACGCCCTGGCTCCTTTTTCTACTTATACAGATGAGCTAGGGCTAAATTGAGGCAAAACTCAATTTATGACTTTTGGAAAGTCTCAAAGTAAGGCTCCTTGGTTTTTAGACATCAAACCCCTGGCTACTGTAACCTCATACCAGGAAGCAGAGTACATTGGAAATTGAGAACATTGTCATTGACTCTAATTCGATGCAAAGATGAAATATACCAACCCCCCTTTACCTTTCTCTTTCCATCTCCCTTCCTTTCTCCCTCATAATACTTCTCCTTTCGGTGCTTTCTATCTCTAGATCCTTTTTTTCCTGCCCCTTTCTCCTTCTCTTCCTTTTTGTGCTGAATTTGGTTCCTTTCCCGGTACACAGATGGCAGACCCTCCTGTCCGTCGATGATTTGGTGGAGAAGGTGGTTTTGCAGCTACAAGAACTGAAGTTACTGGACAGCACCTACATATTCTACACCTCTGACAACGGCTACCACACTGGTAAATACTCCAGTGAAAATTCTTTGTGTCTAGCGTCATCGTGATAATGTTCTTCTAGTCCCCGGCTTTCCTTAAACAAATCACTGTAATAAGATGCATAAATCCAGCTGATTCAAGCGAACCAAACCCAAACTACAAGACTCAGAATGCATGGATTTTTTTTTTTACCATAGACCATGACTGGAAGGTGGTGTCTCAGTGCCAAGGAGTGATCTGGTCACTCTACGAGGATGTTAATAATAGGCGATTACCTCTTTCGACCAGTGTGTGACCTCATGCAGTTTCTCTTTGTGGCCATGGGCTTCTCTGTGCCTTTGTCTAGGCTTTCCTCTGTTACTGTTTCAATGTTTGAGACATCAGAGAGGAACCTGACTTTTTAAATTCCTACTGCATCTACCACTGTCTGTTTGTGGCCTTGGGAGGTTTTCTGCACCTCAGTGTTTTTAGCTAATGTGGGGACACTACGAACCCTTCCAAGTTATCTGTTGTCCATGAAGTCGAAGAAGGTCACAGCAGCTTGAGAGATACCCAAATGTTGGGTAAGACTCAAGTAGAAATTGTTACTCCTATCTTGATTAGCTTTCTTCCCATAAGATAGTCCCTAAGAATAAAGGCATTAACAATTATAATCACCCAACATAATAATCTGATCAGCAACTATGCGGAGATAAGTGCATTAAATGCAGCCTTGCACTAGAACGTTGAAACTAAAGGTACCCAGAGTGGTAACGGGCGAAGAACAGACCTTAACTATTTAAAGTTCAGATTCTCCTGGTTGTAAGACTAGCATACTCTGGAAGAAGAGACAACAATCTATGGAAAAACTTCCTTCCCTTACCCATAGACCAACTCTCTTTCCTGCATTGTGCCACGTGGCTTAATTCAAGTGGAAAACTTTCAATCTCTTTCATCTATAGTCTATAGTTTCATGCAAATGCATATTCCCCTCATACTATGTATTTAGACTTTTTGAATAGTTAAATTGTTTATAATTAATGAATGTTTGAGTGTCTTGTATCCCTCCACGGTCTGACCTAAGGGATATTTGTGCAAACAGCAGTTTAGAAACAGTTTTTACACACTTATTTTTAAAAGCTCATCCTAATATATCTAACAGTTTGACAACGACCTAGTGTGTAGAAAAAACACCTTTTTTGTTTAGTGTTAATCTATCCACATATTGTTATGGTGCACGCACTCATGGCTACATAGGCCACAAGTTGCATTTTTTAAAGTTCAGCAGAATATTTGGGCTATAAATTACCAAGAGTCCCTAGTTGCTCTCGTTCTACTTGAACCAAGTCCATGTGGTATTTTATGGGTATTAAACCATTGATTTATCCTTCAGCAAATGACTTTTCGCATATTTTGTTGTATCTGGTCCACATTTGACATACGTCAAAGGGTCAACCGCTTACGTTTTTACCCAGGAATGAGGGAACCAGCTTTTTGTAATGACCGCAAGATGAAGACCTGGTTGCTCAACCAAGTCAGAAGGTCAGTAACCTGGCCACTTAAAGAGGGACAGTTGCCTTGAGTCTAAGAAAACCAATGGGGTGTTGTTGAATTAACCCCAGCAGATACTTGGGTAACACAAGTCCATAATCTTCACATGTTGCTTGGGATTATTCTGTCATTGGATGCTTTTTGGAAAATTAATCAACTTCTCATCCTGCTGTATTCCCCACTGGAGCATTCTGCAAATAAGCAGAGCCAGACGTTTTGGGGTTCCAAACATATTAAATACCTGCGGAATTATGTTTTAAGGTTTTAAATGTAGAGGGTAGTGTGAAATCCACCAGGGGTTTCCCTTGTGTTGGTATCCATCAAAGAATCAGTCAATAAGAGAACCCTCAAAGGGATCCCTTCCCGCCTCCATGTTCTGAATGCTTTAAGCCCCGACATGATTATAAACTCTTGAATGTAGTATACTCTATACAATACTGCAGAACAGAAGGTACGTATTAGACCCTAAGACAAAAACACAAAAGACTCCTACAACGACCTCATCCTTATATTTTTGTCAGTCACAAGGACCTAGTAGATAGAAAAAAATTAGTTTGTTATTTAATGTTAACCTATCCACAGATTGTTTTGGTGTACCCACTTAGGTCTGCATTGTATACAATTAGAATTTTCTTTTAAAAGTTCAGCAAAATATGCGTGGCTGAAAAAACTGTTTACAAAGGCAGGGGGTGCCCCAAGCAATGGGAAAAAGTGTGGAGGCACTGGGAAGTTTATAGGGGTAATTGGGAGATATCTGAAGGCTTAGGACGGGAGGGGGTGGTGGGCAGGGGAGGTTTTGGGCCGAGATCCACCTGAATAACTGAGTGTGTCCTAACGAACATATGTAGCATGTTAGAACTGGGGGTCTCTAGTTGGCAATGGTTTGCACCTTTGTCCAAATAGGGACCCTTGCTTCTAGTCAGGATAAGGGGGATACACTCCTAAAATAACCCCTGCTCACCCCCTGGTAGCTTGGCACGAGCAGACAGGCTTATCTCAGAGGCAGTGTGTAAAGCATTTGGGAACACATACAGTAATACAGTGAAAACACTACAGATGGACACCACACAGGTTGTTATGTAAAAATAAGTAATCTTTATATAGACTTATCACAAGACCCAATAGCACAAATCCACAATACTGTACTCAAAAATAGACTTTAAAAGGTTATAAAATAGTTCAGTTCTCTCAAGTTGTAAATGCGACACTTTACTCTCAATGTACCTTGAATGCGTAACGCAAAGAAAACAAAAGGGTTGCAGGGAAGGTGATGCGTCGGTTCCTTACACTCAGGGGAGTGGATGCGTCGGTTCCTTACTGCTGCGCAGGGGAGTTGATGCTCGCTTCCTTACTGTGTGGGGAGGTGATGCGTCGGTTTCTTACTGCTTTCCGGTGCGATGCGACAAGATGGCACCTCGATGCGATACTCTTCTCCGGTACGATGCGACAAAATGGCGTCTTGGTTGCGATGTGACAACGTTGGTGTGATGCGTGCACACCCGGCGGCCGTGCGGCGACTCGATGATCTTTGGAGCCGCGACAGGCCCTGCGACGCGCTTCTCCGGTGATGCGACGATGACCTCTGTGGCAGCGTCCCGCTTCTCCGGTGATGCGCCGCGCTTCGGCGATGCGAGGATGACAGCGGCAGCGGCGTCTCGCTTCCTTGGCGATGCGATGACCGCGGCTGCGGCGGCGACACGCTTCTCGTTGTTGCGTCGCGCTTCCAGCTCCCAGCGACACGCAGTCTCTCAGAAGGCCCAGCACAACAGCAGGCACTTCAATTCCCAGCAAGGGAATGCAGGGGGAGCTGGTTGGTGAAGTCTTGTATCCCTGAGACTTCAGGCAGGAGGCAAGCTCTAGTTCAAGCCCTTGGAGATTCTCTTCTTCAAGATGACAAAGCACAGCAAAGTCTTTTCTCCTGTCCTTGGTAGAAAGCAACCACTGCAGGCCAACCCCAATCAGCAAAACAGCACAGGGGCAGTACTCCTCCTTCAGCTTCTCCGGTTCTTCTCCTTGGCAACAGGTTTCTTGATTTCCCAGAAGTGATCTAATTTCCTAGGGGTCTGGGTCCCCTTTTTATACACAGTTTCTCTTTGTTCTCTGAAGGCAGAGAGGCCTCTGCCTAGTCCAAAACCAGTTCTGGTCAGTCCTGGAGCACTTTGTTTTTCTGACTCCTTCTTTCCTTTGTGAGTGAGGGGCAGAGCCATCAGACGCCCGGCAAGAGGTGGAGCCAGCATTGTGGAAGGCAGGCACAGCCCTATTCAGACCCAGGTGCAACTCCTCCTTCCACTCTGGATGCAGATCTTTCTATTCAGCCCTGTGCTGACTCACCCTGTCTCCTGTAGCCACCCCCAGCCCCTGTCACTCAATCTCCAGACAAGGAATACACAACCTAGCAGAGGCAGGCTTGGAAGTTTAGGCAAGAAAATACCCACTTTCTAAAAGTGGTATTTTCAAACACAGAATGTTAAAACCAACTTCACTAAAAGATGTATTTTATCATTCTGAGTTCAGGCATACTAAATTCGTTGTTCTACCATGTTCCCTGGGTCAGTTAGGATTATAAGGTGTAATAATCAAACTGCCCATTCTGGCCTATGGAGAACAGGTAGCCTTGCAATAGTGAAAAACGAAAATGGCTGTAATTCACTATTAGGACATGCCACACACACCAGGGCATGTCCTACCTTATACTTACAATGCACCCTGCCCTTGGGCCTACCTTAGGGGTGTCTGATATGAAGATAAGGGAAGGTTTAGGGACTGGCAAGTGGGTGCACTTGCCAAGTCGACATGGCAGTCACAGACCGCACACAGGCTCTGCAATGGCAGGCCTGAGACACATTTTACAAGCTGCTTCTGTGGGTGGCACAACCAGTGCTGCAAGCCCACCAGCAGCATTGGATTTACAAGCCCTGGGCACACTCAGTGCACTGTACTAGGGACTGACAAGTAAACCCATCATCCAATCATGGAGTCACTAATCCATACATCAATTTACAGTAGGGAGCACTTGCACTGTGGCACTGAACAGCAGTGGCACAGTGCCCAAAAGCATCTAAAACCAGCAAACACATAAGAGGCAACAGCAAAAAATGGAAGGGAGACCCACGCCAATGGTGCCAAGTCTAACATAGCACAATATGTATTACAGAAATAACAACGTGTTAATGAATAATGCATAGCTTTGTTGTTGTATATTGGAACTGACGGTGTTTAATAAAAAGAAGTTTAAAAAAAAGTTCAGCAAAATATTGGTACTATGGATTATCAAGAGCCCGTAGTTGCTGTAGTTCCACTTGAATGAGTCCATGTTGTATAATATGAGTATTAAATAATTGATCTATCCTTCAGCAAACAATTTTCACATATTTTGTTGTACCTGATCCCCCTTTTCTGAAATTGTGTATTTACCTGTTTTGCTCATGATATTCTGACATAGAACCATTTTTATGAATTAGGTTACGCAGCTGTAAAAACAAATCTTTCCCTAGAAATACCTTACATTGCCAAAATCTAAACGAAATAAGTAAATTTGCTTTTGTATATCCCAACATAACTATGACCAACCTTTGACTCATGATCCCTCCTAGCGTTATCATCTACATATAGTGCCGCTGAGATGTAAATTAGACAGAAGAGGAACTTTACAAAAACAGTTTGCGTCAGGCTGGCATAGGAGCTGAAGAATTGTGAACTGCAGCAGCAATGCTCATAGCCTTGTGAGTACCAAATCCAAAAGGAGACTGCAAAGAATTGCTAGCTACAAAAGACTTATGGGAAAGTCTCAAAAGTATGTGACGTGATGTGTAGGGAAGCGAAGGTGTGACTGATTTCTGGGTGCAATTCATTTGCAAGAATAATGGTTGCAGAGGCGCCTATCAAGGAAGCTTCAATTACTATGCTGTACAGCAATATTCTATTTCCACAACCTCCCTCGAGATATGGGTTATAGCTAATACCGACCGGTTGGTACATCTAGCAAATGTGGTCCTTCACAAAACACTCAGAAATATGTTGCTTCTGGTTTACTAATGAATGTAGCAGTCAAGGGCTGTGAATCTTACGTATTTGTAATTCTAGTAAGCGAGATGGCAGTGCTGCCTGGTGGCTGAATCACAGATCCCTAACTTTGTGTTCAACCTCTGGGGGATCACTCTTTCATCCTGTTCCTTCATCTGACTCTGGCTCTATGCCAGACTCATTGTGACTACCCACAGGCTCTGATTCACAGAACACTCCCTCTGGGTCACCATAGTCATCCCAGTCTGCTACTGGTGTGTGTGTGTTACTTTGGTGTCTACAATCTCACTTTTATCTGGAAATATTGCTTTTCTTTGAAATACATAAATACAGTATGCTACAATACCTTAGATAAATCACTTTGGGTCTTGGCCTAACTCTTGGCCTGCCAATACTGCTTTATATGTCATGACTCCTTTCCTTCTCAGTGGTACCCTTCTCTCCTCTCTATTCCTGTCCTCATATTTACCCTGTTCCCTACTTTCCTCTCACAGGTCAGTTCTCCCTGCCCATTGACAAGCGTCAAATGTATGACTTCGACCTGCGAGTGCCCCTGCTGGTCCGGGGCCCGGGTATCAAACCCAACCAGACCAAGATGGTGAGTAAATCCTGAGGCTAGAGTGGTACCCTACAGTACCACCATCTCCTCCACCCTGCCACCGGTGAACTGAATCCCACTCATCCCACACACTTTGAACCCTAGTGTACAGACTTTCTTCTCCCTCTGAGGTCAGGAACTGGCTTTGCCTCTGCTCTCCCGACCTCTGTTCTGTTGCCCCACCACACCCTGAGCTTTAGAGACGTCCTACATATTGCACTCCTGTTTAACACTGCACTCCAGACCACGCCTGTATTCTGACTCCCACCCACTCTCCTCTGCCCCCAGTTGGGGTGACCTTTGCCTAGGGCAGCTGGTTGCACTTACTTCAGATCCACCTTCTTCCTGGGTCATTTTAAGCTTTAGAGAAGCCTTTCAACTGCACAGCACCTCACTGTGCTTTTCAGTGTGCAGGGAGGAAAGCAATATATTCCATTTAGTGCACTATCCTAGTGGAAAGCTAGTGATGTAGCGGGCTTCTCTCTCTGAGTCCAAAACTGCGCCGCTCTTTCTATCAGTGCAGAACTTCTTTTACTGTGCACAGAACCTTTCTATGACAAGATTGCCACTTTATCACTGCATTCTAAACCCCGCTCACAAAGTAATGAACGTCAGTAAGTATGCAGCCGCTGTACCCAAGTACTGAGCCTGTCTTACACAGTAATGAACTGGTTACAAAAATTTGAATAATGTGCCCACTTATACCTTTGTGCCTCAGAGCTTAACTTCTCTTCTTTTATTTTCCTGCACCAAATCATCTCCCAGGAACCGGTACTCAACATTGATCTGGCAACCACTTTCCTGGACATCGCAGGAATCAACATTTCTGAGACAAGCATGGATGGGCAGTCACTCCTTCCCTTGTTGGTAAGTAACCTCGTCAGATAACTGTCCCTTATTGGTCAATGCCTCAAGTTCCGTGACGCACTCTACGCTTTGTTGATGTCGTTTTATGAACAGTGGCTCCTTGGAGGGTCCCTGAGTGTTCAGCGTGCCGTTTGTGTGCTGTCCCTGACTGTCTCTCCATTCATCTTGGCTAGGGAGTTTTGTCAAGGAAGGAGTCCAACATGAGAAGGTGGTATTAGTGCTCAGATCTCTTTCTTGCCCAGGTTCCAAATGTGTAGAATGTTTGATTTAAATCTGTTGCTATTGACTGTGCTTGTAGCCAAGCACAGGGCCCAGAGCTTCTTTTCAGCATATTCACCCTATTTGCTACGATAGTCACGATCAAAGCCAATAGGTCTGGGTATAATGTGCTAACGCATGTAGCTTTAGTGCATTAAAGTGAGATACGGGGAAAGGGAGCCAGTAGGATTGGACAGAGAGGACAACAATTATAAAGTAATTCCTCATGCACCACAATACAAGCACCCGAGTGAAAGCGAAAGAATACACCCAACGAGCCAGTAGCATTAGATGCAAGATGAATAAGCCACTGGACTTGATGGACAAAGTCTCAAGCCAGTGACTGAAGGAAGTTGGTCAAAGAAAGCTGGCGAGTCAAAGGGGCTATCCCAAAGCACAATTTTTGGATATTGTGAGTAAAAGGTCTGTTTCATGGTTGTGCAGTCAAAACCAGCCTTAAAAATGTACTCTGGTCTGAAGCATACACCGACTGTAACACACCACTGCATATAGATAGTAAGAATGTCAGTGTGCATTATAAACTTAGTCCCTTGTGCACAAGCACATAACTCACAAATACACCAGGATAAGGAGGGGTTGCAAGGATTTTTGTTAAGGAGAAGCATAACCCATGTGCCAAAGTGCAGCCAAACACAGCCGTAAACAGGCATCCGCGTTGTTGCTTTGTCATAGGGTTTGTACTCTTATGGATGTCTCCATCTTTCCAGGCCAAAACCTGGTCCCGGAAACAAGCATCCTGGGATCGGTTTTGGGGTGCTCGCTATGCCACTGGATTCAAGCTAGCCTGGCTGATGAGGGGTGATACCCCGAAACCGGTCCCAGGATCCTTGTTTTCTGGTCCAGGGAGGACCTGGCTTGGCAGTTCGGGCTGGACTGTCCCCATGGGGAGAAGGGTCAAGACTGATTTGCATGTGGCTGGGTCCAAACTGGGGTGGCGTGGCGAGCAAAAGAACTATGGATTTAACCCAGATCTGTGACTGGGGGTTAATGTGTGACAATGTTCAGCATTCCGCCCATCACCATTTTGTGTTGCTATAAGTCACCCTCAGTAGGAAGGGTATGCCCAGACATGGGTTTGGTGCTCGCTTTGCCACTGGATTCATCCTAGCCTTGCAGATGAGTGGTGATACCGCGCACTGCCTGGGGAGGGTGCCACTGTTGAGTAAGCATTGATGGTGGGACATAGTGTTGCATGGGTGGTTAAGGAGAAAGGTTCTTTCAGTAGCAGAGTTGTGCAATGGCATGAGTCATCAAGGGAGCCATGACTTTTGTAGGGGAGATTAGTCGTGTGTGTTGAATTGAGGGTTAAGAAGGATACTGAGTGTGGTTTGTGAAGGATGCTGAGCTGTGCTGAGGGCTACATTGAGTTTGGGGCTGTTACATTGGCTTGGGTTTTAGTGCTGATGTGTGCAGTCATGCTGATTACTTTAATGGAGTGTTGTAAGCTTGTCGCATAGTTCTTGCAAGGGTATAGGTGTGCTGGAGTGAGCTGTTTGTAATTTATGTGGTTAATTACGGGAGGTTCTTTTTCTATGGTTTGGGGAGACCCTGACTCTTTCTGTGTAGTGTAACCCTTTTGGGTTCTGGTGGGACACAGTTTATTCCTTATATGCTGTTGGTACGCTTCCTGCACATTTTTGTTGGCTGTTGTGCAATGGATCTCGCATTGATTAGTTGGCTTGCAGCACGTCTTGCATGTGCTCGAGTGAGAAATAGTTGAGGCTATGTATATACCTGTAGACTCAGGCACTCATGGGAGTTAATGCTATGACTGGGTGTTGGGGTGTGTCTATGCATTTGTAGGAAAATTTTTGAATGGTGTTAGTGCACAGCTGGAGAAAGTATAACAAATGGAGTAAGAGCGTTTGTAGTGAGTGAGCACGAGAGTGGTGTAGGAGCGATAGGGAATGAGGTAGGGGCATTATATGTGCAGATGCTATAGAAAATGATGTAACATTTTTTGGGGAGAGCTTTAAAGAATGGTCGTTGAACACTACAGCGAGTTGTTGGGGATGGTGTAGAAGTTTTCGCTGTTGCAAATGGTATAGGGAAGGGTGTAGAGTACTCGCTTTGAGCCACCATGGTGTATGTTACTCTCTGGGCACTCTCATGGCATTCTTTGCCTAATCCTGCTGATATACTCCCATTCTTGATGTTTTTTAGGTGAGCCCTCCACCGAATGGGACCTGGCGATCAGATTTCCTCGTGGAGTACACAGGAGAGGGAAGCTCTGATGCAGACCCATCCTGCCCAAGTTTGGGCCCAGGAGTATCTGTGAGTATTACCTACTTGAATGAGCTTTTGATTTTTATGCACCAAATGTTTTTCAGCTTTTATATGTATACAAGGCACATGTTATTATCAAAGATGAATTGTTTTAATCTGAGAATATAATGCAGAATGCTGAAGTATTGACTACAAAAGGATTATGCAGTCTCTTGGGAGGAGATGGCCTATCAGATATTGGGAGGAGGAGCTGCACCTACTCTCCATCAGTAATTCTAGGCCAACATCTTTGTCCCATGTAATGTAAGATATTGCAGTAATATTAAATAATGCCGACCAACAATTTTGCAGGACACATCAGAGTAAAAATATCTGACTTTATGTAATACTAGGAGCTATTTAATTTTTGTATTTATTTATTTGATTTATTATAGTACTTTTATCTAAAGCGATGTATAATATATGAAAACTGAATGCACAAAGGTACAACAGTTACAGTAACATGTTCACGGTTGGTTAGAAGATGCAAGCAGTTGTGGCTTCAGCTGTCTTTTTCTTTAATATATATAAGTTGGTGAGCCTCTAATATCACACAGAGGTTCATTTCACACATTAGGCACAAATAGAACAAAATAAAGAAAGGGAGTTAGGCACAAGCCCGCTGTACAACAGATAAAAACAAAGTGTTTGAGGGACAGTGAAAAGAGAAACAAATGACCACAGGTAAGGAGCGGGTGAAGAATGAAAACATTTAAAGATTAGGAAGACAAAATTAATCCGTAATTGAAGGCATAATGGAAGTCATCGAAGCTGAGCAAGACACAGGGAAAATGTGTGCAGCATAGTGAAGAGAGCAGAGAAGACGATCGCCTGAGTTTTTGTTGGTCTGAAGTGGAGTCGAGATATATTTAGTGAGACCAACATAAAAGGAAGAACAGTAGTTAAGAGAAGAATGAACTGGTTCAACTGAGCAATTTAAAAAGAGGAAAAAGAAAGAAAATATCGAATTCTGTTTATATTGTACACATGAAAGAGGCACGTTTTGAAAACAAGTAATTTGGTGTGAAAAGTTAGGTCGAGAATCAAACTCAAAAACCACATTATCAGCAGAGTAAAAATGACAAATCAGTAGGTTGAAACAATTTGAAGAAGGAAAAGTGATGTGACAGGAAATATGAGTCTGAAGGGGGTAGAGAACGATGAAAAGTAGAAAAAGATTTATGACTCCTACTACTAGAAATGTAATTCAAACATGCAGATATGTTAATAAAAGAAAAATTGTATAGAGCAAAACGAGTAAAGATCCTAAAACTGATTTCTAAGGAACCCCAAAGTGAACACCAAAGTGAATAAGATAAGGTGCAGACAAAGAATGGGTGTTGCACCAGGTTAGAGTACTAGGTGGATCTAGGATCTTGGTTTGTTTCTGTTTTGTCTTGCCCTTTGCCTCATGGTGATGGGCAGAATAGGGCTGTTTGGCTGTCCCTTTTGATTCAGTTGGAGGTGTTTTCCTTCCGGTTTGTTAACAGGAAGTCTTTCCAGGATTATTCCTAGTGTACCCGAGTGAGATATACTTCTGGAAGGAGTGTTTGAGTCAGTTGTTTGTTAATGGAGATGGCTTTGATTAGTTTCAAATTTTGGGAGCGGTGAAGATGACAATAGACCTTTGTGATCAATTCTAAGTCAGTCTATCTTATTTAGTGGAGGATCTAATGTTCTATTTGGGCAGATTTACATTTGTGGTGAGTGTTTAGGTGGGCATTTTTTAAAGTTATGAAGCCACTTTGAATCAGGTGCGATATTTTCCTCAGTAGATGGTCTGCCGTGGTGTTGACGTTAAGATTGATCATGTCCAAAGTACTAGCTGTTTGGTCCTTTGTACTAACAAGTAGGTGATGTCAGGTAAAGTGTCCAGTGTTTGGTTTCGGTTTATGTTGGATCGACTGCAGTCTGAGATCTGAGGGCAGCAAGGGGACTGCAGAGGTAAAGTTAAGTTTGTATTGGTCATCAAAGTAAGAGGAGAGTTAACTTTAGATTGAGTATAGCGTGTTCGCCAGAACGTCATGCATTTGTTTCCCTCCAGCGCTGTAAAAAAAGGCCCTCGGACGTCTGGATCCCGATGTTCTGTTCGCTCTCAACATTTAATCCATTTGGCTCTACAAGCTCAAACTGCCAGCATTAAATCTTCCATTGTGATTGCAGGCACTTGTGCCTCCTGAATCAATAAAATTCTTCCCCTCTCTTCATAAAGGCTTTGCATGTTTTGCCATTGGAATAGGGTGGTCATGTGGCCGTGGCTTTCACTCCTTCATAACGCCGCCTCAGTTATTGCTGTGAGTCAACAGATTATTTACCAAACTAATTTACATCTTCTGAGACCTAATGGATCCTGCACACTTGGTCTCAAATGCATTTGACTATGGTAAGTAGTACTACAGGACTACTCTTTAAAGGACTATTACAGGCCATTGTGAATCGGCCCTGAAACACCCAACTCCAAGTTATTCAGAGTGCAGAAAGTACACTCCTTTCAATTAGCACTAATTATATTTGAATATTCCTATTTTATTCCAGTTTTAGATATTTTGAGGCCAATTCTCATAGGCATGTAAAAGTACTTAAACGAGTACTACAGGAGTACTATTTTACGTACTTGTACATGCCTTTCTGAATTCAGCCCTGAGTACTTATGAAGGCCCTTTCAAGAACACATAGCGCATACTTATAATGTTAGCCATTAGGACAGACTCTTTGTAAGTAGATGAGGTACTTCTATATGTGACTAGGCTTATAAAACACTAGCACACACCGCGTTGCCTATTGAAGTTTGATTTGTCATTCGGTAAAAGGGGCTCCTCCTTGTAAGGGCTTCTATGACATTGCAAACCAAGGCAGCTTCAGTTGCTTTTAGCTTCACATCCATATAGACATCAGTCAGTGGGCTGTTCATCATTTACTTCATGTTTAGTAAGCTCCACCATGCTCGCCTACTTCTCTGATTAGCACAAAACGTCAGGTACATTAGCCAGGCGAACGCCACTCTGCTGCTGGGATATAGCAGGATGCTCCTTAATGGCGTGTTTGGGTTACACATGACTAGTGTGGACGTGTATGTGGGTGCTAAGGCTTGAACCCTCTTTTGTGCTTTTTGTTTGTAAGTCATGATGTGGACAGATGCTCAAATTCATACTGCACTCTCGCTAATCTCACTTGTGGATGAGTGTTGCTCTGAAGAAGAAGCATGGAACCTACCAGTATAGACAAGTTACTCCCCATGACTCTTGCACTGGTACTCATTAGTTCCCCTTGTCCATGCCTTCCTCTCACCAACGGCTTTGGCTTTCTATAGCTATCTCGAATCTTTGGTTTGAGTGGAAATTAAGACTGGGGCTCTGGAAGCTGTTGAACGTGTGCTCATTCACACAGATGAGGCAGTACGTGTATCTGGGCTTCGGTGTTTCTAAGACAAATTTATGCTGTGCAAGTTTCAGCCCAATAATGGGGGACTCGCCCATGATTATTGAGGTCATGGAGGTACCAGTTCAAGTTCTCCACGATGAAAAATATGTAATTAGTTCAGACCGTTGGAGAATTCTTCTATGGTCACAAAAGAGGATCTTACCTTTCATCCTTTCATATGAGAGATGTATGCAGTAATAGGCTGATCCTGTTCCTTTCTTATAGGGCCATCCAGTACAACACAGAGTTCACTTCACCCAGCCCTTCATGATCACAATCATCAACAATAGGCGTCCTGGAATGTTGCTTTGCTTGATGATGTCTGCTTGTGATTTGAGATGTTTTGTGAGGTTATACACTGGTTGACCCCTTTTAAAGACTTTCATCTCATGTTTACATCTGACATAGACAAGGGCACCCAACTAAAGCTCAGGCTTGTGTTGTTAACAAGCCCGAGTTTAAAGTGATGCTTAAGTTATCATACAGATATGTGTCAGTGGGGTAGAGTGTTGGATATAGTCAGATAGTGGTTGATAGGTATGTATACGTTCTAAAAGAGAAAGCATCTGTACAGTAAGTTGTCTTTTGTTATAGTGCGTGCGCGAATAAAAGAGTGAGAAACAGGTTAACCTGCTTTTTCGCGATGACCTGTTAGCAATGGGTTCTTCATCAGTCGTGCAGGTCGCTTTTAGGGTTCCCATTCGTGAGTAGCCTCATCAGTCCAGTGTGTTTATTTGCATTCTGGGGCTTGAAGTCCTGGTTTTATAATGTGATCCACAGAACTGCAAATCACAGAATGCAAACAGAAACCTGGACCAGATGAGTAGCTCACATATGGAACTACTTGAGAGCTGTGATGGCGTCAGTTTTAGCAAGAAGCCAATGATGCTACGGGTGTAAACGCATGATTCTCTCTGTGCCTTTTCTCAGCTGCAGATTGTTTGATCTCTAACAGGACAAGCTGATTAAAAGGTCGTTTGAGAACGCCAAGGCCTTTTCTCTGGGTACTGTAAGTCAGTGCTTACTGGGCAAGAGCAGCTGATTTTTTATTTATTTATTTGTATGTAGGAACATATGGCAGGTATGATGCTCAGATGTTCATAATGCAAAGGGAGATAAAAGGGACCAGAAGCACCTGGAAAAACCTCAAACGTGCATTTGTTTGCTTACGGCCAAGCAGCCCTCTGTCACGCGCAGAGGTATTTCTTACTGAACAACATATGATTGTTGAACGGATGTGCATGCAAGACCAACATCTCCTCTCAGTGCTGTTGATTGACTGCTACACAAAAAAAGTACGCCTGTTGAAACAGGGTCATCCCACAATAACACACAATATTTAGAAGTGGAATATAGAACTGTTGCTGCCCATCTGTAAGACACATTGAGGAAAACCTACTAACACCTGGGAACTTCACAAAGTAAAGTTAGATTTATCCCAGAGTTCAAGAGCAGTGAATGGTTTGGATGTAATAGTGAAACTGAAACCGCTTCTTTATATAAACAGTTAGATTTTGAATTTTCACAGGCTACACCGAGTAGGCACTAGACTAGAATAAAGGCTGTGTTGAACAAGAACTGGATGGAGGGCATTGCCCGAGGTCATGCTCTGCTAACAGAGCCAGATGACCGTAGACCATGCCCTGAGGCATCTGCAGCCAGTCGGATTGAGTACAAGGTGTGTCCTCAAAACACGCCTGATAACAAGAGTCCGGAATGTACTATGCAGGATCTAGGTGCAGGGAATGGCCAAAGGCCTCGCCCTGTATCTAGAGCTTGCTGTAGGCATTGGGGACTGGGCTCAGCGTGTTGCAAAAAGCCACACACTGCACCTAGAACCTGCTTATCATGGCCAATGGCTATGGCCTGTTTGTATGAGGAACAGGGTGTGGCTGCTACACATGCCCTCCATCCAGAGCCATTTAGACACATATGTAGGCCTTCTGGTCTGGGCTCTGGAGACAGGAACTAGTCATGTGGCATGGATGCTTATACTGTAAATGTGTACTGCGGATTATGTGTTTTTCTTGTTTGCTCCATCAAGTCAGTTATGTGAGTGAACACACTACGCATTTTGGGGGTCAAGATATTGTTTTACGTCAAAACGTTGGAGTGTCTAAACCTGTATTGTTCTGACGAGGTGAGTTTAAAATGTGAACCTGTACTAACTAAGTGAAGGGTGTTGTAGGAGTACTGTAGCGACAGCATCATGGTTACAGGAGTACAGAGATAGTATGCTAGCTGCTAGAGTATCTGCTTGTCAGATCTGGAGTATTATGTGTTGGGATGGTGTGCTGTAGGTAGCGCCTGTCCCTCAGGCTGTGTATGACGCAGCAGTATGTAAAGCATCTGATAGGGATTTGCATTTCTAGGTAGAGCGGTATCTTCTTCCTTGTCCTGAGACTTCCCTGGTGCAGGCCTGACAGAATGTGAGCAGCGTTCCCCGACCCTATCTTCTCATTCAAGCTAGCACAACTCGGTCTCTCTCCATCGTTCACTCTGACCCCAAAACTCATTCCTAAACAAACCCGTCCACCTCTAAACCTATACCCGAACTCAACTTTGACTCTACTCCTCTGTTCCAACTTCATTCCTTAACTCCAACTCCACGCTCCATCTGCAGTTCCTGACCACCTCCCCAAAATCAAGCCCAAAACATCTAACCACATCCCAAAATGTAACCTCCAAATCCTAACCACACCACATCCACCAATCCCTAAGTCCATTCCAACTTTTTGAAGTTAAGCCTATCCCAAACCTTAACCCAAGTCCACACCCTGAACCACCCCCACTCCAACATCACCAAATTTCCTGACCCAATTCCCAAACTACAGCTTCACAATATCTTCAGCTAAACCTTGAAGACACATTCTAAACACAACCTTTTGGCTCCACCTCCTGTGAGCAGTGCTGCCCACCGCCACCTCCTTTCCTATAACTCTACCACCACCCTTTGCCCTTTTTCATCCGTGTTGCTCTACACTTTACTCCACTCCCCTTTACTTATTTTAGTCTCTCTCTCTCTCTCTCTCTCTCCCTCTCTTTTTTTTCTGTACATACTACTCTCCTCTTTCCACCACACTTCCTCTCTCCCCCATACTCTTGCTTTCTCTTGGACTGGAGTGTTTCGAATGCTTTGTACAAGGATTCTCATTGTACAGCCCCATGGAACGCATCTCTCTCCTTTGCTCTCCTATTATAACCCTTATCTTACCCACTCACTTCTATCCTCTTTCTGCACATTTCACAGATAGAAGATTCCACCTCTGCTTTCATCCTCTCTTTCACCCTCCTCCATCCTTCTTAATATTCTTTTGGTTCATATTCTTTTTCCAGTGTGTTCTTCACTTTTTGAGTACATCTTTCAACCCCTCTCTCAACTCCTTCCTCTCTCGTCACTCACCAACACCCATAAACCTCTCCATCCACCAGCCTCACCGGCCTCCCACCTCATATCAGCCCCTCTCTCCAGAAGTGTCTTCCAGACATATGTGATATCTCCTGCAGTAACACCCATCCCTCCCTTTGGTGCGCCCTCCCGCTCTCTCACCACTCTTCCCTCTCTGCCACAGTGTCTCCCAGACTTGTGTGGTGTCTCCTGCAGCTACACTCATTGCTCTCTTCAGCACTCCCTCTCTCACCACTCTCCTCTCTCCGCAGGAGTGTTTCCCAGATTGTGTTTGTGAGGACGCCTGCAATAACACCTACGCCTGTGTCCGAACCATGAGCAGCACCGACCTGCAATACTGTGAATTCAGCGACTTAGAGGTAAGGTCCGCCATGTTGTAGAAAATCAAACATGGCTCTGCGCCATCACAGCCAGCCCTTTGTGACTTGTCTCCAACTCGGACTGTCAGAACCAGTTCGGAGTCAGCCTCAGTGCAACCCCCACAGACCATCTCTTCATCTTCCTGTAACCAGTGAAAAGAACGAAGGAACCAGCCCTGACATGGTACCACTGCCCGAATGACTTCCACCACTACCCACAGTGGAATCCATGACCAGTGCTGCCACCCCTTGTCATTGCCACTGCCAGTCCTCCGGGATCAATGCTCCATGGCAGCTACTGTCTCTCACCAGTGGGCCCAGTGACAAACAAAATGCAGTTACTACCAGACTCTATGGACTAGTCATCTCTACCATAAATGACAATTTCTTTTTAAGCCCAGTGACCACCTATGAGACGTAGCTATTGCACCATTTCCCAGTAGCTATGATCACCACTCCCCAGTGGCCAACATCACAGCGTTAGTGCCAGCCTCCCCCCCCCCCTCTTGTGACTGTGGTTGCTGGTGCTCACTGACCATCACTTCCAACCACAAGGGACCAGTCCCAAGAAACCACCAGGCACCACCCCTAGCATCAACCACTACCAACCCCATGATAGATTCGGATAGCAGTGCCTGTTCACAGTGACCAGCCCAAAGCGACCACCATTTACTGTAGCCAGGCAACGAAAAAAACTCAGTGACCATCAGACCCCAGTAGCCAATAAACACCAGTTATAATTAGCTTCACTCTAAAGTGACAAATAACCCCTAGCCCTCAGTGACCAGCCTCGAACATCAACTCCAGCGACCATCACTGCTCTGGTCAGTGCTGCCACCTCAAGTGACCATCACGTGCGCCACCCAGTGAGCACGCCCCCCGGCCAGTGCATTGGTCCAGTGGTCCTTCTGAGCAATACTCACTGTTCGTGATTGGCTTCAGTGGCAAATCACCTCCAGCCCTCAGGAATGAGCAGATCACTTCCATTCCAGCAAATAACATGAACACATACACACACGCATGTGCACACGCACTCCCAACCATTCTCCTTTGAGCGCCTCATGCATGGTTAGCAAGTGCTATGTAAACGTGTAAACATCTTGCAGTGCTCCCTGAAGTCCCTGTCTAGCTCCTACCTTGCCCCTCATTCCTGATGTCTTCCAGATACAAGCACTGCAAATGATGATCTTTTTTCTTGCAGAACTTTGTGGAGGTTTACAACATGACATCTGACCCGCACCAGCTGACAAATATTGTCAGCACCCTGAAGAAGGAGCAACCAGAGCTGCTGCAGAGCATGAACCAGCGCCTCATCGAGCTACAGGCCTGTGCGGGGGCTTCCTGCCGAGCCCCTGGGCACCACCGGCCCTTCGCTGCACCCTAGGCCGTCCACGGAGTGGGTGAAATCCGCACACAGCACACCGCAGGTCCGTGGCTTGGAAGCCGCTCTCACTCCAAACTCTTCACAGGAATGAATAAACGCCATCTCATTTCACGAGCTCGTCCTTTTTCACAGACTGGTCTTTTTTTGTGGTCATCAGTGCGGCCTGGGTGTCCGACTACAGAAGAGATGGTGTGACAGAAGCCCTGCCCACCTGCCGTTACTATGCCACTTGTGGTGTTCTCCCTCTACAGTATTCTGATGTCCAAGCTCTATAGAACATAGAGCTTGGAATGTATGTGATGTCAGCTGGTCAGTTGCTGCTGCGTGGCTGATGGATGAGGTTGTTAAGAATAAACCTCCACTTCAAATAATAAGGTCTTGTCATTATTGTGTGGATGTTACACTGGCGACGAGCGTGGGACTGCGGAACAGTAACACCTCAACATCAAGCTGTCATTCATGTGAGGAGTTTATTTCTCTGTCGCGCGACATCGGGAAAAAAAAAAAAAAATAACTAATCGAAACTTATCCGTGGAATTGGATTAGAAAAAAAAAGAGGAACGCAGACAGAAACAAGAAGGTACTGTAAATTTGACTAACTTTGGCGTGTGTGGCATTTTGGAGAGAGACGACAGTGAGGTTAACGGAATCTCCATGCAGAGTGAAATCCTTCATCTGCTTTACAATGTCTGTGAGTGCGGCGCGAAAATTAAAAGCGCAGTGCTGATTGAAGCAAATCGGCGCGTGTGAAGAAAAAAAATAAAGGAAAAGTGAAGTGTATTTAACACTTAACTCCTACCTTCTCCAGCGGCTGTACGTTGTGGATGAGAAGGCAGAGCGTCACTTCTCCAGCGGCTGATTACGCTTAGGAAGGGTTGAAGTGCAAGCGGAGGAGGAGGTCTGCGTGAAGGGTTGGTGTCTGCCTGTGCTTTCTTTGCCGGCTTTGAAGCATTTCCCTGTTAATGAACGGGAAGGAAGTTCGTTGGTGTCCGGAGCTCCTCTCTCTTCAGCTGTCTGCAGTGACTGATGACGCATCAGAATCCGGTGAAGGGATTCGGCGAAAAGCGCGCGTCATCAGTCTTGTGAACTCATCCAGCATGTTAGGTTGACGAGGCAGCTACGCTGGGAGAACAAATTGGAGGCGCTTCAGCACTGCGTGTGCGTAGGAGTCAGTGAAGCTTTAGTGGTTGAAAAGCTTTAATTGTACAAAGTTGAGGGGCAACACACAAGAACAACTGTGGAATATACATGTGCAGACAAAGTAAAATTATATATCATATATTAAATGCTTAAGTGATAAGGCTGTTTGGGGACTGTGTTTGGATTTCTTGAGTGGCAAGAGGTTCAACAAACTAGTTGGGTATTGTAAAAAAAAAAAAAATGTAAAAAAGAAAAATGTATTCTTTAAAAGCTCATAAGTGATATTTTTATTGACAGTGATAAAAAAAAAAAAAAAATTTTGATTTTTTTTTTTGGTTAATGTATTTTACGCAGTCATTATTATTTATAAAGTGAGCCATGCAAAACGTAACAGCGCCACCATTTTTTTTAAGCTCTCCAGGAGAGCCAATTGTAAAATGGAGCAAATGGAAAAAGATTTTTACAAACTATGCACGAGTTTGTGGTACAAATCTTAGTGCAGAAAGGAGACATTCATTACTTTTACACTGTTTAGGGGGGGAAAATCAGGAAGTTTTAGAAAATTTGCCGATTTTAACGAATGAAGAACAAAGAGGGCTCAATGAATATGAGATATGTATTGTGCAGCTGGATAAGCATTTTTTGCCGAGAGTCAGCACCATTATGGAGAGATATTATTTTGGCACAAGAGAGCAAGGAAAGGAAGAAACGGTAGAAGATTACTTAACGGTGTTGAGGAAGTTAGCGTCAACTTGTAAGTTTGGGAATGCCAATGAAGAAAGAATTAGAGATCAATTTGTGTTAAAGTGTAGGGAGGATAAAATTAGAGAGGAGTTATGGCTTAAGGATGAACCACCTTTGGAGGAAGTGATTTCAATTGCAAAAAGGGTAGAACACATGTTAAAGTGTGTCAATGAATTAAAGGGTGAGAAAAATAAAAATCTAGCAACTGTGGAGGAGGTGCAAGAAAGTGTATGTCTAGTAAAAAATTTGAAAAGTGGTTACAAAGAGTCAGTTAAAGAGGATTCAGCGAAGGATACTTTTGAATGTTTTCGTTGTGGTAGATCTGGTCACAAAGCAAATTCGAAATCCTGTCCTGCTTTGAGTTTTGTTTGTCATGGGTGTGGCAAGAAAGGCCATTTTATAAAATTTTGTAGAAACAAACAAAGAAAATTCATAAACAGGGATATAAAAGAGATAATATGTCAAGTTGGTGAGAGTGAATGTAATGAGCATCCCATAGGAAGAGTTAAGGTGGATGGAATTAATCTGGAGATGAAATTTGACTCATGCTCACATCTGACCATAATTTCTAAAGATACATTCTGTAAATGGTTTGAACAAAAAAATAAGTTAAATAAGATGGATGTCAATCCAGGAGGTTATGGTGGGCAACCCATTAGTATGTTGGGGTATTTTAATGCATGTATAGAAATGGAAAAGAAAATAATAGTTGGGAAGATTTATGTATCAAAAGTGGGGGATAGTTTACTTGGTTGGCCACATCAACGGTTGTTGGGAGTTACATTAAATCCCAATGCAGAACCTCAAGTTCAGATTCAGAAGATTGAAGACAATACAAACAAGTTTGTATCGGAATTTCCGTGTTTGTTCAAAAATGAATTAGGTTGCTTAAAGGGATATAAACATTGCATTAAACTTAAAAATGGAGCTATACCATCTGTGGCAAAAGTGAGAAGGATTCCCATTGCCTTACAAGAAAAGGTGGAACAGGAGTTAGACAAGTTACTCAAACAAGAGATTATTTCTCCTGTAGAAGCTTCTGAGTGGATTGCACCAATTGTTGTCGTGAACAAACCCAATGGTGACATAAGACTTTGTGTGGACTTGAGGTCGCTAAACAAGGAGGTGGTTGTTGACAAATTTCCCCTGCCTAACATTGATGAGATAATGTCCACGTTGAGTGGTGCAAAGTTTTTTTCAACTTTAGATCTCACACAGGCCTATCACCAAATAGAACTGACGCAGGATTCACAAGAATTAACGGCATTCATTACACCCATGGGTGCTTTCAAATATAAAAGGATGCCGTTTGGTCTTGTGTCTGCTGCGTCAGTGTTTCAAAGAGTCATGTACTCTATTTTAAAAGGTGTGAAAAATGTAAAGTGTTATCAGGATGACTTATTAATATTTGGTTTGACTCAACAGGAACATGACATGATTGTGAGACAGGTTCTTGGGAAGCTTGAAAAAGCTGGTCTCACATTAAAATTTGAGAAATGTAAGTTTGGTGTACAACAGGTTAACTATTTGGGACATTGCATCACAGCCTCAGGCATTGTTCCAAAGAAAGAATTGGTCGATACAATTCTCAACTTAGCAATTCCTACATCAAAAGAAGAAGTTGTCTCTTTCCTGGGAATGATTGAGTATTATGGGAAGTTTGTAAATAATTTAGCGAGTAAATCAAGTAACATGAGACAGTTGCTTGGAAAGAACAAGGAGTTTAGTTGGTCTATTGATTGTCAGAAAGAATTTATAGAACTTAAAGAAGATTTAAAACATGCACCAAGTTTACAAGCTTTCATTCCTGGTGGAGAAACCACTGTGGTGACAGATGCAAGCTCGAAAGGGTTAGGTGCTTTATTAAAACAAACTAGAGACGGAAAGGAACATTTAATAGCATGTGCATCAAGGAGTTTACGAGGGGCAGAATTAAATTACTCTGTAATTGAAAAGGAGGCGTTGGCCATCTTCTGGGCGCTCAATAAGTTTCGAAACTTTGTTTGGGGAACGTATTTTAAAGTCTGTTCAGATCATAAACCGTTAAAAGAAATTTTTACAAAGAAGGGACTGGATTTCATTTCTTCACGCATAAGACGATGGGTTGTTGGTTTGCAGGATTTTAATTTTAGTGTAGAACATCTCCCTGGTGTTGAGAATGTTTCAGCTGATTGTCTATCTCGTCTGGTTTGTGATATAGGAGAAGAACAGTTGGTAGATGATTTTGTGGAAGAGGAAGTCAGTGTTTGTGAAATAACTTCAGGCGTTATAAAAGAGGACGAGTGGAAATTTGAAGTTCAAAAAGATAGTGAGTTGGTGAAAGTTATGAACATGATCAAAATGGAAGGTGCACATGATGATTCCTTACCTAAAATCTGGCGAACAGTAGTAGATGAGTTATCTGTTGACAAGGAAATTTTGTTGAGAGGGACTAAATTGGTTCCTCCTTCCTCTCTAAGGAAAAAATTAATGGAGGAGGCACATCAGGGACACTTAGGGATTGTGAAAACTAAGGAAAGATTGAGAGCTTGTTTCTGGTGGCCGGCCATGGATATAGAAATTGAGCGAGAAGTTAGAGAGTGCTTGCAATGTAAAATCAGTGATAAGGTTCTAACCCTCGCACTGTACCCATGGTTTGTCGAAGACTTCCAAGTAGTCCATGGGAAGATATTGCCATTGATATTGTTGGTCCCCTCAATGGCGAACATCGTACACCCTATTTAATTGTCTTGATTGATCTTTATTCAAGATGGGTTGAGATTTCGTGTGTATCAGAAGTGACCTCTTTTTGTGTTATCTCTTTCTTACAAGATGTTTTCAAGAGAGAAGGATTTCCAAAAACTCTCTTATCTGACAATGGCCCTCAATTCTGTTCTGGTCAAATGAATGATTTTCTCCAATCATGTGGTATTATTCATAAAAAATGTTCGGTCTATCATCCGGAAAGCAATGGAGCAGTAGAAAGATTTAATAGGGTCATAAAAGAAAATATCCAACTATCCAGGATTAATTCTTTAAATTGGAAGGATGAGTTACAAAAATGTATTCTGGCTCATCGTTTCACTCCTCACACCTCTACTCGGAAGTCGCCTTTTGAGTTATTTAAGGGCAGAGCTCCTAACACAAGTCTGTGTCCAGGTTGGATGACTTGGGGTAAAGGTGTGAAAGACAATAGTATTGGTGCTTGGAGAAAAAGAGAAGAAAAGCTACAGCTCAAGAACAAAATTGATTTTGATGAAAGGAAAAAAGTAAAACAAGTTATTGTAAATGTGGGAGATGTAGTACGTGTGAAGGCTCCTGTAGGTGCACTGGCTTGGTCGAAGTTTACAGCTCCCATGCGAGTTATGAAATGTTTTAGAAATGCTGTCAAATTGGAAAATGGGAAAATATAGAATTTGAGTCGAATTGTAATTGTCAAATCCAATCCTGAAATGTATAAGTCTGGTATTAATTTGCCTATTGTCTCGGACGAGTCATCCAAGTCATGCTTGAGACGCAGTGGTCGGAAGACATCTCTGCCTTCTTATATGAAAGATTATGTTAAGTAGAGTTAGTATATTCATGATTTACATGTTAACATGTTACCTGTATTTCTTTGGCATTTTATGTTAAATTCATTATTGGAAGGGAGATGTGTGGTGTTCTCCCTCTACAGTATTCTGATGTCCAAGCTCTATAGAACATAGAGCTTGGAATGTATGTGATGTCAGCTGGTCAGTTGCTGCTGCGTGGCTGATGGATGAGGTTGTTAAGAATAAACCTCCACTTCAAATAATAAGGTCTTGTCATTATTGTGTGGATGTTACACCACTGGTTCAGGGACATCCGTTGATTGGCTGCAGTCCCTTAACAAGTCCTAATAATATGTTTTTGTGCAAGATTCTTAAAGCGAATGAGAATGAAAGGCACAGCTGTTACAATCATGTTCACACAGTTGCAGACAGACACTTTCGATTGATTATTTATTGTTTTAGGTTTTGAATATATGATGCTTTCACCGTTCATGATGAAAATATTTGGTTCTTATAGTGTCCTGGGGTCAGTGATTACTTTCCTTTTCTCCAGAACCTTCAGCCATTGGCTTGAGACCTTGGCAGAAACATTTTGGATCAGGCCTCAGGTGTGTTTTAGTGTTACCGTTTTTCTATTGGTTATCTGAGTGTATCTTTCTGCCTCCACTGGAATGCATGAGGGATTATTTTACATCTGAAATCATTTGGTGAGCCGCCTGGTAGCACTTGAGAGTATGTGCTGACAAAAACATCTGAAATAGAGATTCTTCAGAACAAAAGGTTGCTTTAGTTTCTGCATTAGTTTTAGATGCTTTTGTCAGTAAGGGTTGCCCAAGGCTGCCAAGCGAGCAGGCATGGACGAAGTCAATAGGTTTAACATTTGTACAATCTTAGCATACCCGATCCGCACACCAAATAAACATTGTCTGTTGGCTTTGACAATGCATGATGAAACTGCAAATACATACCTAACTTATCCCTGTGGCAGGTTAAGGTGACAGGATCCCATAGTAGTGCGTATAGAGTACCAGGGGGTGCAACATGCCTCCAGCAGCCTTTTTGTATTGTCCATCTAGTAGAGGCAACTTTATACAAATCATGCAGCAGGCCTGTTTGTAGGAATCTACTGCGTCTTCACTCATTACCCAATTGACGGATGGAATATGGTGTCTCAAATGGGCTGTTGTCCTAGTTGGAGGTTCATCAAATGGGTACTTGGAGATTTCATCATTTAGAATATCCATTTCTAGCGGATGACAGAAAAAAGAAATTTGAAGACGACGATGGTTATGTTGGGGCTTATGGTTCACATTATCCTGAGTCACCGATTCCAACTCCCAAAATATATTTTCTAGTCCATATTTACTCAGAAACAACATTTAAATGGTAAAATTATGAATTGCAGGTGAATCTAGAATATTCAGAAGAATAACTACTATTGTTAAAGGTAAGTAACATGATTTTTTACCGTAGTCGGCAGCACCATTCAATACCACTACAGACCTATATAAAGTGATGATGCTTGTGCTGTTCTGTTGACTTTCGCCTTGGCATTGCATTCAGAATGTGGTGTAAAGTTTAACAGGATCCTTGTTACAAACACAAACTAAGCCTTATTTATTTACACCACACTCAGGAGGCAGTCTTCACATTGGCATGTGAGCTTTGGAGAGAAATTGGGGTGATTCGGACCTGACAGTTCATTTAAAATTTGGTAAAAGTGGCTAATCGGATGTGAAATTGAGAGGGACGTTAGTATGTAAAGCATGGGAATTGATTTTTTTCTTCACGGACAACCATGGTTATCGATGGTGGTGTTAAATGGATGAATCATGGTTTTGCTGTGTTTTTGAAAGCAGGGTGCTGTGAGAAGTTAGCAAGTTACTGGACCGGACACAGTGAGCCTAGGGGATGTGTTTTAGTCTCCATCAGTTCTTGTAAGAGACACCCTCCTTAAGATGCTATGGCCAGGCGTTGAATCTCTCTGCCCCGGGAGCCTAACCTAAGCATCCAGGGCTCTAGGCTACTTCACTTGACAATGCATAGGTGGTTATTTTGGGTTGGTCACACTGGTCTTGGCCCAACAAGGATTTTGGCCACCCTAGGAAGTTTTAGGGTGAGTTGAGTATGCAGTAGGTAGAACCCTGCCTTTTTCACTCGTGGATGTCTGGGAAACAGATGTCCACTGGCAAATGCCCACGTTTGAAGCCATTGGTTCAAGCCATAAGGCTCCCAAAGCAAAGAAATAGTTACTGAATCTGATCCATATAATAGAAGCTGGTGGCATAATATTGAGTAACACATGATCAGGTGCAGCTTTCACCTCCCCCCTTCTTTACCCCAACACAAAATGCCACATACATAGACCCTTATTAAATGCTTTGCCATCGACGAGGATAAACAAAGGCAGGGCTCGAAAAATCATTACATTTTTACTAGACCTGAAGGTCTAGTAACTTTAATAATCTACTCGACCTAACTGTAATGTACTTGACCCGTGAACTGGTCTCAAACTGTGTGATCCTAGGCAAATATTTTGTCTTATGGAGCCGCCTTTTTCTTTATTATCACATAAGAGAGCACCTTCAAATATGCAAGTTCACTAATTCTGCTGTACAAAATAACTCTTTATTTACTAGACTAAATATTTGCTCCATGTATAACAAGAATCAAGCCCATATATAGGGTACACATGATCCCTGGCTTGCCTCTTAGTTCACTAATAGCATTGTCATCTGGGCAGGAGCAGGAATATTTCCCAGTTCATGTTTAAAAACTCACTTTTCATAAATATATTACCAAAGCATGATGTGGTAGTGCAATGTCATTTACAGGTAGCACATTTTCCATTGAAATGGCCACAAAACTTTCCCACTAACATGTAGTTTTACTGATAATAGCGCATAAACAATGTTAGGAAATTGGGTTTCAGCATAAATATTTAAAAGTTGCACATCGCCAACTAAAGTGTTCTACTTTGTTTTGATCCTATCAAAATATTTTTTTCACCACAGAATTACAAAATGGGTCTTCATAACTAGTGAAATATATTTGAAATGTTTGAACAGTTCACTTAGCTATTTCAGAGCTGTGTTAAAAAAGCCTTACATCTTACAGCCTTTCATTTAACATGCTTTGCACGGTTCAGTTGTCACACAGTTCACTTTACAAAATTAACTTTCTAACTTTAGTCACAGAAAGAAAATAAATGTAGGAAGTTTCAAGACAAAGTGACTTTTGACCTCTCTCTCTGAAAGCCAGCTAATGTGACAAGATAACAAGATTTAAATGCATTTTTATTGCTCTTTAACTATGTGAGCAATAAAGATGCCTTTAAATCTTATTATCTTGTCACATTTGCTTTGCTTTCAGAGACAGAGGTCAAAAGTCAGGTCTCTTCCTACATTTACTTTTTATTCTGTGACTGAAGTTAAGAGGATTTTCAACTCCCCAGAAAGGGGGAGTAGTCCCTAAAATTAGCTCGACCTTGCTCGACAATGCCAGTGGTCAAGTGGATTTTTCAAGCCCTGAAAGGTTACCCTAAAGTTCCCACTATAAATCTATGAAGCTTAATCATTTGACAATGAACCTCACATCAAGAGGGACATGTGTCTCTCTCCTCTACAAATTATCAGTGTGTAGGTTTATCAGTAAGATGCTCCACGTATGAAGAATATCTTTCAGGTTTGTACCCATTCCGGTACGGTGTATCTCTCTCGGTAAGACCCGCAGCGAGTACGCTGGGACATAGTGTACTCGCTGCGTGTTTGTAATTTGTAACAGGTCCTATACCGACATAAAGACAAGGAGTGTTATATGTCTATGAAGTTAAAAGAGCGGGACGGAATTACAACCGATCTTAAGGAACTTTTGAAGAGAATATAGCCATGAGGAAGTCGCGGGATATGTTCCCCTTTAGCCACAAAACACGTGTTGGCTTATGAGGCTAAAAGAGTTCAACAACTGGATAAAAGCATAAAAATAAAAAAAAATGAAGAACACTACTGCTAATCTTTGATTATTATTATCGACGTTCTATTTTAGCGTGTGCTGGAGGTTGATCTGTACATTGCTATGTTGTCTTAGAGCACATATTAGGGAGTGGGGTGGTTCTCCCTACCCCATTAGCATCGCATTCCTTTACTTCATATGAACAAACAAAAAATTGTGCATTTCTCTGAGGCACCACCTCCCTACGATCCACCACCCAGTTTTTTAAGTGTTCTGGTCGGACTTTTTTTTAAACTGAGACAGATTCTGGCTGCTTGATTTTGTGTCCTGTAAACGTTTTGGAGATTGTTCTTATATGCTCCTATGTAGACTATGGTGCAGCAGTCTAGACAAGATAGGGTCGGAGCCCTGATTAGTTCACTCTGGTGTCTTCCTTATAGAAGGGAAGCTGTGCTTCTGATCATCGGGAGGTAGTAGTTGGTGCTTTTGACAATAGGTGCAATTTGGTGTTTAAAGGAGAGATCTTTGTCAGACCAAGTATCAATGTTTCTCTCTGCATGAGTTGGGGCATCCTCTCGACCATTCGAACTGAAGGCACCTTGGTAAAGTTGTGCCAATTGTCATGATTTCGTTAGAGTTGTTTAGCTGGGTGTAACTGTTCTTCATCCAGGAGTAGATATGTTTCAGACATGATGATATGTTAGTGTTTCAGTTTGATAGGTCATCTAATATGAGCTAAATTTGTATGCTATCTACATACAGCTGGAATTCAAGTTGGTAGAGGGATAGAATTTGTGCCAAATGACTTGTGTAGATTTGAAACTGTAGCAGGGAAACAGGAGCTGATGGGTCTCGAATACAAGGATGGGTCTCAAGGACGAAGACATGAACGACTGAAGTCCCAGGCCCCAGGTTCTAATGCACTCCTTTAGATTCTCTGTTCTATTTTGGAAAATCCAGCAGGCTCCTCATAAGTTTTGGATGTGGCAACTATACCATCTGTGGAGAAAAATCCCTTGCAAGATGCCAAGGTTGGTGATCTGATTAGGCATCTGGACAGCTATTGTATGTATTGCAGCATTTGTAGCACACCTCATACCCCTATTGTGGGCATCAGAGCGTCTTCCCGGGCAGGTAGTAAGCTACACCAAACAGCACTATAGGGTGTTAAGGGTGTTGTTAATAAAAGCGTACCTATTTGTGAAGCATTTGGTGTTTAGCATGAGTGACCAGAGAAGTGCTCTTTTTTTTGTTTAGGGTGCAGCGCTTAGTGGGGCGATGGATGAAAGTATGAGAGACAGATGTACAAGTTTGTCGGTGTACAAGGTTGGTGACTATGAATTATCTCGCCAGAACCCTGATCGTGATTATATCAGTATTATAGGCGAGAGGTAATTAAATTGGAACGGGGCCCGCTGGGATCAACCGTGTCAGAGTCTACCAGTTTACCAGCTGTGTGTATCAGATGTTTGTCAAAGGGTGGACGTCCATCTAGCTGTGAGTGCTTAAAATGAGAATGGACTCTTATTCAATTGGTAGAACCAACAGCGATGATTAGTTGGAGTTGATCTGATAGAATCAAGCAGAGGTGGATATCATTCTTACAGGGTGAGGTTTGGTTGGAATTATTATGATTGAATCATGCTGAGACCGATCGCGTATCTTAGGGTGATGATTGATTGGGACAGCTGCGGCAGAACGATTTGAGGGGGAATATTTACTATTCAACCAGAGTGGTTCCATGGGATATTTTATATGTAGGTAACCGGATTAATTCTGGGAGCATATTCTTCTCTACAGGTAATGTGGTGATGACTGTGTGGGCCTTCTCAATGTGGTGGTTGTTAATCCAACTTTGATATTCGATGACAGCGCCCATGAGCCCTGAGAGTCTGTTAGCTTTCATTACTGTTATTGAAGCAGTCTAGGAGGCTATCTTGGGAACAGCCACGTTTTTACTTCCTTTTTGAATTTCAAATATTTCTCCATATTGGGTCTTCTGGCTAGTGGTGCATCCCAGAGTCTAGCCACCTTGATTGAGAACACAGGTCCGCCAATACATTTCTTTTTGCAGGGTGGTACAAAGATCCTTGGTGTTTCTCCTGAGTGTACTGTTCTGTTTTGGGAGTATCACTTGAAACTCAGTGGTAAGTGCAATGGGCCTCTTGCTTGGGTTGCTTTGTGAATGATGCAGAGTGCCTTGAATATCAGTGGTCCAGCCATAGGTAGCCAGTTGCAAGCTTGCAGGATTGACTTCATGTGCTCTCATGAAGGTAAGTAAAAGAGTAGTCTTGGAGCAGTGTCCTGAGCCAGTTGTAGTTTTCTTATTAAGAAGCACCAAGGTACCGACTGTGGGCCTTATCCACAAAGGTTAGCTTGCACTTTTGGTTCCACTGCACAGCGTTCAGTACTGCTTCTCATGCCGTACCTGTTCTGCATGATGGAACCCGTGCTCCTGCAAAGGCTGTGCCCGTTTGGGTGTGAGGGAAACGTGTCAGGCTCATGCCGGTGCTACACCTGTCCTGTGTGTGTGCATACATCTTGCATTGAACCTGCCCCTTCCTGGCCTGAGGGAAGCTTTCACTGCTGCTTCGCTACTGTTGCTTTTCTGTACCTGTTATTTGGGGGAGTGGGGGAAGCTTGCCATGCGTGTGACTGAGCTGTCCCTACTCCTCTATGTTTGAGAGAAGGCAGCAGTGCTGCTAAATCGTCCCATCTCTGTTCCTTGCGTGTGGAAAGTTTCCGTTGCTTCTGCACACTATTCTCTGTGTGAGCAGGTTGCATGGATGCGGATTATGCTGTACTTCGTTTTATGTGAGTGACGCTTGCACTGCTCTTGCAAGTGTGTGAGGGAGGCTTTCTCTGCTCCTGCCTTGTTTCCTCTGTTAGGGTGTGTGAGGGAAGCCTGCTGGGCATGGAGTTACCTGTTCGAGTCTGAAGGAATGTTCCATTGCTGCTGTCCATTTTCTGTAAGGTGGGGTCGAAGGGGGTCGTGCGCAGCCCTTGTCTACTGTACATATTTTGCTTGTGGGAAGCATCGGTTATTTTCTTTGTTCTTTGTTCACGTCGTCCTCTGAACATAAACTATGCAAAGTTCAGTCAAATGAGACCGTTGTGGGCGCAGCGGGTGTCGTCTACCAGCCCCGCTGTCTCCTGCTGGCACAGAGCGCCAAGAAGTCTCACGTCGAGCGAAAGGACCTGCCCGGACCCCGCTGCCTCAATGGTAAGACCCAGCACCCAGTTTAGGTAGAGGCTTAGCCATCAGTTGTGCAACAGGAGCAGTGGCACTGGGCACTTGGTGTGATAGGCGCACTTCCTCCGAATTTCGCCTGTCTTTTAATCCCCAACTGAGGAAAGGGGGCCCTTTCCCATGTTTGCATTACATTAGGGTCTAGGACACCCTTACGAGGTCACTCGTTTTAAATGTTCTCCAGAATATTCATGCGGATTGAAATTTTTGCCCCCCCCCCCCCTTCACCTGTACGTTCTCAAAAAATGAGTCCAATGTCACAGCAGGATGGGTGCCTTAGGGGTGCCCCATCTCACTGTTAGTGGAACACTCCGTTACTTCTGGGTGCAGTGAAGCCAACAATGAGCCCCACCACTCTGCAGGACAGCATCAGATGAGCTCCACGTCACTGTGAGTGGGATACCCCCAGTTCATCTCCTGTCACGAGGGCTTTAAATGGGTCGGGTCCCTCCGAATCTAGACCCAGTAGTAATTAAAAACGAATATTGAAACGTGTCTTGATAGGGTCCTATATTCATGTCCTTAACTTTACAAAACACTGATCGATTTCTGAAAATGAATGTAAAATACATTAAGGTAATTAATGTCAGCGATTTATCCTGTTTATATTGCGGGTTTACTTACTCTTGCATTCCCAAAGAATGTTAGCTGTTTCCAGGATGATGTGTTTCTGTACCTTTTTCTTGTAGCATGTGACGCTTGTATAGTGCATACTGCGAACTGAGTAGCATCCGGGTGTTTATAACGGGCCACAATTGAGAGCTTTGGAGTTGAAGCTAGAGGCAGAGTGAGTTTCTCAAGGTACCTGTCAGTGGGTCAAAAAGGTGTTCAGAATAACATAGTCATCCAATCCTTGGCCTCTCCCTGCAGAACGCATGGTCACGTATTCCAGTTGAAATTCTGATTCTGTGCAAATGTGTGTGATGGAGGTATGCAGTTGTCAAAATATTGACAAGGCGAAAGTAAAAGAGAATGCAGTGCTTACAGGTGAGTGGGTGTGCTGTGTGTTTGGTGAAGTGAAGGAGATGTGAGGAGGAAGTGCTTTTAGGAGAGTGAAAAGAAGGTGCTGATGATGAAAAATATGAGGTTTAAGATATGCAGGTGGACGAGTTGTGGAGAGAAAAAAGGCGTACATGTCCAACGTAGAGTAAGCATAATGGGGGTGTTTGAGACACTCTGAAGATCACTACACCGTCCTTAGCCTCAGTAATGTTTAATTCACAGTCTCATATTTTCAGAATTGAAACATTTTCAATATTATGGACAACCGAACTAAAGTTATTACTCATTTATCTTAAACAGCAACACCCATTGGCAAAGCCAATATCCCTGGCTGGCTTTATGTGTATGTCAGTTGTGTTCTGTATCTGGATGCAACCAGGGATCCAGCACGTCCAGCAGCTGTTATTGAGCTGGATCGGTAATCTTTCTTGCCCCAGTAAAAAATGCTGTTTGTCCTGGTGACATTTTTATTTAATTCTTTTACAGCGCTAGTCAGACAAATGTAGGGTGTTAGAGTGCTATAGATTTATGTATTTGACAGACTTATAGTGCGCGCAGCTACCCCAAGGGGTTTCCCGGCGCAGTTCATATATGACACATGCACATTATACATCGACAATAAATCATATAAATGTGTAAATCAGTGATCAGGATATTGCACAGAACAATGAGGATTTCAAGGTGTAGAAGTCGCACATTATCTTTGCTAGTAGGGATTGCATATTAAGAGTGCATTGCAGAGAGAAACACAGGATCAAAACCAGGGCTGCTCCTGCCCTAAGGCGGAGGAGCGTCTCCCCACTGCCTGTCAGCACTGCAAAAAAGGAAAAAATTAAATAACGCAATGCTATTATTTTATTGTTCCATGCTGGGGCAGTTTTGCGGGGCTGGGCTGGGTAGAGAAGAGGGGAGGAGTGGTGGCACACTCTTAGGCCAGCCACAGTCATGCACACTTTTCATGTTCTCCACCGATTGTATTGTACAGCCTGAGTGGAGAACATGCCCAGTCTCCCAGACCCCTGTCTGAGCGCCGAACCACGGCGCTCAGACCAATCTTACCGCTTCATTGCAGCGTTGTGATTGGCTTATGGGAGCCTGGGTGCTTCCTGCTTCCACAGAAGGAAGAGGACGGAGGAGAGGCGGCGTCTGGCCAGCCGGTCGGCCAGCAGGTAAGTGACCTTTTTTTTAAATTTATGTGCAGCCACACAATCTCATAATTCCAGTGACCCTGCCCATAAGATATTTTATGGTTTAACTATTTTATTAATACATTTTGCAAGTATAACAATAGCTACCACCTACATCCATAGGCTGGTGGGGAGTTCAATATGGTGGCAGTTACTCATGAAGAGAGTAAAGAAAGATAGAAATCGGGAGGAAGTGGGGTCAGGGAAGGAGACTGGGTAGCTAATGATGTCTTCTCTTCTACCCCCCCACCCCCCCAGTGAGGGAGACTTGTACCCCTAGGGGAGTATGCTTAACCCTTAAAGCTATGTTTATCCGCTATGGGGTAGGCCTAGTAAGTTGAAGCACCCGGAGGTACCTCGGGCATGCAAGTTCTGTGAATTCCTCCACCAAAAAGTTTATTGTGGATCCCCAAGTTTGATCAAATTGGGGGAGTTTACACATGAGGCTCGCCATGATTTTTTCCATGCCAACCACCTCCCACAATTTATGTAGCCAGTCAACCCTGGTGGGGACACCATCCGTTCCCCACCTTAAGAGCACCACCTGTTTGGCCGCTCCCAGCGCTAATGCAATGGCCCTTCCCCAACATCCTTTGAGGGGGTAGGTTAGAGGGTTGGGGAGACCCAATATTGTGTAGCTAGGGAATCTGGGTATATCTGTATGATAGGTGGCATTAATATCAGGCAGTACTGAGTCCCAGAATGGTTGTATTTTCGGGCAGTTCCATAACACGTGTGAGTGTACCCACTTGACCGCAGTGACACCAGCAAAGGTTGTCTCCCCCAGGTTTCCATTGTGCTACCCTAGCTGGGGTATAGTACCAGTAATGCGCTATTTTGAGGAACATCTCCTTCTCAGCAGTGCTGCATGATGAGGCTCTGGCTCTATGTATTGTATCCTGCCATTCTTTGGTGGAGAATTCACGCTCCAGCTCAGACTCCCATCGGCGTTGTGCAGGGGACTTCACTCGGTGAGTGGGTGTAATTAGGAAGGAGTATATGTCTGAGAGCAGACGTTTGTCCGACCCTCGAGTGATGTACCATTTCTCACATTTTGTTAGTGGGCGGCTAGCATGTGGGCGCATATGGGTTTGTGCAAACCCAATGTCTCAACACAAGATTTTGCCAGTATGCTTCTCTGGGTAGGCCAAAATCAGAGAAGAGTTGGCGAAACTCCATGATCCCCTCCGCGTCCAAGAGATCGACAATTCTCTTTCAATTTGCCTCCTGCCATTTGATGTAATTATTTCCTACTCTAGCCCGGGGGAACTCCAGATGACCTATGATGTGGGGGTTGAGAGACCTCGAGACTCATGCACCCTGTCCCAAGCGGCAAGGGTGGTCCTCAGAATTGGGGCGATATAGACTCTGACTGGGCGATATCGTTTGGGTAGCCAAGGTACTTTCCAGACAAGTATGCCCGCTATTGCGCAATCAATAAAGCACCAGTGTTTCTCCGATTCAGGCCTGTACCATTCAACCATATAGCGTAGCTGAGCTGCCTGAAAATATCGTTCCAAGTGTGGAACGCCAAGTCCCCCGTCTTCCTGCTTCAAATATGTCTGGCAGTGTGCCATATGGGCCCTTTTCCCTTCCCAAATAAAGTCTCCCAGGAGATGTTGCAGTTTGGCCAGGATCAGGGGTGAAGGCTGCAGTGGGAGTGTCTGCATCACATACAGGATGCGGGGTAGAAGGGTCATTTTAATGGCAGCCCGTCTCCCCAACCATGACATTGGAAGTCTCTTCCAGGTCAGGAGTTCCCGCCGCGTGTTGGATAGAAGGCCTGCGTAGTTATCCCGGGCTGTCTTATCCAGGTAAGGGAAGATGCGCAGCCCCAAATAGGTAACCCCATCCGGTGACCATAGAAACAGAAATTGTGCTACCAGGCGAGCCTGGTCTGTGCTTGGGATAGTTAAGCTAAGGGCTTGCGTCTTCTGAATATTAATTTTGAAGCCAGAGGCTTGGCTAAAGTCTTCTAATTCCCGTAGCAGCGGAGGCAGCCAGGTAAACGGCTGTGTGAGGAGAAGCACGACGTCGTCCGCATAAAGTGCAATCTTGTGTTCCCTATCGCCCATCCAGATCCTGGTTATCGCGCAGTTGTGGCGGATAAGCTCCGCGAAAGGCTCCATATAGCGAGCAAATAGCAAAGGCGACAAGGGGCATCCTTGTCGGGTTCCTCTCGAGATCCGAAAAGGGCATGAGGCAACCCCCTTTAACTCTAATGCATGTCTCTGGGTTGTATATGCTGTCCTTCCATTTCCTGCACCTTGTCCCTAGACCAAACCTGGCCAGTACCAGTTGCAAATAGGGCCAGTGGATTCTGTCGAAGGCCTTCTCAGCGTCGACTGACGAGAGTAAGGCCGGTTGTTGGCAGTGTTGAATCTTATCAAGAAGGTGGCACATACAACAAGTCCCATCACTACAGCTACGTTCTGGTATAAAGCCGGACTGGTCCAGATCCACCAGTCCCTGCATATATGGAGATAGGCGAGCAGCCAGGATGCTAGTGAATATTTTCAAGTCTACATTCAGCAGGGATATCGGGGGGTATGAGGCGCAGTACGTTGGGTCTTTACCCGGCTTAGGTATCACCACCACTGCCGCCCTGCACATGGAGGGAGCAAGGGACCCTCTGTCCCTGAATGAATTAAAGAGACGGGTAAGCATGGGGGCAAGACTAGAAGCAAATATTTTATAAAAATCAGACAATAAGCCATCCTCCCCGGATGCTTTGCCTGAAGCAAGTACCTGTAAAGCTGGCAGCACTTCCTCCGGTTTGATATCTGCATCTAATTTAATGGCCTCAGAGGTGGGTAGCAAAGCGACTGGTGGGTGCCTCACATATGCCTCCGCTGCCAACGGATCTAGGGACTTAGCTGAGTAGAGGGCAGTGTAGAAGTCCGAAAAATGCGGCAGGTATGGAGGCATCCGTTTGGGCTATGTTCCCTTGGGAGTCTCTGATCTCCGCAATGTGGCGTTTGCTTATCTGGGCACAGATTTGATATGCCAATAATTTCCTAGCTTTGTTCCCCCCTTCATAGTAGAGCTGCTTAGTTTGCATGAGCGATACAAAAGGGGATGATGGACGGAACGTTTGAGCCAATCAAACACTCACCCCCAGTCAACTGATCTGGGTTTAATCCATCATCATTCTTTAGCTCACTCCACCACCCCAGTTCAGACATGGCCATATGCAAATCAGTCTGACCCTGTGCCTCATGGGAACAGTCCAGCCCGAACTTCCAAGCCATGTCCTCCCTGGACCGGAAACAAGCATCCTAGGACCGGTTTCTGGCATTTCAGCCGTCATCAGCCAGGCTTGCTTGAATTCAGTGGCAAAGTGAGCAAGGGACCCACGTCTGGGCATACCCCCGCCAACTTAGGGCGACCAAAGCGATACAAAAGGGGATGATGGACGGAACGTTTGAGCCAATCAAACACTCACCCCCAGTCAACTGATCTGGGTTTAATCCATCATCATTCTTTAGCTCACTCCACCACCCCAGTTCAGACATGGCCATATGCAAATCAGTCTGACCCTGTGCCTCATGGGATCAGTCCAGCCCGAATTGCCAAGCCATGTCCTCCCTGGACCGGAAACAAGCATCCTAGGACCGGTTTCTGGCATTTCAGCCGTCATCAGCCAGGCTTGCTTGAATCCAGTGGCAAAGTGAGCAAGGGACCCACGTCTGGGCATACCCCCGCCAACTTAGGGCGACCAAAGCGATACAAAAGGGAATGATGGACGGAACGTTTGAGCCAATCAAACACTCACCCCCAGGCAACTGATCTGGGTTTAATCCATCATCATTCTTTAGCTCACTCCACCACCCCAGTTCAGACATGGCCATATGCAAATCAGTCTGACCCTGTGCCTCATGGGAACAGTCCAGCCCGAACTGCCAAGCCATGTCCTCCCTGGACCGGAAACAAGCATCCTAGGACCGGTTTCTGGCATTTCAGCCGTCATCAGCCAGGCTTGCTTGAATCCAGTGGCAAAGTGAGCAAGGGACCCACGTCTGGGCATACCCCCGCCAACTTAGGGCGACCAAAGCGATACAAAAGGGGATGATGGACGGAACGTTTGAGCCAATCAAACACTCACCCCCAGTCAACTGATCTGGGTTTAATTCATCATCATTCTTTAGCTCACTCCACCACCCCAGTTCAGACATGGCCATATGCAAATCAGTCTGACCCTGTGCCTTATGGGAACAGTCCAGCCCGAACTGCCAAGCCATGTCCTCCCTGGACCGGAAACAAGCATCCTAGGACCGGTTTCTGGCATTTCAGCCGTCATCAGCCAGGCTTGCTTGAATCCAGTGGCAAAGTGAGCAAGGGACCCACATCTGGGCATACCCCCGCCAACTTAGGGCGACCAAAGCGATACAAAGGGGATGATGGACAAAACGTTTGAGCCAATCAAACACTCACCCCCAGTCAACTGATCTGGGTTTAATCCATCATCATTCTTTAGCTCACTCCACCACCCCAGTTCAGACATGGCCATATGCAAATCAGTCTGACCCTGTGCCTCATGGGAACAGTCCAGCCCGAACTGCCAAGCCATGTCCTCCCTGGACCGGAAACAAGCATCCTAGGACCGGTTTCTGGCATTTCAGCCGTCATCAGCCAGGCTTGCTTGAATCCAGTGGCAAAGTGAGCAAGGGACCCACGTCTGGGCATACCCCCGCCAACTTAGGGCGACCAAAGCGATACAAAAGGGGATGATGGACGGAACGTTTGAGCCAATCAAACACTCACCCCCAGTCAACTGATCTGGGTTTAATCCATCATCATTCTTTAGCTCACTCCACCACCCCAGTTCAGACATGGCCATATGCAAATCAGTCTGACCCTGTGCCTCATGGGAACAGTCCAGCCCGAACTGCCAAGCCATGTCCTCCCTGGACCGGAAACAAGCATCCTAGGACCGGTTTCTGGCATTTCAGCCGTCATCAGCCAGGCTTGCTTGAATCCAGTGGCAAAGTGAGCAAGGGACCCACGTCTGTGCATACCCCGCCAACTTAGGGCGACCAAAGCGATACAAAAGGGGATGATGGACGGAACGTTTGAGCCAATCAAACACTCACCCCCAGTCAACTGATCTGGGTTTAATCCATCATCATTCTTTAGCTCACTCCACCACCCCAGTTCAGACATGGCCATATGCAAATCAGTCTGACCCTGTGCCTCATGGGAACAGTCCAGCCCGAACTGCCAAGCCATGTCCTCCCTGGACCGGAAACAAGCATCCTAGGACCGGTTTCTGGCATTTCAGCCGTCATCAGCCAGGCTTGCTTGAATCCAGTGGCAAAGTGAGCAAGGGACCCACGTCTGGGCATACCCCCGCCAACTTAGGGCGACCAAAGCGATACAAAGGGGATGATGGACGGAACGTTTGAGCCAATCAAACACTCACCCCCAGTCAACTGATCTGGGTTTAATCCATCATCATTCTTTAGCTCACTCCACCACCCCAGTTCAGACATGGCCATATGCAAATCAGTCTGACCCTGTGCCTCATGGGAACAGTCCAGCCCGAACTGCCAAGCCATGTCCTCCCTGGACCGGAAACAAGCATCCTAGGACCGGTTTCTGGCATTTCAGCCATCATCAGCCAGGCTTGCTTGAATCCAGTGGCAAAGTGAGCAAGGGACCCACGTCTGGGCATACCCCCGCCAACTTAGGGCGACCAAAGCGATACAAAGGGATGATGGACGGAACGTTTGGAGCCAATCAAACACTCACCCCCAGTCAACTGATCTGGGTTTAATCCATCATCATTCTTTAGCTCACTCCACCACCCCAGTTCAGACATGGCCATATGCAAATCAGTCTGACCCTGTGCCTCATGGGAACAGTCCAGCCCGAACTGCCAAGCCATGTCCTCCCTGGACCGGAAACAAGCATCCTAGGACCGGTTTCTGGCATTTCAGCCGTCATCAGCCAGGCTTGCTTGAATCCAGTGGCAAAGTGAGCAAGGGACCCACGTCTGGGCATACCCCCGCCAACTTAGGGCGACCAAAGCGATACAAAAGGGGATGATGGACGGAACGTTTGAGCCAATCAAACACTCACCCCCAGTCAACTGATCTGGGTTTAATCCATCATCATTCTTTAGCTCACTCCACCACCCCAGTTCAGACATGGCCATATGCAAATCAGTCTGACCCTGTGCCTCATGGGAACAGTCCAGCCCGAACTGCCAAGCCATGTCCTCCCTGGACCGGAAACAAGCATCCTAGGACCGGTTTCTGGCATTTCAGCCGTCATCAGCCAGGCTTGCTTGAATCCAGTGGCAAAGTGAGCAAGGGACCCACGTCTGGGCATACCCCCGCCAACTTAGGGCGACCAAAGCGATACAAAAGGGGATGATGGACGGAACGTTTGAGCCAATCAAACACTCACCCCCAGTCTGATGACGGCTGAAATGCCAGAAACCGGTCCTAGGATGCTTGTTTCCGGTCCAGGGAAGACATGGCTTGGCAGTTCGGGCTGGACTGTTCCCATGAGGCACAGGGTCAGACTGATTTGCATATGGCCATGTCTGAACTGGGGTGGTGGAGTGAGCTAAAGTATGATGATGGATTAAACCCAGATCAGTTGACTGGGGGTGAGTGTTTGATTGGCTCAAACGTTCCGTCCATCATCCCCTTTTGTATCGCTTTGGTCGCCCTAAGTTGGCGGGGTATGCCCAGACGTGGGTCCCTTGCTCACTTTGCCACTGGATTCAAGCAAGCCTGGCTGATGACGGCTGAAATGCCAGAAACCGGTCCTAGGATGCTTGTTTCCGGTCCAGGGAAGACATGGCTTGGCAGTTCGGGCTGGACTGTTCCCATGAGGCACAGGGTCAGACTGATTTGCATATGGCCATGTCTGAACTGGGGTGGTGGAGTGAGCTAAAGAATGATGATGGATTAAACCCAGATCAGTTGACTGGGGGTGAGTGTTTGATTGGCTCAAACGTTCCGTCCATCATCCCCTTTTGTATCGCTTTGGTCGCCCTAAGTTGACGGGGGTATGCCCAGACGTGGGTCCCTTGCTCACTTTGCCACTGGATTCAAGCAAGCCTGGCTGATGACGGCTGAAATGCCAGAAACCGGTCCTAGGATGCTTGTTTCCGGTCCAGGGAAGACATGGCTTGGCAGTTCGGGCTGGACTGTTCCCATGAGGCACAGGGTCAGACTGATTTGCATATGGCCATGTCTGAACTGGGGTGGTGGAGTGAGCTAAAGAATGATGATGGATTAAACCCAGATCAGTTGACTGGGGGTGAGTGTTTGATTGGCTCAAACGTTCCGTCCATCATCCCCTTTTGTATCGCTTTGAGTCGCCCCTAAGTTGGCGGGGGTATGCCCAGACGTGGGTCCCTTGCTCACTTTGCCACTGGATTCAAGCAAGCCTGGCTGATGACAGCTGAAATGCCAGAAACCGGTCCTAGGATGCTTGAAACCGGTCCAGGGAAGACATGGCTTGGCAGTTCGGGCTGGACTGTTCCCATGAGGCACAGGGTCAGACTGATTTGCATATGGCCATGTCTGAACTGGGGTGGTGGAGTGAGCTAAAGAATGATGATGGATTAAACCCAGATCAGTTGACTGGGGGTGAGTGTTTGATTGGCTCAAACGTTCCGTCCATCATCCCCTTTTGTATCGCTTTGGTCGCCCTAAGTTGGCGGGGGTATGCCCAGACGTGGGTCCCTTGCTCACTTTGCCACTGGATTCAAGCAAGCCTGGCTGATGACGGCTGAAATGCCAGAAACCGGTCCTAGGATGCTTGTTTCCGGTCCAGGGAAGACATGGCTTGGCAGTTCGGGCTGGACTGTTCCCATGAGGCACAGGGTCAGACTGATTTGCATATGGCCATGTCTGAACTGGGGTGGTGGAGTGAGCTAAAGAATGATGATGGATTAAACCCAGATCAGTTGACTGGGGGTGAGTGTTTGATTGGCTCAAACGTTCCGTCCATCATCCCCTTTTGTATCGCTTTAGTTTGCAGGAGGGCATATTCTGCTCGATCGTAGTCTAAAGCTTTCAATTGCTTTCGCGCATTGGTAAGTTGTTGTCTGGATGGGATCGAACCTGTGCTTCGATGTACCACTTTCAGTTCCTTAATCTGGGTTTCCAACTGGTCCCTTTTATCTCTTCTATCCTTATTCAGTCTAGCTCCTATGGCTATAAACTGTCTAACACATCAAGGGGTTGGGCTCATACCGTCAGATTGGCTGAGCCACTATCAACTGCACAAAAAACTAAAATGCCAAAACTGGCACTCTTTAAAAAACGACACTCACTAGCACACGCTTTACTTAATAACAGCGGTTGTCAACAGGTCTCTGTAACCCACAGTTCATTTATTTTGAAAAAATCTTTTTGTCACACACAGAGAAACACAAACACATTATGAGCAGTATTTTTTCTCCCACCCACAGCAATATATACACGACAATGAGTAATCACACATTACACAAACAAATCAACATATATAAAACACAACAATACATCAAATCATGTTTTCAACATGGAATGGATCCATCAAAACATCACTTCAATTTCTACAAAGAAGGGAGCTCCCTCACAGGGCAGATACAGTAGGCCCCTAAGCAGTTCTAAAGTTAATTCAACTCGCTCACTGATTATGCTGAAAACCGGATCCCTGTTAAAACAGCACTGGACACCAGGTACATTCTTTTAATCTTCTTCTTTTTGTGTTCCCTGGGTTAACCCAGTGCTCAGAAATGCACAACAGTTTCCAAGTTGTAACAGTGGATCCAATAGAAAAGGTTGACGTGTTTCGAACCCCTGTTCAACCTTTGTGGGGTTCTCCTCAGGACATAGAACTGATGTCCACTCTTAAATGCCTCGTAGTGTAGGAATAATCCCATTAGATCGGATCTGTCATGATTGGAACAAAGGGCAACGCCTTTCTCATACGACACTCAAGGCCATCCCATGACCTTCGGCACAGCGCTCAATCGGGAATGGTAAAGATCTCCTAATTCATCGCTCACAGTGCTGGCTCCGTGCATGGTTGGATCAGTAGCCATGGCTATAAACTGGCCACGTACGACCGCTTTCAGTGTGTCCCACAGTAGAGGGGCAAGAGTGGAGCCGTCATCATTGATTTCTAAATAGGATCGTATGGTCTCCCGTTTCTCCTCAATGTTTGTGTCATATGTGAGCAATTTGTGATTCAGCCTCCATGACCTTTGGTGGGTGTGTTCCCCAGGCAATTGCTGTTCGAGAACTATGGGTGAGTGATCCGAGAAGGCCGCTACCCCTATATCAGCCTCCTGTGTAGCCAGCGTGATGCCCATTGATGTCAGAAAGAGATCTATACGGGTATATGAGTGGTGCGCTGCTGAGAAAAAGGTATATTCCCATGTAGTGGTAATGCGCTGCCGCCAGGCGTCCATTAAGCCCACCTCCCCCAACCGCTTTTTCACAGACTCCGAGAGTACCCCAGAGTGCCCCAATCTCTGAATAGACCTATCTAAGTGAGGGTCAGGGACTATATTGAAATCTCCTTCCACTCTAAGGTCCTCGTCTGGGGACTCTAGGAGCATGTTCAGCTCTTCCATAAGGAACCTCTCTTGGTGATCGTTTGGACTGTAGAAAAATGCAAGCATGTAGGTATGTCCCCCCATAGCCACCCGCAGCGCAATCGTTCTTCCAGGTATCTCTGCTTGAATTTCTAGCACCTTTCCGGAAAAGTGTGTTGCAAAGAGAATGGCCACCCCTGCCCTTTTCCCCACCATAGAGGAGAAATATTGGCGGTCGAACCATCGCGCCCGAAAGCGTTTCCAATCAACCCGCATTAAATGTGTCTCCTGTAGGAGGCAAATGTCGCAGTGGGAATCCCTAAGTAGGGTAAGGAGCGCGCGTCGTTTAATGGGTGAATTCAGGCCTTGTACATTGAGGCTCAATATCGTAGCCTTAAGGGGAGCCATGAGTAATGGGTGAAGTGTAGCCGTACTGCTTGTCAGGTCCATCCATTAGGGGGTTCATACAACATCTTACCCATTGCCAATACCAGGGAGAAAGGACATTACTTGTCAGGGAGGGAAGAGAAGGGTGACCACTCCACCTCGACTCTATGCGGATCCACAATACAATGCGCGTTAGAAGGGAAAGGGTCCCGTAATGGTTTTGGAGGTGTCCCCAACTATGTAAGTCCCTCTGTTGAGCCCCGATAGAGCCTCCAGTACATCCAGTATAGGGATGAGGTGCGTCCCTCAAAAAGAGATTCCAGGGTGTCTCCTCCCCTACCCCCCCCCAATGCTCTCAGTGGGTTATGTGAGTTATTCAAGTGTATCCTCCCCCCACCATGCCATACACTTCAAGTAGTCCCCAGCCCCCCTATGTAGGGAAAATGCGTCAAAGAAGTGCTGAGAGGTAAGGAGAAGAGGGAAGTGAAGAGAGTAGTATAGTGAGATAAACATGGACAACAAACAGCCTTTGGACGGGCTCCAGATTCACCGTAGTGTAAGAGTACATTAGGCCAGCAGGCGATTTTTATCATGGCAGGAGTGAGCTCTGCTCACCAAGGCCGGTTCTTGTTCCCTCCGGGGGTCTATAGGCAATGATCAGTTCCTGGCAGGCGAAGAAAGAGTATCTCGTCACTGGATTCAGTCCTTAGAGTTTTCCCCGCTGTCGTCTTGGTTCTGCGACTGTCGGAAGAGGGCCTCTCTTTCCTTCTGGCTTTCAATTTTAGAGGGCTGTAGTTGCTTGTTCCTCCCCGTTCTGCGTCTCCGTCCCAGTTTCGGATTCTTCGGACACGCTGCATCTTCAGCTATATGTTCTCACCGCTTGCATCTCCTTGTTCCAAACAAAGATCAGTTGAAAAGGGTGTCTGTCCCCAGTGATAGCGGACCCCTTTATCACAAAGATAGGCGGTGGCAGGCTTCAGGGCTTTACGTCGTCGTAGCATGAGGGGGGAGAGGTCCTGGTATATACCCACTTGTAGGCCCTCAAACGAGACATTCGCCATGTCCCTGGTGGCCATCATGATGGCTTCTTTCTGCTTGTAGGAGTGAAGGCATGTGAAGATGTCTTGCGGTTGGCCCGGGCGTAATGCCGGCCTTCCTGCTGGATGGGTGCGGTCCAATGCAATCTCCTTATCGCCTAGCGTTGGTGCGACATGTCGAAAGAGGCGAATCACGAATTCTTCTAGCTTCCCAACATCTTCCTGAAGAGGCACTCCCTTGATGCAGATGTTGGAGTGCCTCAACCTGTTTTCAAGGTCCTCCAGGCGAAGGCAGAGATCTTCATTGCAGTCTCTAAGCTCCAATAATTCCCGGGCATGATCGGTTAGCTCCTCTCTACGATCCCCCGACCGTTCCAGGGAACCCACCCGGTCACCCAATTCGAGGATCTAAGTCTTGATCTGTTTAATGTCAGTGGCTACCCTTGCCTGAGACCTGCAAAGTCCTCTCTGAGAGCGCCAAACAATTGTTCCAGGAAGCGGCGAGTAATCGGCTTCTCTGCACCTGATCTCAACGTGTCTGTTTCTTTCTTTTGGGTGGGGGTTAACTGCTGGGCCAGTCCCATCTGTTTTCCTTGTTCCAGGTTTTTGTAGGAGATCCTTAATGTTCGCCTCCTTCTTCGCTCTGTGGGATGTCATCTTGATACAGTCCCAACCCACTGGAGCCTGAGAGGTCCTCTCCGGGTTTGTGTCATAAGTCTAGGCTGTTGGCAAGCAGTGCGGGGGACTCCTCCCGCCAAACCGCTATGATCCCCCTAGTTGTCGCTTAATGATTCTGGGACTGTGTGTCCTCAGGGTACAGCTCCTTTTACTATAGCCCAATGTATGGAGAATCCAGTCACTGTATCCATTATTGGGCTCTTGTTCACTGGGCCCATGCAGCTCAGGGGTCTATGTGCCTCCCTGCCAGCCTGAACCTCCCTGGCAACTGCAGGACCCCCGATCGCAACATGTCTGGGGTCCTGCTATAGAGCTGTCTCCTTCAAATCTCTGGACTGCAGCAGTCTTCAGGCCTGCACTGCGACAGGCCCCGCACTCCCCTCTGCAGCTTTTGTGTGTACGGGGGCCGCCAGGGTGGGACCGCCAGGCACCAGGCACCACAGCTGACGGCCGCTGATCCCCCACGGGTCCCATAATCAAATGAGCGGGACATACCAACTTGCGCCCGACGTCCGAAGCTAGCCCCGGGTGCCGACCGCGTCGTTGTGGTCTTGGGGCTAATTCCGGGCCTCTCCCAGCAATCCAGCGGCCTCCGTGTCCAGTAAGACGCACCATGGGCGGTTCACCACGCTTCTTGGCCGGGTCGCCGTGAGAACCAGGACATCCGCTTCACTGCAGCAGGACACCCGGCTCCCTGTGCAGCGGTCCAGCCTCAGGGCCCACCAGGCAACCCAAATCCGGAATTTCTTGCTCGGGCCATTGCGTTTAGAATTCGGGGACCGCCCCCAGACTCCGGCGGCTTCAGTGTGCACCGCCTTCTCAGAGGCTCACAGCAGGTAAGGAGTCTCCACTGTCCTTCCTTCACCAGGTTGCCTCACCCCCGGAGTGGCCACTTTACTAGTAATTTTGGCCTGGGCGAGCAGAGCTCTGTGGATGAACAGTTACTCCGAGGCCACCTTGGCCACGCCCCCATATATTTTAAAATACAGCCTTTGCAACCAATTAAGCCAGAGCAGATTTACTGTCGCATTTATCCTTGTAGTCAATTTCTTTGTGGCAGAGTCTTTAACAAATAAATGTATAACTTGGCTGTCGGGCTGCTTTTCATAACTCCGCCTCACATGAGTCCACATGAGGGCTTAGAACTTGACCCTCAGTTTATGGGTTTTTGAAGTAAAGTTTTTTCAATGCCAGCACTGGATGCAATAACAGAAAGCACAGGGAGGAACCAAAATACCTGTCAGGTGGCAAACTACGAGAGTGACAGAAATGTAGTTTACGTGTTTTAATCATTCCCTTCATTACATAGACCCCGCCCCTTTCAGAGACCTCCCCCCCACTTTTTTCATCCCACTTAAAGCCCTGAATTTCACTGTTCAGTATAACTTAGATACGTCCCATCTAAGCGAGCAGCAGGATAGAATCAGGTGGGCCTCATCTCACTGCATGCAGCAGAGTCCCCAATTAGCCCCATCTCACTGCATGCAGCAGAGTCCCCGATGAGTCCCATCTCACTGCATGCAGCAGAGTCCCAGGTGAGCACCGTCTCACTGCGTGCAGCAGAGTCCCAGGTGAGCCCCTTCTCACTGCGTGCAGCAGAGTCCCAGGTGAGCCCCATCTCACTGCATGCAGCACAGTCCCAGGTGAGCCCCATCTCACTGCATGCAGCACAGTCCCAGGTGATGCCCTTCATTACGTAGGTCACGCTCCTTTTAGAGACCCCAACCCCCCACTTTTTTCATCCCACTTAAAGCCCTGAATGTTACTGTTCAGTGTAACTAAGATACGTCCTATCTCAGCATGCAGCAGGATAGAATCGGAAGCCCCATCTCACTGCATGCAGCACAGTCCCAGGTGAGCTCCATCTCACTGCATGCAGCACAGTCCCAGGTGAGCCCCATCTCACTGCATGCAGCAGAGTCCCAGGTGAGCCCCACCTCACTGCATGCAGCAGTCCCAGGTGAGCCCCACCTCACTGCATGGGGCAGAGTCCCAGGTGAGCCCCACCTCACTGCATGCGGCAGAGTCCCAGGTGAGCCCCACCTCACTGCATGCGGCAGAGTCCCAGGTGAGCCCCATCTCACTGCATGCGGCAGAGTCCCAGGTGAGCCCCATCTCACTGCATGCGGCAGAGTCCCAGGTGAGCCCCATCTCACTGCATGCGGCAGAGTCCCAGGTGAGCCTAATCTCACTGCATGCGGCAGAGTCCCAGGTGAGCCTAATCTCACTGCATGCGGCAGAGTCCCAGGTGAGCCTAATCTCACTGCATGCGGCAGAGTCCCAGGTGAGCCTAATCTCACTGCATGCGGCACAGTCCCAGGTGAGCTCCATCTCACTGCATGCAGCACAGTCCCAGGTGAGCCCCATCTCACTGCATGCGGCAGAGTCCCAGGTGAGCCCCATCTCACTGCATGCGGCAGAGTCCCAGGTGAGCCCCATCTCACTGCATGCGGCAGAGTCCCAGGTGAGCCCCATCTCACTGCATGCGGCAGAGTCCCAGGTGAGCCTAATCTCACTGCATGCGGCAGAGTCCCAGGTGAGCCTAATCTCACTGCATGCGGCAGAGTCCCAGGTGAGCCTAATCTCACTGCATGCGGCAGAGTCCCAGGTGAGCCTAATCTCACTGCATGCGGCACAGTCCCAGGTGAGCTCCATCTCACTGCATGCAGCACAGTCCCAGGTGAGCCCCATCTCACTGCATGCGGCAGAGTCCCAGGTGAGCCCCATCTCACTACATGCGGCAGAGTCCCAGGTGAGCCCCACCTCACTGCATGCGGCAGAGTCCCAGGTGAGCCCCACCTCACTGCATGCGGCAGAGTCCCAGGTGAGCCCCATCTCACTGCATGCGGCAGAGTCCCAGGTGAGCCCCATCTCACTGCATGCGGCAGAGTCCCAGGCGAGCCCCATCTCACTGCATGCGGCAGAGTCCCAGGTGAGCCCCATCACACTGCATGCGGCAGAGCGCCAGGTGAGCCCCATCTCACTGCATGCAGCACAGTCCCAAGTGAGCCCCATCTCACTGCATGCAGCAGAGTCCCAGGTGAGCCCCATCTCAGTGCATGCAGCAGAGTCCCAGGTGATACCCATCACTCAGCAAGCAGCAGAGTGAGCAGAGTGCCAGGTGAGCCACCTCTCTGTGCAGGAAAGGCTCACCAGAGAGTTCTATATGAACTTGTTACCGAAGTATTTGCAGGGCAGGCCTAGATGAGTCTGATCGGAGTGTGCAGTGTGGTCCCAGGTGAGCCCAACCCACTGTATCCAGCATAGCGCCTAGTGAACCCTACTGCATTGTATGCAGCATAGTCCAGATGAACTGCACCGCAATGTCTGCAGAGTCGCCTCAGGTGAGTGATCGGACCCTGCAGGATAGCGCCGGAAGCACCCCGCCTCACTGTATCCAGCATAGCCTAGCCCCTAGAGAACCCTATCTCATTGCATGCAGGATAGTTCCACAAGAGCCATGTCTCATTATGTAGGACAGTAAGATGAGCTTCATCTCATTGTGCAGCAGAGATCCAATCAGTATGCTCTCCATTTCTACATGTGCACAGTACCCCCAAGTGAACCCCACTCTCGCTGCATGCAGCACACTTCCAGGCGAGCCCTCTTGTCTGTGATGGAGAGCTTTGGTGTGCAGAGCCCCTGAGTCCACCTATGTACAGGAAAGCTACAGGTGACCACCACCCATCTCGAGCTATGCAGAATGGGTCTAGGTGAGACCGTCCTGAATCTTCGAGACGGCCCTAATTGAACACTAGCTCTGTATCGAGCAGACAGCCAGTGGAGTCAGTTTCGCTGCCTGAAGCCGGGTGTGGTGACAGACCTGACACATTTGCAGAGAGACTGCACCCTCATTTAGCCTGGCTAAGAAAGAAGGTCCAGAGATCCTTTTCCTGGATAGTATTGTCAATTTCTTGAGGTGATAGGAGGAGGTTAACTCGAGGTGCTGGACCTTACTGACCTCTACTTGTAAGAAGCTAGGGAAACAGATGAGTGCATACTCCTCCTTAGTGAGTGTTAATATTCTTTTGGCCAAAAAACTTAAAAGTTCCAATTGATATTTGTTTTCTGCTTTTATTCTTCATCTTTAAATCTTGATTCATAAACTATCATCATTCTCCAGAATGTTACAGGGATAGTTTTTTAGACATTCAACAGCCGACACGTGTTTCGCCCTTTGGCGGTCAGTTGGACCAGGGCTTTCTCAAGGCTGCAATAGTTGTAATTAGCATCATAAGTTTAAATAAATTTAAGAACCAGTTATACTCACCACTGAATGCTATATGACAGAAGTGCTGAGAAATTCAAACAAAGTGCTGATTCCAAAGAATTAGAGAAGTAAAACGGCTGGTGTAGAAACGGTAAAGTTTAGTATAGATACAGTAAAATTTAGAGTGAAAAGATAAGGACAAGCTAATGTAATGCTGGCAACAAAAATGAAGCTGAAAGTGCGATCTAATACTTGTGATACCTAATAGTCATTGCATGCACAGTAAATTGAGTTAGTAATATCAGGAGCGGTCGGTGGTAGGAGAGCCGGCCGGGCGGTGACGTGGGGCGGGGGAGGGGCAGGGTGGGGGGTAGTAAACCACGGATTACGGCAGAATGCAGGTAAGTAAACATTTAAATAAATAAAACGAATTTCGTTGTGAGCGCTGCATCGCCAAATGCGATGCAGTGCACTCCTACCACATACCGCTACTGAGTAATATATGGGATACTTTTTTCTCATGAGCACCATGCCTTATTATTTGGGTGCAGGTGTTCGTGGCTCAAAGGTTAAAGGAGACTGAAGAAGAAACATTACTATTGCAGAGTAGAATAGCGTCATTAATTTCTAATTATTATTGCATGTTAAAAGGTAGAATTTGCCGGGATTGAAACAAATACCTTTTACAATTTATCATGTAGCGTTGTTTTTGACAAATATTTTGCATCAAGTGAATCAAGGAAAACCGGTATCTGAATGAGGAAGAAAGGGAAAATAATGTTGCATTCATTACATAGGAAAATACTGGAAGACGGCATATCTACTTTTAATCTGTGACAGTCTTGTTTAGACTAAGACTTCTCAGGCATGCCATAATAGGCACAGAGAGTGTTGCATAGACAAGGTTTAAATCGGTCAAAATCATCGTGTAGACTCACACTCTCAGTTCCCACTGTCCAGAGTTTAAATAATTCAATACAGGTATGGGACCAGAGGCAACTTTATGTACGTTTTCGCTATTAAGATAGAACGAGTTGAAGTATTTAAACATGATCGATTAAAAGCAGGAATACCAATGCAGATTGAGGCTTATTAATTGAACAGATATCCAAGGTTTCACCAGTTACGTTAACAAATCAATCTAGATTTGGATGATTCTATGAAAATGTGAAAAACCGAGGCACAGTTGTGCGCAAACCGAGTTTCATGTGTAGAAACATGATCGATTAGGAGTGGAGGAACTATTACGAACTGGGGCATATAATTGGTCAAGAGTCTAAGGTTACAGAAATAAAATGAACAATGCGGGAACACTACTGCGCTCATCGGGGCAGAGTGATTGGGTTCGATGAGCGAGACGACATTAGTTCCAACCAGGGAAAAAAGAGGGATTCGCCTAAACATTTTAGAGTCAAACGGCAGCAAATCCTAGGTATAATCCCTTGTCAAGTCAAGGAGTGGTGTACCGGCGTTGCAGTAGAGCGCCATAGTTCCACAAGAGCCATGTCTCATTATGCAGGACAGTAAGATGAGCTTCATCTCATTGTGCAGCAGAGATCCAATCTGTATGCTCTCCATTTCTACATGTGCACGGTACCCCCAAGTAAACCCCACTCTCGCTGCATGCAGCACACTTCCAGGCGAGCCCTCTTGTCTGTGATGGAGAGCTCTGGTGTGCAGAGCCCCTGAGTCCACCTATGTACAGGAAAGCTACAGGTGACCACCACCCATATCGAGCTATGCAGAATGGGTCTAGGTGAGACCGTCCTGACTCTTCGAGACGGCCCTGATTAGACCCTAGCTTGGTATCGAGCAGACCGCCAGGGGAGTCTGTGTCGCTGCCTGAAGCCGGTTGTGGTGACAGACCTGACACGTTTGCAGAGAGACTGCACAGTCATCCAGCCTCTCTGCCACAGGTGCTGGCCACTCTGTGCTCTCCCCTCTCTCATACGTGTACTCTCCCAGAGTGTCTGTGAGATGCTTGGGGCTGTGGAGATCCCCTGTCTATGATGACCCTACACAGAAACACAATTCAGTGTGTGGGCAGGGTCGTCAGAAACCAGGCACTGCATTTTTTCAAGAACCTCCATTCGTGCAGCTGCATTTGTTTATAGTTTTCAAAGACTTCCATTCGTGCAGCTGCATAGTGCCAATATCGGCAACTCACCCAACCCGCCAAACATAGCAATCTCATAATAAAGAAACACACAAGACACAGTATTTGTTGGAGAAAATATTGCTGCAGGTTTATTTCATACAAGAAATATGCCGTCATGGTGGGTCAACTTACCGACGATCCAAGGGCAGGCAGCAGTGACTCCCCTAACCTGCCCTGCCCACCTGATGAGCCAATTGCACCGTGGCCACCAATCGGTGCTAACCATTTTGGGGAATCTCCCCCTTACATGCAGGGGGCCACCAGTCCACCCTTTTACTCGCGCCCTTTTAGGGGCGGAGCGTGTCCAGGCAAGCCCCCGATTGCTGAGGTTTACAACCGCCAAAAGGACTAGCGGGGTACTGTCGTTCCTCCACGGTCCTGCCGTAAAGACTCCTGGGGTTGTTTGGCATTTGCACCCTTCTTGTGCTTCTGAAGAGGGTACCCCTATGTACCATTTAGCCTCTGGATCGCCCTTTAACTCTGCCATAGCTCTGGATGTGGCACCCGTCATACCCAGGCCCCCCCACCAAGGCAGGCAGCTTTCTTACTTACACCCTGCTGAATCTAGTGTGTCGCCCAGGCCCAACAGGAACAGGTCCATGCCCACTTTAGACAGGTGGACCCCATCCTCATCAAAACACCCTGTGGTCTTGGCATGTAAGAGTCCATGTCTGATAAAGTCAAAACCCCTCTGATCTGTGAATTTGCGCATGGCGCTGTTTACTCTCCTACGAGAAATTTCTATGGCCTCTCCTGACCTGGCCCCGTGCCAGACCAATCGTGGAGTGATCTCGGACCACCATAACTCACATGGGCCTATCTGATTACTTATCTCACTCATTGCGGTTTTCATAGCCTGTAGTGGAGCCTTTCTACCCATGAAAGTCAGATCATTGCCTCCCAGGTGGATGACCAAAATGTTGGGAGGGGGTCCGCCTCCTACTAGTCTGTGCCGCAGCTTCTTCAGCAAGCTGCACCATCGCATGCCTGGGAACCCTACCAGACTATCTCAGTGAGGGAAAACCCATGCTTCCAACTCCTGCTTTCTGCCCATTGCGCTACCCTAGCGATACCTGAATGGCCGAACACTCACACCTTTGATCCTGGCAAAATAAAGAAATGCAGAGTTGCAAACACCGTTTATTGAAAAACACAACACACAATTGGCAAACAATTACTAAGCATAACTGCAAATGATATGCTCTAAAACCACACTGCAAATACATAGAACACAACTGGCAGCGTCCTGATGCTCAAGTGCGCGCCCTGCCCCTCTCTGAATTCACAGGCGGATGTATCGCTTGTAACACTGAGACTCCCAACGCCCCTCCCGCTTGATGCGTTCTGGCGACAGGCCAACCTTGAATGCTGAGGTAGCTGCTCCTATCCTAAAGGAATGGCTGCAAAAACGCTTACCAGGCCCAGCATTGCCTGACAATACCAAGCATGACTTCATGACTTGTTTCACCTGAAATTTGGTAAGGGGCGTGCGGTCAGCATGAATAAACAAGTAGCCACCCGCGGCGGGGCGGAGGGCTAAGTAAACAGAGACCAAGCCAACAGGGCAGTACCTTTTATCTCCAAATGGATGTAGTCAGATCACCTTCCCCCGCCCAACCTGGTCCGTTCTGGATCTCTTCAATTGAATTCTCAGGGATTCTCCTGTGAGCAGGGTATCCTGTCTCCCTATGGCATTCCCAGACCCATCCTTCTTAGACCTAGCCACTAATTCACTTATTCTCAAGGCCCCAAAGAATGCCAAGCTGAAAACCGCTGAGAAGAGGGTGGCTACGAAAGGTGAAAGGGTGGCCCTGTGTACTATGTCAATAATGTCCTGTAATGTTCTGAATTCGATGGGTGACCTGGAGTCTGGAATTCATGTCTCCCCTCTTGCCCATCCCTTTAGCGCTGCCCTGATGAGGAATGACTTAGTAGGATCCTGTTGGCCCATAAGCTTGGCGTAATGACTCACTGCAGCCAGGTGGCCTGAGACCCAGGAATGACTCTTGCCCTGGCCCTTGGCCCACACGACAAAGGTTTGGACCTTGTGTTCCAAAGTTGTTGTACCTTCCCCCCAGGCCCCTGCCACTTTGCAGAAAATAGCTACACAGGCCTTGTAACGCCTCCTGGTCCCTGGTGCTAGGGAAAGTTCGCCTAGCTCCCTTAATCGTTGTTCCACCGAAGAAGGCGCCAGAGGTGCGGCGGGAAAGGGGTCATCTCCTCTCTCGCTCTCGGCCACGCCTCATGGAAACAGCGCCACTGAAAACGAGAGAGAGCGTCAGCTGCAACGTTCTTTATCCCTTGGATGTGTCTAGCCCTACACTCCACATTGTTGTACAAACAAGCCCGCACCAATTCCCTCAGCAAGCAGAGTACCAAAGGACAATTTACTGTTTGTGCGTTTATGGCCTGAACCACTGCCATATTGTTCGACCAGAGCAGCACTCTTCTAGCTGCCAGCGCTTCTGGCCAGAGGTGGAGGGCGACAACTATTGTGAATAGCTCCAGGACGTTACATTGGATGTGATTTTCCTCTTATGCCAGGCATTCGGCCATTTTTCCACACACCACTCGCTCCCCATGATTGCTCCAAAGCCCTCCTTGCCCGATGCGTCCGTGAGCAGGCACAGCTCGGGGCTGCCAGCCCAAGGAGCTCTCCAGATGACAGAGCCATTGAAGTTGGCCAAGAACTCGGCCCATATGCTGAGGTCCTTCTTCATTCTCTTGCTCAACCTGACCAGGTAATGTTTTTTCCTGACCTTGGCCGTGGCCCTCGCCAACCTCCTAGCAAAAACCCTCCCAGCTGGGAACACCCTCGCTGCAAAATTCAATTTCCCCAGGAGGCTCTGGATTGACCCTAGGGTTGCCTTATCCTTTGCCCAAGAAGCCTGGATGTCCTGAAACCGCTCCTGCACCTTGCCAGCCGGGAGTCTGGACACTCCCACAACAGTGTCTAGCTCAATCCCAGGAAAGTCGGGACCTGCGCTGGGCCCTCTGGTTTGCTTGGTGCCAGTGGGACCCCTAGATGATTGGCTAGCCTTTCAAAATCCTTGAGTGCCTCCCCGCAATCCTGCGTTCCTTCCTCCCCAATGAACAGGAAATCATCGAGGTAGTGAGTCACCCCCTTTACACCGTACGTCCCCTGTAATGCCCACTGTAAAGAAACAGCTGAACGCCTCAAAATACGCAACAAGAGACTGCGCAACCCATGGGCATGCATCTGTCGTAGTAGAACTTGCCCTCTAGCTTGAAACCCAGTAAGTCTTGGCTGTCCGGGTGGACTGGCAGCAAGCGGAACGCCGATTCAATATCTGCTTTTGCTAACCAGGCCCCTTTACCCGCCCTCCTGACCAAGTCCACTGCTACATCAAAAGTGCAATATGACACAGAACATGTTCCTTCTTCCAGACCATGATTCACTGAGTTCACTTCAGGGTATGACAGATGGTGTATAAGCCTAAATGACCCCGGCTCCTTCTTAGGGATCACCCCCAATGGGGAAACAAAGTTATCAAGCGGGGGGTGGGGAAAAGGTCCAGCCACTCCAACTAATGCCCGTTCTTTCTCTACCTTGACCCGCACCACTGCTGGATGCTCCTTTGCTGACCTGAGATTGTCTGCATCTCGGCTTACCAGGGGGCCTACATAAGGAATCCTAAAGCCCTCGATAAAGCCCGCCAACAGCAGCTGGCCATCTTGTGCGTTGGGGTATAGGCGGAGCAATGGGAGGAGGTTAACCAGGAGTAGCGATGACGGGCCTTTGGCTGCGCAGGCGGGGGCTAGAGCGTTGACCATGTGTGAGGGAGCCATCATGTGAAGAGGACGCAACTGGGTCACAAGGTGTGCTGCGTGTGATGCCGGGGAGGGGGGGTAAGGGAGGTCTGGGAGAGTCTGTCCCCACTCAACTGTCCTGCTTGTTCTTGCCGGGCGGCTGCTGCTCGTGTTTGCTGTAACAGGCCGCTGCGGGGTGGGGAGCCCCGCATTTGTTGCAAGTGTGCGCGAATTTACATGCTTTGCCCCAGGAGCAGGACCCAGCATTGAACAGCCTACAAGTTCCCGTGGGGGGGCACTTGAAACCTCCCCTCTGGCTCGATCTCCCCTGTGCGCCTCGAAAGGGCTGTTTGAAATGACGTCTCCCAAATTGGAACAGACCCTTTCCTGCTGGATGCCCACCCTGATATTTGGTCTGGTATTTCTTGTTCTGCGGGGTGTGCTTACCCATATGCTCCATCCAGAGCTGAACTTCCTTTTGGTCCCATCCCATCTCGGGGCACATGGCCATCTTTTTCCTAAACTCTCTATCGTAGTTGTACCAACCCATGCCTCCCACTTCAGGGCCTCGTTGTGAATGGTCTGGGAATATTGGAATAAACCTGAGCCCAGATGTGGGTGGTTTTCCATTTCTACGGCCGACAGTATGGAGAAGGCTTCTAACCAATTTTCAATTGATTTTTTCCGGCCAGGCTTGATACTTCACCTTCTTCTCATCCTCTTTCCCGCCCATCTTTCTCATGTCTAACCCATCCAGACCATGCATTAGGAGTGTGAAAATATCAATGAAGTCCCGTTGCCAGATCCCCTCTTTGGCTGCCAAGGGGATCTGCCACGCTAGGGAGCAGCGGCCCGACAACAAAGGGGCCACTAAAATCAGTGGTGAGTTGGCTGCTGCCATCGGCGATACCTTCTGGGTTTCCATGCTAGTGGCAGCCAGGGCGGAGCCTTGGGCGTGTATCACGTGGCCTGCTTCGTGGGAAGGAGCTAAAGTACCTACACTGGCCGCTGGCTGGGCAGAGGGTGGCAACAAAGTGGGTGTAGTTCTGGTAAGGGCTGGCGTGCTACTGTGTGCTGCTGTTGAACCTGCTGCCGACACTGGATCTGTTTGCCCCACCACTTCTGTAGCAACTGCTGCCGCAAAAGCAGTGGATACAGCGCCCGGGGTCTCAATTTCACTTGGCTGAGACCCCCACACCTTTGTAATTGCTTGCACCCTCTCCCTGCAACTGCTTAGGCCACTGTGAGAGGGCAGGGGACCTTGTCTGGCGAGACCAGTTTTAAATTCAGCCATAAATCTCATCATAGTGTCCATGAGCTTACCCATCTTGTCCATAGGGTCGGGATTTGCCGTGGCTGCGCTACTGTCTGTCGTGGCCACTGTCCCTGTCACTGGACATAAGAGGGGTGACATCACGGGGACGGCTTCTCGATGGGTCGCCGGTGTTCTAGCCCTGGTTGCCAGCGGATCGGCAGGGAAGTCTTTGTTAGTCAGCCTGCGGGCCCTTTTCGGCCTTGAAGGCCCTGCGTCCACATTCACCAGCTGTTCCGGGACGAGTCCGTCGACATCGACCCCCGATTCCTCCAGCTCGGGCGAGTTCATGATTCCCTTCGCCCACGCCAAGATTTTAGCCTTGGCCATCTGCATGAATGCCGCCCATTGCGCATCCTGAGACGTGCCCGGCAGCGAATCCTCCACAGCTGACATCTGGGAGAATAGGGAGGGAGAGCCCTGGCTATCCATGCCTCAACCTTCAAAACGTCAGCCAACGAGCGATTGAACCTGCAGAGAGAGAAAGCTGTGTGTAAGAAAAGCCCCCCACACATGACCGACCGGGACACAGACTTTTCCTTGGCGTGACTCATGTGTCCACCTCTTCCTCTCTTGAGGCCCACCTCCCCTGTACTTACTTAGTCGATGTGAGCGATCTTGCTGCAAACCTGCGTGCTGGCGTTCGCCCTAATGAAAGATCGAAGGTTACTCTGACAAGCGCGCTCTGGAAGATAGGGGGGTGGGAAGGGTGGATTTAAAAACGAAACTTTAACATCTGTGGCCCATGCTGTGTACTGCAGGCATGCTGGGTTGACCCCGAAGGGTTGCCCGCCTCCCCTAACCCGCAGTGCCCTATTCTCCCCCCCGACGGAAGTTCAGGAAGTAGAACGTTCCCTTGATAAACCCGCAACCTCCCGAGCCCCGCGTATCGCATACCTGGAGATGTCCTTGCGATCCCTCTATCCTGTAGAGTTTACGGCTTAGTGAGGGAGTTCGCTCCACCTGCTTCCGTGATGATCCTGGAATAGATTAAACCAGTTATTTACATGCCCCTCCATTCCTCTCTCAACACCTGCAGTGCCCCTTCCCATGCTGTAACTATCGCCGCCAGGTGGGCGACCACCTATGTCCCCTGTACCTTGCCGCCGATCGAGATCTCGTCCAACGACGTAACGATTCAGCGGCGGACACAAAGACAATAATTAATGCCAGTCTCCCCGCTCCCGACGCCGTTATGCCTCCCATCCTCGGGAGTTCTTGCTCCGGAAGGAGGAGCTGGGGTAGCCAGCTGCTGCCGCGAATCCATGCCGCCACAGCCACCCGGCGAGTAGGGCACCCCGAGATGCACAGCCTGCCAGGGCGGAGAATCAGCCTGATATTCCTCTAAGCCTTTCTTCTCCACAATTAGCTTGTCCCCCCCTGAACAGTGCATCTTCGGGCCCCTCCCTCCCAACCACACTGGTGTCTGTTCTCCTTGCATAAGTCATTAAAGGTCAGAGTTATTCACCTGAAGCATCACATGCACAGAAATGAAATTAATGAAATGGCACTCAACAAGGCCAGATTTTTCCAGACGTCGTAAATCAAGTATTGTTTATGAGAATTGATGCATGGGGGGGCAGGACCCCCTGCCCCTGAGCCAGGTAACCCCACGCACTGCCGCCCCCGCTCCCCTAACGCTGGGGCGGGCCCTGCCTCATCGCAACCATCGGGACAATGTTGCTGGGCAAGCAGGGGCCCGCTCTTGCGACCCCCGCCTGCACTTGCACGCGCCTCAATTAACCCCCTAATCTGGGGGGCTCATACCCGAGAAATGCCCGCCAAGTTCGGTGCGGGAAGGGGGGGAAGTCTGTCATGGCTAGGCGGCCCGGAGACTCAAATCTGGGGGCGGTGTCGGGCCCTGAGACTGTCGTGCGGGAGGGGGCCTGCGTGCCATGGGACCCCCCCAACAGATGCAAAGTTTCCCTTACGCCACCCCCACGTACCAACTGGCTGGGGGCGGAGGCGGCCTCAACCGTGTAGACGGGCGGACAGAGGCCCGCACTCATGCGACCCCCTGCCTGCAGCTACCCACCTCAACGAACCAGAAACATTGCTCTACAGTGCGGTAGGAGGGGAGCCAGCCCTCTTGTGACCCCCCTCCCTGTGAATGAGGTGCCGCCCTGGCCGCCCCCGCGACCTCCCTGGCTGGGGCGCGGGTGGCCTAGCCACATACATCTTGCCTGCGTGGGACTACGTGCACGCTCGATTCCGGACCGCCTCTGCCCGCCACTCGACCACCCAGTGGCTTAGGTTGGAGGTGGCCAACTACCGCGGCCGAGCCCGCCTGTCGTGTACGGCGGGATCTCTGGTTGCCCCATGCTGTGCGGCCTCCGGGGAAAATTCTACTCTTCCCAGACTGGAAATCGAACACAGGCCGCCATCACAAGCGGGCCAACACATGCCTATTGCCTCCCTGGTTGGCAGCGAGGAATGCCCTGGGGGATACGACATAACCGGGAGAGCTGCCCCCACCCCAAAGCTGGATACGCGACCTGGCAATTGCCGGGCGGTGACCGTACACGCGATTCCGGACCGCCTCCGCCCGCCCTTGGCCACCCGGTGGCTTGGGCTGGAGGCTGCCAACTCCAGCGTCCGAGCCCGCCTGCCATGTACGACGGGCTCTCAGGTCACCCCATGCTGTGCGGCCTCTGGGGAAAATTCTACTCTTCCCTGACTGGGAATCGAACACAGGCCGCGGCCACGGGCGGGCCAACACATGCCTATTGCCTGCCCGGTTGGCAGAGAGGAATGCCCCGGGGGATACGACATAACTGGGAGAGCTGCCCCCACCCCAAAGCTGGACACCCGACCTGGCAATGGCCGGGCGGTGACCATACACGGGAGTTGGAGGGGAGAGGGAGGGGTGGGGGATGAGGACTCACTGCACAAACCCGAGCAGCTCCCGGACACGATAGGGGCATGTCCTGATGGCGTGGCGAAATCGGCGCAAAAGGAACGCCGGTTGGGCGGGGGAAGTATAAATACTTTGCCCCCCCGCCCACTTGGTGCGCCGGAAGTGACGCGAGCAACGCGCCGGACCTCAGTGACCTCGGAGGTCTGACCACTAGACCGGCTTGGCTGTGCCAAATGTGGCACTAAGGTGGCCGCCCTCTGAGAGGGCCCCCTGCGTGGGCCGCGGGCAGCCTCATTTGTTTATAGATTTTAAAGACGTGTCTGTCCAGTGTAATGATGACTGATGAATCGGCGCCTAACACTCGCCGTGAGGGGAACGGCATTGCTGCCAATTTCACCGCCGTGAGGGGAACGGCATTGCTGCTAATTACATCGGCGTGAGGGGAGCGGCAGTGCTGCCAATTACACCGCCGTGAGGGGAGCGGCAGTGCTGCCAATTACACCGCCGTGAGGGGAACGGCACTGCAATCACCTACATCGGACTCCACTTCCCAGCAGCCCCTGGCCGGCGCGAGTATCCAGCGTCATCCCTGCGCCTGCACCCTGCTCAAAAACGTTGCTGCCCTCCCGCAGCGCGGGACGCGCTAATCGGCGCCTAATTCTCGCCGTGAGGGGAACGGCATTGCTGCCAATTTCACCGCCGTGAGGGGAACGGCATTGCTGCCAATTTCACCACCATGAGGGGAACGGCATTGCTGCTAATTACATCGCAGTGAGGGGAGCGGCAGTGCTGCCAATTACACCGCCGTGAGGGGAGCGGCAGTGCTGCCAATTACACCGCCGTGAGGGGAACGGCACTGCAATCACCTACATCGGACTACACGTCCCAGCAGCCCCTGGCCGGCGCAAGTATCCAGCGTCATCCCTGCGCCTGCACCCTGCTCAAAAATGCTGCTGCCCTCCCACAGCGCGGGACGCGCGCGGGCAGCGCCCGGGCAAAGGGCGGGCCCGTCTTTGCCCGTCATCGCCAGGAAGAGGCAGGGCAGGGCCACCCCTCTTACATGTAAGGGCCCAGGTCTTCGTCCTCCACTAGACTCGGCTGAGAGGTGCTGTGAGATTCTTCTTTAACTGCCCTTGCATTTCCAGTTGATATTTCCCCCCACATAGATATTTGGAACCGGTATGTCCCGTGGCCAAGTTGACTGGGCATAACATTAATAATTTCCTTCTATTCCAGCGTGGGCTGATTGGACCCTCTGGGACTTGCTATATATCTAAAACCGGAACATTGTATGACGCACTTTATTGACAGTAACTTGTTCATATGCCCTTTTGCTGCTAAATACATTAAGCACATCGCACTTTTGTCCTTTGGGGCTAGGCCTTGTTAGCCATGGCACTTTGCACTTTTTGGTCTGTGTTTACATGCCCTTCTGCTCCCAAACATATTAAGCACGTTGCACTTTTGTCCTCAGGGGCAAGGTTTTGTTTGGCTTTTGACTAACTCTGAAATCCAGTTGATTGGTTATTTGTCAACCCGTCTCTTGGGTCTGTATTTACTTAGTCTCCTTTTTGTGTTATTGAATTGATTGCTTCTCCTTTTGCTTTGGATATGGGAAGCGTGGCTGTGCATCCCCAAAAAATCCTTTGGTGTTAATACCGGCCCCACTCCCCCAAACTTCAATTGATAGGATGCTTTAGAGAGCTATCGGGGTAGTCTCGACTGAAATTGAGCTTACAGAGAGGCGACTATCCTTAACCCCAGACATCTTTCTTCAATCCTCTGAGCCACCTATTTCTGTACAATCCAATCCGGGTTCCATCCTTACCTCATTCAAATCCTTACCTGGACCAAGTGAGACTTTGTTATCACCCTTACAACCCTCCCCAGCTAAACCAAAAACCTGCAAAGGTAGAATAAATACTACTTTACCTAAAGCCGTGAGGCGAAAAACGGGCAATGGGACAGGATCAAACAAAAAGACCAGTCCAGAAATTAGTCTCAGTGAGGGAGAATCAGTCAGACGGGAAGAGTGGTAGAACCCCCCTCAAACTCTTACAAAAATCCTGATTGCCCTTCATGGGTGAGGAACCTGATAGTGGAGTTAGAGGCACAGATGAGAGCCATTGTGAAAGAAGAATTAGAGCTCCACCTTGGGAACAGACTTAGTGACCAGATGTCTGCCCCGTGTGTACTGGGCAACCCTCTGGTTAACATTTTGCCGGCACCAGTGGAGAGGAAAGAGGGTAGTTCACAGACGGACAAAGTAGGGCAACCTCCACTAGCTAGAGGTGGCACTTCCACCATTCCATCATGCCCAGCCCCTATGAGTGCTGTCAAGATAGGGGCTCCTAGCGCTGCTCAAGAGGGTAATGTTCACTCTCCTGGTAAGGAACCCGGTACATACCGAGCTCAAATAAGGAGGGACATTCCTAGCACCAGGGGCCCTAGCACGCAGAGTGTGAGCTTCCATACTGACCAGACGATGGATAGGGAAGTGCCTATCTCAGCAGATAATGTGAATGCAGGCCCAGTCCCCCCGGCCCTGCCAATAATCGATTTACCCCCAGCCTCACTCCCTTATGTTACAGTTTTAACTGGTGTACCTGAATTAAAAACTGGAAAGAAAGAAACACAGCTGGAATTGAGAAACAAGTGCCTTTTATGGCTCACCAGGCATGGACAGTTCCCTTATGATAGGGCGGGTGAGATACTACTAGTTCGGAGAGTGGGGTGGGTTGGCAAGAACCCTAAGACAATCAAAGGAGACTGTATAGTTATTCATTACAGTAATCCCCGGACAGTCCGAATTTTGGCTGATCAGTCTCCCAGCTTTTATGCACCGCCTACAGGGATCCAACTACACACCTTGGCCTTTTTTTATTCTTGTAACTACCCATCACCATGGACCCCTTCCACTAGAGCTCCAACACACTGGTTACAACCCCATCCCACATTTGGCCAATCCTCCAGAATACAGTATAATGTTCCAGTAGCAAATAGGTTTGGGGCCCTTGAAGAGGTAGATTGACTTTCGATTCCATCTGATCCCTCTTCTACCCAGGGGCTAGGGGGGACTAAAAGTGAGCCTAATCCGAAAATCACTGGGTTGCAGCCCATAAACAATGCTGGTGTGACACAAGATGCTTCAGGCGAACTCCTTCATGAATCTCACCTGGGACTCCAAGGCTCTGTAGGTGCTACCTCAGATGTATCAAATAATCAACCCCCTCTTACCTCTGAATTTATAATCGCACCTATGGACAGGAACAGATCCTTAGTGGAAGTGGGAGTACCAGACCCTGAGATCGAGCCAGACATGACACAAACTCCGAACCCCTCTGGTCCTATTGTGCGTGATGCCACCTTGAACTTGGGCCTCCAGCTGAGGGTGCTGACGTGGAACATTGCCGGTATCAAAAACAAACTTCAAAATCCTGACTGGATACAATTTGTACAAAATCATGACGTGTGTATGTTCCAGGAGACTTGGGCTAGAGAGGACTCTGTCATTAGGGGCTTTGAACTTTTAATGTGCTAGCAACTATGGGAGGCAGAGGTAGACCATCGGGAGGGTTAGGCACGTGGGTCACTACACATCTGGACTGTACTGTTGAACAGCTGAACACCTCTTCAGATGATATCCAGTGCACCCTCCTTACTTTTAATGCTGGGATTAAAATTGCATTTATTAACATCTATTCCCGTCCGGTAACCTTTGCCCAGGAATCCCAGACCATAGACATGCTTGCCACATTCATTGAGCTAGTTCCCCCGAATACTAGGATGGTGATAGGAGGTGATTTCAATTGCCAGTTTGAGCCCCTAGCCCTCCCTACTGACTCTTCGCTCACTACCAAGGATTCCCTTTGGCTAATTCCTGAACCGCAGATTCCTCCGGTAAGAGCTTGGACCCCCTTGGTATTACAGATTAATGCAGTCACACTAACTCATGCACTGAGGGCATGCAACGGTCGTACTAAGTCAGACCAACCAGGAAAACCTACTTTTAATAGACCAGGGCAAGCATCTCTATTGGACTATATTCTGGTGGAAGCAAGTATATGGCATTGGGTAGTTGACTTCGCTGTCTGGCCAAGACACGACAGCGACCACAACGCTCTGGTACTCGATCTTAAGCTTCCGGAACCTTATAGTCCACCAATCACTAGCCCCCTCTCTGGTACCAACCTATCTTTAGACAATAACAGAAGGAGAATTAGGTGGGAAACCCTGAAACAGTCCCCAGGCAAGGCTGCTGCCCTGTATTCCCTAATTATTCCACCTTTATTGGCAATGGAGAAGGCCACACAGACCCCCATCTCTTCTGGTACTATCGCTCAACTTACGGCTATCCATGCAGACCTGACCACTAGCCTGACCAACATTTTTAATCCTCTGATACATTCTAAAGGCAAGAGGACACCTAAATCCACTTGGTTTAAGTGGATTTGCTGAATGGCAAAGGGTGCACTCATTGACGCCATAAAATTAAAAGACAGATCTCTGATAAAAACTAGGAGGGCCTTATACAGTGATAGTCTAAAGTTAGACAAAACGGAGTGGGAGTCTGAAAGATGGGATGCAATTAAACAGGCTTTCACTAATAGAGACATGAGGGCATTTTGGACCCTGGTTCGAAGAGTTAGTTCCTCAGAGAGCTCACCTATTGAGCCGAATATTGCTGCAGACGCTTGGAAACTTCATTTCCAATCGTTGTATTCTACCCAGGACATTATAGAGCCCATAGGGGAATTTTGCCAACTGTTGTGGGGAATCCTCGAAGACGATGTAGGGTTTACCCTGACTGAAGTGCTGAGTGCAATTGGGAAGCTTCCCTTGGAAAGGCCCCTGGATTAGATAAGATTCTCGGGGATCTTTTCGGGATCAGCCCAATATCTGGGGTCCTTATCTATGTGTAATATTTAATGCCATACTAAATGGCATGAAAATCCCGGATACTTGGTTAGGGGCAGAAATCTTCCCAGTATACAAGAAGGGTTCTCCCCTCCTGCCCACTAATTACAGGCCAATAAGCCTGATTGACGTAACTCAGAAGTTGTTTGCCAGGATTGTCCTGGAGCGCCTCCAGTTCTGGGTGGACGAGCGGGAGATTCTGAGTGCGTACCAGGCAGGCTACCGTAAAAATATTTCTACCATTGACCAAATCTTTAGGCTCCAATTATTATATTGGAAGACGGTGACTATAGAGGGTGGGAGCCTCTATTTGATCTTCGTTGATCTAAAATCAGCCTTTGATTTGGTGCCTCATGACAAACTTTGGGCAGTTTTAGAGCAACTGTGCATTCCGCCCTATTTGCTCTCTTTGATCAAGCGACTGCACACTGGAAATGTTGCCCAGGTGAGATATGGGAAATTCGGGGAATTGACCCCACGCTTCCCAGTGAATAGGGGTGTAAGGCAGGGGTGTGTTCTGGCCCCCACACTGTTCTGTCTTTTTATCAATGCCCTGGTGGACCAATTAAATGAGGTAGTCAACATTGATGCCCCAAAGCTCGCCTGTGGCAAGGTGCCAGCAATTATGTTTGCGGACGACACCTTTTTACTATCTAAATCGCCCATGGGCATCCAAAGGACCCATGACAGCTTCTCTTTATTTTGAAAAAATAGGGGCTTAGAGATTAACACACTAAAAACCAAGTACATGGTATTTAATCCTAGTAAAACATCTCGCCCTAATCCTACCCTAAATGGTATCCAGCTAGAGAGGGTAGCTGTCTTTGACTATCTGGGTGTTATGCTGACGGAAACCTTTGGGTGGGGCCCACAGCAAGAAAAGGCAGGTTTAAGGTTAGCACAGATGGCCGGGGGAATAGCAAAATTATACAGGAACTTAACATCTAGACAACCGGGTCCGTTGACTGAGATATATAAAGTCCAAATCAGGAGTGCTATAATGTATGGGGCAGAACTTTGGGGACACCTCCCTGTAGGTGGACTGGTTAAAACCGAGAACAAGTTTATGAGACAGCTCTTGGGCCTACCGCAAAGCACCCCTCTTATCCCCCTACGTATGGACCTCGGGATTAGACCCATAGATGAGGAGATCGGACTGCGACCCTTGACTTTCTGGCGTAGACTATGGGCGACTCCCGAGCTAATAGCCTACCAGTCGGAACTCAGGGTGATCTTGGGGCTCCCAGGGGCGGAAAAACTATCTTGGTTCGCACACATAAAAGACCTGTGCCTTAGACTAGGCCGGCCAAACCTATGGACCCACCCTGAGGAAGTGTCCCCGACAATATCACGGCTTGAACTAGTCAAAACTTACAGACAGTTTAGATTGGCTGAAATTCAAGGGAGTACAAAACCAGGCCGTTTAACCTCTGACTTCCTCAATTTTAAAGATCAGTATTTATTTGAGGTCTTCCTTGATGATGTTCATCCGTTTATGGCAAGGAAACTCTATGTCCAGTTTAGATTGGGTTGCTTGCCGGTCCATGCATTTATAAATAAATGGTCAAAAACTTCCCCTATTGGATGTCCTGCCTGCAATAGCCAAGAAGAGACACCCATTCATGTTTTCTTCTTTTGTCCAGAATACAACGTACCCAGGAGGTATTGGCTCTTGCCAATATGCAGGAACCTCGGGTATAGACAGTCACGGGAGGCCTTTAGAGTTTTAAGAACCAATACTCATCCCCCGATTGTTTTTGCTGTGTCCCGTTTTCTTAACTCTATGTGGCATAGGCGCCGCAAGTTTTTAACCTCCCCCCGCACATGATAAATGTTCCTTTCCCATTTCCTACTGTTTTGATCTTACTAATACATGAAGTCTTTGTTTAATTCGCTTTTTTAAACCTTAATATTTTTTTAACTGCTATGAAATTTGTTCAATTTACTGCACATGGCTATACTCTGCAATGTTTATTGATGTTTTTATTGCCCTAATTCAGTGATGTATGTATTTTATTTTTTGCTTTTATGGTCTATAAAGATCGAAATAAAGCTTGGAAATGGTAATGGTAATGATGACTAGGCAGCTAAAACCACTAGATGGCGTCAGTGCTCCATCTGCTGTGTCTTCTCTTTCCCACCAGGAAATGTTTTATAAATTTAGACACAGGTTGATTGTCATATGAAAGGTCCCCGTAAAGTTTTTGACCTAGGCTTTTTGTGGGCAATGTCATTTAGCCCTGGTGTCCTACAACCTATTCTACTATTGCACTAGAATCAGAAAACCAGTTTACTCACTTTGTAAACCTGACTGTCGAAGCGCAGCGATTTCAGCAGACCAGGTTTACTCAGGAAGAGTGGGAAACCACAATGCTGAATGAGAAATAATTTCAGTCAGTAGTCGCAGTGCACTGAAAAAGTATGGCAACTGTCATCTTGAGGGCACTGGGACGTGGTTGGGGGAGGAGGAGGGCGAGATCAGAGGCGTGCCTGAAGAGCCAAGTATCCTGGAACTATTGAGTTGCCTGCCATCTACAAGTAACTAGAAATTAAATATTTAGACCAAGTACATACTTAATTGATAAACATAATTTCATTTGATTTCTAAAGCACAAATTTGAAACACATCCTCAAATTTGTGAAGCCAGAGATTTTTGTGCCCTGGCCACAAAATGTTCTGCCCTGTCAGTGCATGCCATTGCTGAGAGGTATTTATAGTGTTGTGAGACTATGTGTGCTTGGACCCTTGTGATTCTACATGGACTCAACAGAGGAATTAAGTAACTTGCTGGGAGGTGTTAAGGTGTGGTTATTAATGGCTATGATGTAATCAGGGAGCAGTGTGCAGCCACTTTTATTTATTTTTTCTCCGTTTTTTTAACCCTAACAACCCACCCCCCGCTCGCCTCACCACTGATGCACTGTAGCAGCCGCAACTGATTGTGGCTTATGCCATTCAAAGTCTGTCTGACACAGAACATGCCTATTCTGAGCTGGAGAAGGAGAGTCGGCTGTAGTGTGGGCCTGCGAACATTTTCATGTGTTTCTATACAGAAAATCTTTCACTATCATAACAGACCACCAAGCACTGCTCACCATTTTTGGAAATCTGAAAGTAAAGATGCCCCCTCGCATTGAGAGGTGGGGGTTGCAACTGCAAGAGTACGACTATGCAATTGTACACAAGCTGGATAAAGAGAAGAACCCAGTTTGATGTCCAAAACAGCTGAGGAGTACATTAACTTCATTGTGAAGTCCAGTGTGCCACCGTCCGTATCCATTGAACATATTATTGCTGCTACTAATGCTGATAAGAACATGCTTATCCTCCAAGACATATTTTCAACTAAGTTGTGGAAGAAGAGTGTTTGACCTTTTGCTGACAATGTTGAATTTCAAAAATTCAAAAATGTACAGGATGAACTGTCTATGACCAAGGAAGGTGTATTGAGAGGCTTGAAACTGTCATACTTGAGAGCCTAAGACAACAGGTCATTGAACTAGCCATGAAGGACATCGTGGCATTGCAGCTACCAAAAGAACCCTAAGAGACCGAGTGTGGTTCCCACGTTGAGAAAAGCGAGTTGAGCAAGTACTAAAAGAATGCCATCTTTGCAACTGCCTTTTCCCCAAAGTGGCGCTACATCCATTGACTATGTCTGACCTTCTTTCACTGCTTGGGAAAGAGTTGCTGTTGTTTTCTTTGGGCCCCTAGGAAAACGGACTTCCTCTCATGGTAGTCATTGATGAGTATTCACGCTTTCCTTTAGTAGAGGAGTTATCATCAACAACCCATGACAAGGTCATAGAGCGGCTGCCATTCTCAAATCTGACAACAGTCCGCCGTTCAATAGCAAAGAATTTAAGGAGTTTCTAGTCCGACTAAATGTCAGGCATTAAAAGAGTACACTTCTGTTGCCCCAAGCCAATGGTGTTGTGGAACGATTCATGGGTACCCTCAAAAGGGTAATTCAGCAAGCATCCATGGAGGAGACTGAGTTAAACTAAGCCCTGTGTCATGCCCTCCATGCCTATTGTTTAACTCCTCACTCTACAACTGGTGAAAGTCCCGTCACCTTGCTGTTTGGGAGAGCAATTGGAATCAAACTGCCACAGTGGACAGTAGACCGATCCGTGAATGCTGATATAGTTCGTGTCACAGACACTTCTCGAAAGTGCAAAATGAAAACATACGCCGATCGGTGTCGAAGAGAGCTGGAAACCATCTTCAATGGAGGTGACTTGGTCCTGGTCAAACAGAACCGAAAGCGGAAAACAAACACTGCATTTGCTGTCAATCCTCTGAGAGGTGTGACATGCAAAGTTTTAAGAGGTGCAGACAAGTTATTTTAAGTAGGAACTTTATTTAAGTTCATAGGAACAACCCCTAGACACGTCCTCTCTCCAGCAACTGTCCTCTCTTCTCTCCACCAGCTCCAGAATCTTAGCATCCTGGTAACCATGGAAGAATGCAGGACATGTTGCCAGGTTACATTACTAGGATACAACACATCTTCCTACTTTAACAATGAAACAAAAAAAACAATAATACAAAATATAGATAAAAGATATTACAATAATGAATGAAATACATTTACTAATTGATGAGAAGATGTGATTACAATAACACCTGGAAATCAATGGGTTACATAGTCACTGTGCCATTTTGGGACCTTCCTAACACGTTTATTATCTCTTACAACATCACTGCTTTTCACCCAATGATCAACACCAGATTTTTTTTCCCAAGCGTGTAATTCCGTATCATTGCACAAAGTGACACTTCGAATATTCCATACTTTGCCATCACTTAGCCAAACACTGTTACCAGCAACCTTTGTTATTTGTTTCGGTACTGACCATTTTGATAGACCTCTTCTTTGAACGCCCACACAGTATGTCCTCACCCAATCTCCAACAACAAATACACGTTTGTTCCTTTTCAAATTGTCATTGTGCCTGCACACATATTTCTCCTGGTGTTTCTTGACTCTACACTCTAGACTCCTGTTGCACACAGGTCGCGTATCACCCTTGAGCATCCACCCCGGGACAACCCTAGTTCCTGGTTGTCTGCTATTGAGAAGTCTGAAAGGAGATTCTTTGGTGACAGAATGGGGTGTGGTTCGGTAACTCCACAACATTTCCTTCACTGCTTCTTTGCAGTCTCCACCACACCCTTCAGATAATTGGATACACTCTGTCAGAACTTTATTGAACCTCTCAACGAGACCGTTTTCCCTGGGATTGTAAACAGCGGTAGTGTGGTGAATGATGCCCATTTTGGACAGGTATGTTTTGAATTCATCCGCTATGAACTGGGGTCCATTATCCGTGACTAACATATCAGACACCCCTCCCTACGAAAAATTTGGTCACAAAATTCGATAACATTAGAGGCTTTAATGTCTCCAGTAAATGCTACCTCAGGCCATTTTGAATGGTAGTCAATCAATAGTAAGGCATACTTATTGACAATTCCCTTGGATGAAAATGGGCCGCAGATATCCATAGCCACCTTTTCCCATGGTCTACTTGGAAAATTGGTGGATGAGATAGGTGATTCCTCCACCCGATGAGTTTTATCACTGCACATGCACTCCACACACCCACGTACATGTTCCTCTATGTTCCTGTCCATCGTTGGCCACCAAAATGTTTCTCTGGCCTTTCTCTTCATTCCTGACATGCCACTGTGTCCTTCATGAAGTACTTGAGTAACCTGGGCTGCAAGCTGACCGGAACTACTAGTCTACCACTCCTGCGCATCACACCCTCCACTACAGAAAGTTCTGTCCAGACTATCCAAAACTCTCCAAATTTTTTTCTGAGAACAAAACTGGGGCCTGAGGGATTGGACAGTTCAGTCAAAATCTCTTTAATGGTGGAATCATTCGTTATGGCATCTTTCCATTCCTCAATGGAGATGGCACCGTCACACGACTCAGTCACACTTGCTACCACACAATCATCATTGGAGTCGACATCGTCATCATCGCATTCCAATGGCAGTCGGGATAGGCAATAACTTGATGTGGGGCGTCATCTCGCCCCAAAACCAATCGCACAGCTGAATTGCGCCATTACGACGCTACTTATGTAATCCTCCTTTGTACTCAATGTATTACATTTGTGCCTTCTTATTTTCTTTTCACTTTTTTCAACTTCTGTTTTAATCCACCCGCGAAATGCAATGCTATTTCCAAATTTTTTTACATGCTCGAGTTGTGCCCCTCCGGGCCTCTTCCAAGAACACAAACTGATGCAAGTTTCGTCGAAGGCAGTCTTTATTATAAAACCCAATGCATTTCAGGCTTCAGGAGCCCTTCGTCGGGGGTAACTACAAATGACAATAAAACATTTTACCATTACCATGCGATTCCTTAATCTACATGTTGCTTAATCACTCATCATTATACAATGTCAAATTCACACAGAGCGTATGTATTTTTGCAAAACCACTCGTGTTCCCGCGATGTGAGCCCCATCATCAACAATTCAGATGCTAATCCACCATTCTCTCCTGCCAAATCATTCTCACCGCTAACCCGTTCTACAAACGTTCCCACTTCCACCCTCTCTTCCTTCAAACTAGTTCACCCCTTTCCCTATGTTGATTTAACATTTCCCCTTTACCGCAATTGCCTACTTGAGTACTCTCTCACCTTAAACACACACTCTACATACTCTATTTGCCCACATATTCAACTAGCTCCCTCTACATTTATAGCCCATTACCCGCAAATACCCCTCATGCACCTACAACTATGTGCTCTACCTTCCATTCGCCCTAACTCCCATACATCTCCCATTTACTTTCATCTGACCCGTGTTCTCACTCACAACACTTCGATTCCCTTCATTCACTCTACCGTTAACTAGCGCAGCAACCACAACAACACAGCATTCAACCCTCAACCATAATTATAATCGCTCCAGTACAGGTACCTGCCATAATAATTAAAAACCATCCGCTCCCCTTCTCCTTTCCAAAAGGTGATTCATTCCAACATCCTCCCACCAAACGTTTTAACCACATCCCCCTCACAAGTCCCTCCCTTCTTCATAGCACCTAATTGGCTCACAAGTCAAACTTTTCCCGCCATCAAGCTACTTGTAAAATCAGAACACTACAGTTCCCATAATGCAGTGTATTCTTCCGAACTGATCCTGGAAAAAACGTCTTTATCAAATACTAAAAAACTTTTCTCAATCATTAATGACATCATATAAAATTTGTATAGCCACTGTAAACGCATTATCAATGTTAACTTTTAAAAGTAAATGTTTCAATGTCCCTTTCACACCAACTTCAACACTGCCTTGCTTGACGAGCCGCGATGTTTCACCGTGCGTGTGGCATATTACGCTGTTATCTAATTCTTTCTTAGTGCTTTTAACCTGCCGGGTGCAATCCCTGGGTAGGGCAATGTTCAATACTGTACTGTTATAGTGATGGGATGCACACCATATGTTCATAAATCATCCGTCTTTATCCATATCGGGATAGGCAATCAGCATTGACGTTGCGAATGCCTGGAACATACTGTAGTGAGAAGTCATACCCTTGGAGCCTGTATAACCATTTGGCGATTCTGGGTGTTGCTTTAGCGGCTCCCTTAGTAGTGAACAATTCTATGAGTGGTTTATGGTCAGACCTAATTTCAAAATGGGTTCCCCAGATGTAAGTTTTGAAATAGTTCACTCCCCACCAGCATGCAAGTGCCTCTTTCTCAATGACCGAATAAGTGGCCTCTGCACCCTTGAGGGTGCGTGATGCAAAGGCTACTACACGTTCATGTCCCACATGTTTTTGCATGAGCACTGCTCCTAGACCGTAAGCACTGGCATCCACTACAATTATGCTGTGATGTGATGGATTAAAAGGCTTTAAGGCTGCCGCTTTGACTATTTGTTCTTTAATGGAAATGAAAACTTTTTGGCATTCATCCGTCCACTCGAACTTGACACCCTTTTTCATTAATGTTCTGAGAATATGGACTTTGTCAGCAAAATGCTGAAAAACTTGGAATAAAATTCCGCAAGACCCAGGAATGAGCGCAACTGCTCCTTGTCACAAGGTGATGGTGCATTAGTGATAGCATCTAATAACTTTTTTTTTGGTTTTACTCCATCCCTAGATAAGGTGTGCCCTAAATAATCAATTTGCTTGACACCAAATTTGCATTTTTTGACCCCTACGGTTAGACCTGCATTTTGCAACTTATCTAATGTTTGTGTCAGTATAGAATCGTGTTCAGCACGATTGGTTCTCCACACTAGCACATCGTCTTGAAAAACTAATACTTTGGGTAATCCCGCCAATAGCTTACACATTACTCTTTGGAAAACCGCTGAGGCGGATGCCAAACCAAAAGGCATTCTAATAAACTGAAAGGCTCCTTCGGGTGTGATAAATGAGGTGAGGTGCCTTGAAGTGGGATGCAGCTTGATTTGATGGTAAGCATTGGACAGGTCAATCAGTGAAAAGTAGGTAGCATCAGTTACAGAAGACACCATTTCGTTAATGTGAGGTAATGGATATCGGTCAACTAGGATATTCTGATTAAGGTCTCTCAAATCAATGCACATGCGCAGGTTACCGTCGGGTTTGCGTGCTAAAACTACTGGACTAAGCCATTCAGATGACTCAATGGGTTCGATCACCTGCGCATCACATAACCTCTGCAACTCTAATTTTAACTTCTCTCTGAGAGTAAATGGAACGTTTCTCGCTTTATGCACACATGGAACGTTATTGGGCTTTAACACAATGCGGTGTTCAAATTTTTCTAAACAACCCAATTTTTTTCCAAACAATTTTGGAAATTTGGTGCTCCATTTGCTTTTCTCAATATCTTCGGTGACCAAGACTTGTTGAGGATGATTAGGGTCCAATGTAATGCCCAACATTTTTTGTTCACACCAACCCAACAATGCTCTCCCTTTTTCCACAACATATACTTTGCTCGTAGCTACTTTACCCTTGTGAGACAACGTGCACTTGAAAAATCTAATAATGGAAGTTTAATACCACAATATCCCACAGGTTCAACATCTGGCACATTCAACTGATGACATCCTACTTTTTCCCACGTGTTTTTGTCTATTATAGTATAGGGGGAGCAAGAGTCTGCCCAAACCGTTATTTTGGTTCCATTGATACCTAAATCACATTTGGGTGGGTTGTAGCTTTCTGATATATCATTGATAACATTGTCATAAATAACCATGACTTCAACCTCCCCATCATTGTCAGAATTATCATCATCAGAATTCTCTCTAATAGCATTCACAGGGCGTTTCCATTTTGGGGTGGGTAATGATCCAGCCTTACACATGCGTTCTAAGTGACCAATCTTTTACATTTATAACATTTCTCCTTAACTGCAAAACATTTGTCTGAATCAGCAGTGTGTCTAGTACTGCCACACCTGTAACATACTCTGTTGTTTTTGGGGATAGTGGTTTTGGTATTACTTTCTGTCTTTTTGGGAGGAATTTTCTCTAAGGCACACACTTTAGTAGCACTGGTCTTTTCCGAGCTTAGTTCTTTGACATACTTAGAAGTGTTTTCAATCCGTCTTGCTACTTGAATGGTTTTCTGCAAGGAAGGGTCTTTCATTTCTAGTAATCTTTCTTGAATTTTAGTGTTATTAGTTCTATTTATGAATTGGTCCCTTATAATTTCCTCGTGAAGATCTCTGAATTTGCAAGTGGAAGCAAGGGTTCTTAATATAGAAATGTATTGCTCAACAGATTCCCCAGGTAATTGGGATCGCGAGAAAAACTTATGTCTTTCTACTACTATGCTAACCTTTTTACCATAGTTTTCTTCTAGTGCTTTGATTACCTCAATATACTCATCACTAAAAATCACCTCATCATACTGTAGACTTACATCCACATCTTCTTTTTTACCCCCCTCTTCGCCCTCTTCTTTATTCTCATTTTCTCTGGTATTCTCTTTAATAATGATCTGTTTCTTATCATTGCCAATGGGTAGAGTTTTCAGTACCTTCCTACCTTCTATTCCTAAATTATGTTTAAGTAATGCCACCTTGCGGGAAGCTATAAAATCCTCTCCACCAATGGCCTCTAAATATGTTTCGAACGATTCTATGCAGTCTTCCCACGGTAAAGTAGGTTCTCCGGGATTTTGTAAAAATTTAGGTGGCGCTGTGATAGATGACATATCCATACTGCTGATTCCCTAGCTACACAATGGACATATACAAGTGAAGCGATAAACAGTGATACTAATAGTCGCTTTACCTAGCTGACAGGTGAAAAATGTGACAGTAATAGCAATGGTCAATGATGTATATCTGACGTGGACCTATTTGAACCATCCAAAAAAAATAAGCTAACTCAATTAACGTAGTCACCGTTGTCTAATTGTTGCAGTAGGTACCTGAAAGAAACAGATTAATAAAAAAAACAAGCTAACCAAATTAAAGTGGTCACCGTAGTCTTCTCAGCGATTGCAGTCTGCAAGGATTCTCACTGTTGCCCTTGATTGCAGAATCTCCTTTACTGTCCGTATGAGTCTTCACAGTTGCTCCCGATAGCAGAGCAACTCCTTCACTTATGCTCGGCAGAAATGCAGCCTTCGATCAATTTTACTTTTCTAATCGCGTTGCAGCGTTCGCGTCGGGTTGCCATGGCAACCACAAGCTGTTTCACGGAGAAAGTCAGCGGTAGTGCGTCACAACGCACGATGACTCCCACAGTGCAGTGTGCCTGTGATGAGTTCCGTGGTAGAATGGCCACAGGGGGGGGGGCCCGGGAGTTCCACCACAATAACGCACACCAACAATGCAGAGGCAGAAGTCACGCGCACCCGGTGAGTCAAATTTCAAAGACTAACAAAATTGTTGCGCAGCGTAAGCAACACAGCTCCGGTCCCAACGGCAATAGTAAACTTGGGGCTGAGAAGGTAAAGCCGGCCTCTGCTCAGAACTTCAACGTTATTTACATTCACCTCGGTCGACGCGCTCTCTCTCCTTCGCCACTATACACATCAGTCAAACTTCCACATAAGTTGAGTACAAGGGTGAGGATTTCGAGGATTTCGTGTACACGTCTGCACAGTGCACTCGTAGCACGAGCTCGCGAAGTCTGCACCAAAGTCTGCACCAGCTCGCAAAGTCTGCCCAGTCCACACGTAACACCAGCTGTCAGGCAAAGTCTCTCACCACTCTTACCCGAACCTAGATGATCGGTGCTCTGTCTCTCCTTCTCTTTTCTTTAGATGTGCCTTTTAGTCTCGTTTTCTTTTCTTTGTAAGCGCCTTAAATTTTGATGAGGTTTCCAGGTAGGGCGCTCACCCCAGTCTCCTCCATTGAAGGCGTGTCAACAGCACAGCAGTAAAGGCTCCTTTGACAGTTTAATCATTTCGCTGTCATGGGGTTGAAGAAATAGTGTATGCAGCATTACACACAAGTCTGCCCTCACAGGAAATACATCCCATCCTCGTCGCCACTTTTAAGAGGCGCAGACAAGTTATTTTAAGTAGGAACTTTATTTAAGTTCATAGGAACAACCCCTAAACACGTCCTCTCTCCAGCAACTGTCCTCTCTTCTCTCCACCAGCTCCAGAATCTTAGCATCCTGGTAACCATGGAAGAATGCAGGACATGTTGCCAGGTTACATTACTAGGATACAACACAAAGGACACATGGTGACTACCCATCGTCCTGGAAAGTCCATCACAACGGACTCGTCACACTTTAAGCCCCTACCTCGATGATTGTCGGCTCTTACAATTACAAATGAGGCGATCCCACCTGACAGTCCAGATGAAGCATCAGAACCTGTACCATCGGTGCAAGATCTGAGTGCATTTCAACCACCTCATGTCACTCAATCTGGCCGACTAGTGCGAGCGCCTCGACGACTTATTGAAGAAATACAATGTAACTGTTGTTTGTACCTTTAAAAAAAATTTAACAAAGGGGGGAGATGTTGTCACAAGATTGTGTGCTAGGACCCTTGCTGTTCTGGGCGGAGGAACTACGTAACTTGGTGGGAGGTGTTAAGGTGTGGTTATTAATGAATATGATGTAATCAGAGAAAAGTGTGTGATTGTTTGCTGAGGAATAAAGACATACTATCTAGAGCGCTGTGTGTTGCGTATGCATTTGCATGCTCCCTGGCTGGGTAGGAAGCTGCAGTAGTCATTTTACTGGGATTTGAGCCTGGAACGTACAAGTTATACACAAACATTTGCACTCGGATCATTGACTCGCTGACCTCTCTCACTCTTATTGAGACTTGTAAACAAAACGTTGGGGGAAATTATGCACAAATCTCATGAAATATGCAAATTTCTGCAGTAGGTGCATGTACCCACTGAGTTTTAAGAATAGTGTGGAATCTGACCTACAGGCTACATGGTTCTCTACACTACAGTCAGGCTGTTCACATTTGAACTATCTCGCAGTTTGAAACCTTTCACTATATAAATCAAGACACACTTTAGAGGCAGAGATCCTGTGTATTTTTCGGTGTGGGGTGAGGGGCCGGGGGGGGGGGGGCAATGGGTGGTGGTGGCAGTTTGTTTGCAATCACTAGAAAAAAACAGCCCATGCAGTATTACACCGAACGGGCCTTCCAACAGATAAGCATATTTGGCTCACGAACGTAGGGGACGTCAAGTGTGGATCCCTGTATGTCTCCAGAGTAGGTAAGAGGGAGAAAAGGTTGAAACTGACGTTTCACTTGGTCACCAGTGTTTCATTGCCTATATTTTTAAAGTCTTGATTCTATCATTCCCAGTGCATGAGACTTGCAGAGAGGCAATATCAACAACTAAATGACCCAAATATTTCTTATTTTCTCAGTACGTTTTCTTTCCTCTCTTTGCACGTTCTTTTCACGTAGGATGTAACTCAAAACAGTTTCCGTTGCATGTTTTAGTTTGTGGCACCTATTGCACATACATGCATAGGAAGTGACTTCACAGGAGGCCTGCAATACCCGTCCAGTCAGCTGCTGTCCCTCACAACGTCTATGCTTATTCTCCAGTATTACCAAGCTGCTGGTGAGTCCCAGGTTTTTAAAAAACATCCTGCGACTCTCCCTTGCTAGGTGCTGGCAGGCCCAACAGGAGACCCAAAAACAGCGCTGGAAAGAATGCTCAACCCAGCCCACTCCCTTCGTCTTCTCGCGTAATCTCTCTGTTTCATCTGTCCATTCTCTCTCTCCCCATCTCTCCTCTCTTCCTTCCCTCTCTGGTCGCTTTCTTTTTACCTCCCCTCCTTATCTTGCTCTGTTCTGCAAGCCTCCCCTGCCTACTGCAGTTAACCTCTGGGAGCTGGGGAAACTAGCAGAGGCACCACGAGCCTCCCGGGACTTTCAAAATCGACCTCAAGGACGCCAGCCCACCAGGGAAATGCCTTTGGAATAAAAGGCCTGTCCGGCCTTGGTGGCTGCTGGTAGATTCTTCACTGTGGTTTACTTCAGTTATGTACAAAAGGTGTTGAAACCTCTTCCACATCTCAACAGCAAAACTATGTGAGCAGAGACATTCAGAGACAGGGCACGGAAACTGCCTTGTTAGCAGTAGTTGAAGAAAGTAGAAAGATTCTGGACTCAGGAGGGGCATCCGTCATCATACTCCTCGATTTGAGCGCAGCATTCGACACGGTGAATCACCGTATTTTGATTCACGCCTTAGGAAGTCGGGAGTCAATGACACTGCACTGCAGTGGCTGCGCTCCTTCCTGGAAGATAGATCCTTCCAGATATTTGAAGGTGAGATGACTTCTAAATCGATGCCTCTGTGCTGTGGAGTACCTCAGGGATCCTCTCTGAGCCCGACCCTTTTTAATGTGTATATGGCCCCACTGGCGGCTATTGTAGCCCCCTTTGGAATCCATATGGTGACTTACGCCGACGACACCCAGTTGGTCGTTGCGCTTAATCAAGCCAAGCAGCTATCCCAAGACCTCCACTCATGCCTGGAGGAAGTCTCTAAGTGGATGGGGGCGTCCCACCTTAAACTCAATGGAGACAAGACAGAGATTATGATCCTGGGTAATCCTTCCAATGTCTCATTGAGTACCATGTGGCCAGCATGTATGGGACCAGTCCCAACTCCCAAGAGCGAGATAAGGAGCCTGGGTATCTGGCTAGACCAGAATTTGACTTTTAAGGTGCAAGCCAGGAAGACGGTGGCAACTTGTTATGGATTGCTTAGAATGGCCCGCAAAGTGCTTCCTCTTCTCCCTCCCCAAGCCAAAAAAATATTAGTCCAATCCTTGATATTGTCAAGGATAGACTACGGAAATGCACTCTACTTAGGGGCCCCACTGGCAGTAATCATGAAACTGCAAACGGTCCAAAACTGCGCGGCCAGACTATTATTTGGAATATCGAATCGCCTCTCTGCGAAACCGGCCCTATGTGCCCTTCACTGGCTCCCAGTGAAGGAAAGAATCAGCTTTAAGGCCCTCTGTATTGTCCACAAGTCTCTGCAAGGGAACGGGTCTACCTTAATCTCAACAATGTTTCGCCGCTATAAGGCCACCAGGGAATTGCGTTCGGATGAACTCCACTTGGTGGAGGTCCCAAGGATCAAGAGGGCGAGAAGTGGCGGCCGCCTTTTCTCACTCAATGCGGCCAAACTTTGGAACGCACTACCACTTCATTTACATAGGGAACCCAGCCACCTTGCCTTTCGAAGGCAACTAAAAACTCTGCTATTCCCTTGAGTGTTTCTGCTAATGATTACTGGTCTAGCCAAGCGCTGGGAGGCCCCCGGGTAGCCATGCGCTATATAAGTGCCATTTTCATTTCATTTCATTCATTACTCATAGGTTTGTGCAACTGAGAACTACACTTCGCCATAAGTCTTGATGGCAGAGAAGGCCTTTTTGTGCCCTGGAGACCACTTGTGACTTTTTCACAAAGCTTTGCTTAGCACCATATTTAACATATTTGCACCTCTTTCAGAGGACAGACTCTCTGGTGAGTAGGTGTGAAATAGGGTTCTTAATGCTTCTTAAGCTTTCTGTCCCCTCTTCTTCACAACACAGGACACCCCCTCTCACCCCAAGAACTCGGGCAGCTCAAGGTCAAGATTAACAATTCGCGAACGGTTGGCTCTTCATAAGAAGTATGGAAACTTATTATAACACAAAAAAAATCACTTGGGAAGAACGTTCCCAACAGTTCACTTCCACTTCGACTTGTGCGTTCAGTCAACTCACGGACCAGAAGTGCGTCTTTTAAACTTATGGGTCCTTATTTACATAAATAGAAAGACAAAACGGCTAATTGAAAGCATATACAGAAGAATGGAAGGCCTTGCATCAAAATGGAACACCAGGCCCTCTACTCTGTCTCCTGGAAGTGGTGGCAGCATCTAGCTCTTGCTTGGAATACCCATGGCTTCTCTTGCTTGGAATACCCGTGGCTTCTCTTGCTTGGAATACCCATGGCTTCTCTTGCTTGGAATACCCATGGCTTCTCTTGCTTGGAATACCCGTGGCTTCTCTTGCTTGGAATACCCATGGCTTCTCTTGCTTGGAATACCCATGGCTTCTCTTGCTTGGAATACCCATGGCTTCTCCCTACAGGGGGTTCTTAATTTCCTCCCAAGGTGTGCGTACCGTGTGTAGCACACTGCGTATCTGTGTGTGACTGGGAAACCACGGCAAGATTGAATGGCATCCTACAGAGGCACAGCAAGTGCACAAAACTGGATTTTTTGAGGTTGTTCTCCCTTTCTCTGTGGACAAGACAAACTGCGTACTCCCATCCCGGATCCTATAAATGTTTATTAGGGCAAGAGACTGCACCCGTTTCTCTGCGGTCAGCTCCTGCCTCTGACAGTACCAGAGGTCACTTCCGCCTATCTGAAATGTGCAGGGTGTTGCCTAGTAACAAGGAGATGGTGGCTGAGAGGGTTTGTTACCAGTCCCGCCAATGCATGAAAATCCAGAAAAAGGTGGAAAAGCCTGTGAAGATGCGCTCCGTTGTTGCTACTGCTGTGACATTTCGGGATGGTCCAGACACATTCTGGCTGCCTGGCTTGTAAACGGGCAATGAGTGGTTTATAGATAGTAGTGAAGATGATGTCCCCAGGGGAGACATGACGAGGGCTATTTTCATGTCCAAATGATGGTTGGTTTGGAGTAATGGGAGGATTTTACAGGGTAGGGTGAGCTGGCAATTGATCTCTTTGGATACTGTGCTGACTTCCTGGCCTCTGGAGTGGTTGAGCGAGGAATCCCAAGACCTTGATCCAGCGGAAACGTACTCGCGTAAAGTATTATTTTATATTTTCTCCTCTAGCCCTTTACTATTAAATGATCAATTTAATTTCACCACAGAGGCAGTGATTCTCTGATGAATCTTTCTCCACCAATAGGAGGGGTGGAAATTAGAATTAGTAAACTCACTGTTAGCTGTCCAGTGAGGACCATTAATTGACAACCAACTCACAGGTTAGAAATCAAATTTAGATACACCACTCTCAAAGCCATAGCCCCAGCCTTCTGAAGAAGTTAAGACGAGGAAGGATTATACAAACTAATAACTCTGTAGTCACTACACAGAATAAAAGAAGCAACACCTGATGTTCTGTCGGGGCTCGCTCATTCTTTCTCCAATACATTTAAGCAATTAATCACAACAAATAACGAATCTACAAGACTCAATAATAGGCTCAGACAAAATTTGAATAAGTTGATTGTTGTATTAAAGATGCAAAATTCATCATAATCCACAATTGCTTAAGAAGCTCAGTCAGAAATATAACAGTTTTACTAACCGTGCCAAGCATTTAAGCAGGCATTCAAATCAGTAATAGCCACAATATTAGAGTCCAACCACTAAATTGGCAGAAAGATAGTTCGTATACTAACAGTTCAATTCCTAAAGGGATGGAAAGGATTCAATTAGAGTCCATTAAGGGCAAGTACATTAGCATATTCAGAATAAGAAATAAGAAGAGTTACATAGAGGCTCAGTCCGTATGCCACAGACTGTAGCATAGGCAAAGCAGTCCAAAGTTAGTAAAAGTAGGGGGCTAAGCAATATGGCCGACAGGACGTGAGCCTCCTCAGCTCTCTGTCTGTCCGCCCAAATATCCTTTATTTCTCCTGGATGCCCCGCTGAAAACCCGACCTACTGCGCGGGGAAAGATTGCTGGGGCTCCTCTGAGTCTGTGGGACCGACGTCGGGCGAGCTGCGATCCTGTTCCGCTCTGAGCGCGAAAGTGCGTGTTGCCGATCGGGCCTACGCAAGATGCCCTGCTGGATCCGGAGCCTCGTTGAGGAGTTCCGACTTTCGGAGTAGTGAGGGCGCGGCTGGTGGAGCCCCCTCCCTGTGCCCCCTGACCGCTTGAATGCCATTGGGTGGTTGGTTGCTGCTGGCGGCTTTTGGATCCTGGGCGTGGAGGGAGGCGAACTTGGTGCGGAGAGACTGGGCTGCCAGGGGAGCCTGCCGGTGAAGCGGCTTGCTGTTGACCCCGGCTGAGCGTGAGGAGTGCTCCTGAGACGCGCTGCATACATCAGAGTCCAGGAGCAGATAGCGGCGACGTGGAGTGTGGCGGCCTGAGCACCCGACTGATATTGGTGAGCAGGCCTGGGGCGGGCGCGGCTCCCCCGGCCGGGGCCTGGAAAGCAGAGCGGTCCGCTTTGGGCCTGGGCAGGGTGCCTGAGGGTCGCGTCTGCTCTTAGTGCCCCTCCAGGGCTGCGGGACTTGCGCTGGGGCCGTTGGCCCTGAAAGTAGTGTGTGTGTTGGGGGGTCACTGTCCATCGGTCCCCCCCCTCCTGTGATCAAGGTACTGAGCACTATTGGACTGCGAGGGCTGTGGCCCTATACTTTGCCGTATTGGTTCTGCTGTGGTGCCCCTGGTGAGCATGTGGGGCCCGCATGAAATTGACTACAGGCACTTGAGGACCCAATGAGGTGGACACGACTGGGAGCGGCCTGGGAGCTTAATTGGTTGCTCATTGTTTGGCCTTGCCCATACATACTGCCTGTGTGGATTGCTGATCCCTAGCTGAGGTCCTGCTGATCTGGGGTCGCTGCATGTGTGGACCCACTGGGGCAGGCTTGGTTCTGACTTTGGCTTGCTGTGGTGGAGCGGAGGAGCAGTGTGTGCCACCCTGCCGCCTCGAGGATACTGTGCATGGAGAGGGGCCCCTGTGTGATACTGCATCTACTGGCCTGGCCAATTAGTGGACCCTCGCTGAGGAGGATCTTCTGGCACGTGAATCGCGCCAGTGGGTGCGCCAAGTGCACGCGCTGGGGGTCGCAATGGGTAAAGACAAGCCTCAGAAGCCGACTGGACCTAATACCATCACGCAGTACACTACTCCTAGGCAGCCCCCAGCGCCTGATCAAACAGACTGGAGGGGCGGAACGGGACTCGGGGGGGGGGGGGGGAGCCCGGAGCCCACCAGGGCAGAACTCATGGCGGCCATCCAGGGCTCCAGGAAAGCGCTTGAGGACAGAATAGATACTGTCTCTGTGGATGTGAACCTACTACGCGTGGATCTCCGGAAAGTAGCTGATAAAGTCACGAGCGCAGAGGGGGATATAGCAGAACTGAAAGGTGAGGTGGTTACCCTAAAGCAGCAGGTGGCGCAGATGACCGTGGTTACGAAGGCCCTGGAGGGTCATGCTGAGGAGGTGGAGGGGAGGGCAAGACGCAGCAATATCCGAGTGTTGGTCATCCCGGAAAGGGCGGAAATGGGGGCGGCTGAGCATTTCCTGGAGCGCTGGATTTGCACCCAACTGTGCCCCGAGGGACTATCAGATGTGTTCGTGATTGAGAGAGCGCATAGGGCCCTTGTCCCACCCCCGCCTCCGGGGGCGCAGCCTTGAGCTATTATAGCTAAAATTCTCAACTATCGGGATAGAGACTGCATTCTGATGGCGGCAAGGGAACACCAGAACCTCCAGTACGAAAATAATAAAGTGGCTATCTACCTGGATTACACTAAGCAAGTTCAGGACCTTCGGAAATCCTTCCTAGGAGTGAAGCGTAATTCTTTGATTCCCCGGAAGATGTTTGGGAGTAGCTGGAGATCCGTGGTGATGGGCTGCCACCTGGAGAAGCGAGGGGCCAGAAGCTCCGATGGGGGACACGGCTGGACGGGGGTCGTAGGCTGCAGCAGAATCGAGTGGAGTCGCAAAGTGCCCCGGAGGCATCACAAAGGAGGATAACGGTGGGTGATGATGGAACGCTGCAGTCTAATCCCCTCGTGGAGAGGGCTGTGGATGTCGACTTGCTGGGAGCTGCCTCCGCTGATCCTGATGCGCAGGATCAGACTCTGCCACTAACAATGGACGTTGTGCCTGAGACTTTGTTGGAAGATCGTCCTGGGGGCGAAAGTGATTAAACATTGAATGCCGGGCCGCAGCGCTGCTTGCTGACCCAGGACTACTACACAGGAATGCAGTAATGCTGCATGGCGCTGTCTGTTGCCCTGGAATCTGAGTGTGGGGGGGAGGGGGAGAACTGAGATACTTGCAAGTATGACGGGACTCGGGGTGAGGGAGGGATATTTCCTGGCTTATGTGTATATGACGCAGGTGTATACCAAAATGGCAGCGGGCTTCTTGACACGTGGTTGGTGGGCGGACCGAGGACGAGATGTTTTTCTTTGTTGCCCCTGTTGGGCTTAGTGGGATGCTGTGCACGTCCTGGCACGAGCGGTGGGTGGGCAGAATCGTCTGTGATGTTAGTCGAGCATTGTCCGTGGGTGGGGGGATTGTTTGATTTGTTGTTGTTGTGTGAATGTACGTTGTGTTGTGGAGAAGGACATGTTATTGCAGGAGAGTGATGAGTCCTGGCGCATGGCCAGACAGTGCATACGGGTGAATACCTTTGGCGCGCGAGGTAAAATTTCTTAGTTGGAACGTTAGGGCGTTGGGCACCTGCACCAAACGGCATAGAGTCCTCTCATTCCTTAAGCAACATAACATAATGTTTGCATGCCTGCAAGAGACGCATCTGGATGATGCTGGGGCGGTACGTTTGGCGAAAAAATGGAGGGGTCAGGTGTTTCACTCGTCATACTCTACCTATGCTCGTGGGGCACTAATATGGGTGGCACCCGGTGCCCCCTTTACGCTGCAGTATACTGAAGCAGATGTGGGCGGTCACTATGTGCTATTACAGGGTAAGCTGGATGGCAGGGACGTTGGCATACTAAATACCTATGCCCCCAATATTGATGAGCCAAACTTCTTTGGGGCCATGCAGGTTCTGATTACTGCGGACTTGGACACCCCGCTGATATGGTTAGGAGACTTTAATTGTGTGCTGGACCCTGAGCTGGACAGATGCCCGCCCAGGAGTGGCACCAAGCCGCGTATGACAAAGCAGTTGCAGAGTCTGATGAGTGACCTGGGCATCCAGGATGTTTGGAGGGAACGCCACCCGACTCAGAAAATATTTACTTGTTTTACGCCTACCCATAATACACATAGTCGGTTAGATAGGGTGTTGGCGATGGAGTACCCTGCGTTTATGGCAGCGGAGATTACTCATTTGGCACGTTTTTTGTCTGATCATGCGCCTGTGTGCTGCTCGGTTCGGTGGGCGGCGGGGAGCAGGACCCTCGTAGCTGGCGGTTGCCTGCTGATATCCTGGAGGGCCAGGTTGGGAGAGAGGCCATCTCAAATGCGCTGACAGAGTGCATGTCTCTCAATTGGGGTACTGCAAGCAATAGAGCTAATGAGTGGGACGCGAAGAAGGCGGTGGTCCGGGGGGCGGCAATGGGACTGACGTATGGTGTTCGGAAGCAATTGCAGTCCGAGCTGCAGGATAGGGAGGATTCGCTGGCTGAGCTTCAATCAAGGCCGCAGGGACAAGACGATACTCAGGAGCGAGAGCGTGCATTGCATGAGCAGGTTGCTGATACGTGGGATAGGCAGGACAAGTATATACTTACGAAGTATTGCCAATGGCTACATGCGGAGGGAGACCAATCTGGCTGATTACTTGCATGGATATTGCGTAGGGAGCGTGCCCCCCGCTGATTACTAGCCTCCGTGGCCGGGCGGGTGAACTGGTTTATACTCTGGCAGGTATGCTGGAGTTGTTTCGGCAACACCTGCAGGAAGTGTATAGTGAGGACCCGTTGGTCAGAGCTAACCTTTACATCCCTTTTCTGGAGGGACTCCAGCTGCGGCAGCTGTCTGATGAGGCTAGGGCAGAGCTGGATGCGCAGATTACCGAGGAGGAGTTGGTGGAGGCAATAGTGGACATCCCTAGGGCCAAGGCCCCGGGGGGTGATGGACTGCCCATCGAGTATTATCAGGCATATTTGGCAAAGTTGGCAAAAGTCCCGCCATTGTTGCAGACTTTTAATGAGTCCTTCGATAATGGAGTCTTGCCTCCTACGATGCGCGAGGGCGGGATTTACATGATTCCGAAGCTAGGTGGGGATGCGCTGGATCCGGCGTCATATCGCCCGTTGACTATGATTAACACAGATGTTAAAATTCTATGCAAAGTGCTGGCTAAACGGCTGGGACGGCACATGGGCTACTTAGTTCAGGAGGACCAGTGTGGTTTTATCCCGGGCTGTAATACGTCCATGAACATACGACGGTTGGTGTATGTACTGCACAAGACTCAAATGGCCCCTGAGGAGATGGCGTTAGTCTGTATTGATCTCGGGAAAGCGTTTGACAAAGTGGACTGGGGATATCTTTTGGAGATTCTCGGAAGATTGGGGATTGGACCACACTTTTGTAGTTGGGTCAAAATATTATATACGAACCCTGCGGTGCATGTGCGGTTGGGCCAATCTAGGTCGGCGCAGTGGTTGCTGGGGCGTGGCGCACGGCAGGGATACCCTCTGTCGCCGTTGCTGTTTGCTTAGGCCAGTGAGCCTATGGTGGTATGGACGAGGCAGGAGTTGGGTCGCTGGGGTATACAAATTGGGAATGTTATTCACCTCATGTCGTTGTATGCGGATGATGTGCTGTTTTATGTCACGTCCCCGCTTGAGGCTATACCAAACTTATTGCGGATGATGGATCAATTTGCGGTTTATTCTGGATTACGCATCAACAGGCATAAGTCTTTGGCGTTCCCCCTGGCAGGACTGAGAGAGTGTGGGGCGGAGGAGCTGCCTAGATTGGGTGTGAAATGGGAGACGGATCACTTTAGATACTTGGGGGTGCAGGTGGCACATGGGAGCGCTCAGTTACTTCAGCTGGATGTAACCAGGGCAGTTGAGTCACTGAGGCGCTCCGTGGACTTTTGGAATACGCTCCCACTGTCCCTAATGGGTAAAATAGCTGTGGCAAAAATGGTGATGCTGCTGAGATGTCTGTATGTCCTGCAGAATGCGTTGGGCCCAATTCCTGCGAAGGTGTTTCGACAGCTGAACTCCCTGCTGGTGACCCTATTTTGGGTGGGGAGGCGCTGCAGAGTAGCGCTGCAGGTGCTTCTGAAGAGGTATGAGGAGGGGGGGCTGGGGGTGCCTAGGTTTGGTTTTTACTATTACGCTGCGCACCTCCAGCATGCAGTGCAGTGGTTGGATGAGGGTGATAATTGGGAAAAGTGTTTACTTGACAGCCAAGTGCTACCAGGGGATCTCCCTGCGATTTTGATGGAGGGTGCTGGGGCGAGTGTGGAACTACCATATGTGGTTAGGCAAATGGCCTTCCTGTGGCAGAAAGCTGTGGTGCGAGTGTTTGGGCGGGCTCCTTTTCATCCGGAGTTGCCCATTTGGCAGTTAGCTCCAGTGCGGAAGATGGCGGAGAGCATGTCCTTCCAGGCTTGGAGGGAGGCTGGCTGCACGGTATTGGCGGATTTATATGTGAATGACACCTTTCTTACCTTTGAGCAGGCATGCGAAGGGTTTGACTTGGGTCAGGGGCAATATCTTCAATACACAGGCCTGATTGAACTGGCCAAAGTTACGTGGCCCACCTACCCAGACATGCCCCGGGCCTCTGAGACTCTATACATATTGCTAACGTCTGGCGGCGGGCGTAGACTGGTGTCCTTGTTGTATAAGGCCATGAGGGTGGAATAGGAGTCTCTGGCCCGTAGGGCATGGGATGCTTGGAGTGAGGTTCTGCAGGTGCCGTTGCCAGAAAAGGATTGGGTGAGGGTATGTACGCTAAAGTGTAAGGTGTCTTGCAATGCCCGATTGAAGCTACTGCACTATAATTTTCTACAGCGGGTGTATATGACCCCGGCGAGGCTCCACTGTATAGATCCCACCCGGTCACATGAATGCCCTAGATGTCACAGAGCCCACTCGGGGTTCATGCATCTGGCGTGGGAATGCCCGGAGGTTCATCAGTATTGGCTTGCTGTGGTGACAAGGCTCCGTGTAGGGTTGGGAATCTCCCTAGAGGCTACGCCTGAACAGTGCCTCCTGGGGCTGGTACAGCAGCGCAAAAAAAGGGATATGGCTAATAAGTTACTACAGCTAGCATTGGTGTTGGCAAAACGGAGGGTGGCCATTTGCTGGATGGGTGAGCGGTCTCCATCGTTTGAAAATTGGATGAGGGATGTGGGTGAGTAGTCCCTGGCGGAGGAACTGCATATGAAAGCCTGCCGCAAGGATGACAAGCTAGAGGAGGATATTGCGCTATGGAGAGAGTTCTGCAGGGACTTGTTGCATCCAACAGGGACTGGCAGTGAGCAGGATGGTGAGTCTGATTGTAGCAGCAGCATGTAAGCATTGATGCTGGGGACATCCCTAACTGCGTCTGGTGCTGGTTTTCACCGCTGTGTCAGTAAAGTGTAAAGTATATTTAACTGTGCAATGTGTTCAGGACTCAAATGTATACAGTGGAAATAAGTCAATGGATATTGTATCAAAGGATTCTGTGTATGACCGCTCAGTTTTGGTGTTGAAATTTTAAAAATAAAGTTAAAAAAAAAAAAAGTTAGTAAAAGTAAAGAAATCAAATAGCCTCCAAGTCTGCAATTCAATATAGTGTACTTCAAAAAGCACCTCAAAGATTAATGTCTCTGAGCGGTGTGCACTGAGAGAGAGAGAGAGAGATGAGAGATAGGTGGGTTGCCCCTCCTTTGGGGTTTCTTCTTTTAGAAGTTATTTGGTAAAGTCCTAGTGGCGTAGCATCACCACATCATCGAAAGACCATCACATGGCTATAGTCACATCATTTCACCTAAAATGATTGAAACATCTAGCTAGTTTTCCATGCTTGTCATGAGACACAAAACTTTGCGAGTCGATACAGGCCTAATGTTGCTACAAAGAAATACAAAGTTGCAGCTTAAGGTCATAGCTAAAATTCTATTCCCACAGGAACCTGGCGCTGTGAACTTTCGAAAATGAATTGAAATATGACAAAGTACAGTAGTTTACAAAACAAACAAGTTACATTACTCTTGCAATGAACGATCCATTGTATTAAATCATGGGAAAGGTCAATATCGGAAAATAAACATCTCGAAAAGAAGGCCTTTAAGGCCTTAATTTAGCATTGCACAGTTAAATGAAATAAGCTTTTAAGTCTACTTTAAGTGTAATGAAATTAAATCAATTCACATAGAAATGTATAAACTTCACCAAATATTATTATACGGAAATGACTAATGTTAGGTATATTCTACTACCACAAAATTTCAAAATAGTCATATAAATGCAAGTTTTTCAAAAATATATTTCTAATATTGTTTGAAGGTTTTCATAATCTCTAATATCTCTAATATCATACTGTAAAATATCAAGTTTATACTTCATTGTTTACACATCTTTTCACCGACTTTTCTAACTGGTGTATGTTAGCAATGGGCACCAAAACCTTAGGCCACTTTATTTCACATAAACTCAATTAATAAGCATACGTATCATTAGGGCAACTTCGTTTTATATGTATTAACATTAATCTGTGTATGTCTTTTTCTCACATTTTAAAGCATACTTTTATGGTGCTTCTACTACACTTGTCTCTGTTTCATGTATCCCAATCTATTGTGTGCAATGTATAATTTCAACTTTTCGTGTTCTCTACATATATATATGTGTAGTATATTATGATTTTAAAAATCTCAATTGATCAACCTAGACGCCAATCAAAGGCTAGCAATACAGATTTATTTTATCCTATTATGATGGTCTCAGTCTTGGTTCTGTTTATACAGAAGAAGCTGCTTTTATTCAGTAGAGGACATGGTCTAGGAATGTAGTGATGTTAGTAGTGCTGTTTGAGTTGTTGTATAACCAGAAATGTATTTGCATATATTATATGTACATTTGGAAATGTACTTGGGCTGCTGTAGAAGCTGTGCTGGGGGCGAAAGGAGTTGCTGCACTGGAGTTAGGGTAGGGGTGATCCTTGGTAGAGTCCGGATGATTCAGGCTGTGTGAATTAAGCAGCTGTTCCAATCCTGATTTTTTTGGTTGCAGATAGAGAGGAAGGATTGTACCCAGGATTGGGCAGAGTACATTATTCCCATACAGTTTTCTATCCTGTGTAGTGGTACAGCTCTCCGGTATTCACCCAGATTAATGATCCTCAAGGAGGTGGTTTAATTCCACAAAGTCTTGATGTTGTCTAATCACCTTCTATTTCCAAGATCTTGCTAAGGAAAGGGAGGTTTGAGATGGGCTTGTCCTTTGCAAGGATCTTGAGGTCTGTGTTTGGGGTGATGTTAACATGTTTTATAGGATTAGGCAAGTACTCCTGATGTGAGGAAAACACTGACCATGTTTGCCACTGCAAGGGAGAGAAAGGACTAGTTCAGATGCACAGCAATGCATGGGTTCATAGGCAAGCTGGACACTTCTTTTGACAGTCACACTAAACATCTCATAGGCCTCTAGGTAGGGTTATGAAAGAGGTGAAGGCATTTAGTAATTGGGGAGGAAGGATCAGTGGGTATGGGAGTTGGGTGTGTGGTTTTTTCTGGGGGTTTATATGAGTTCATACTCATGGTTGGTGGAGTTAGTAGATTTGTCTGGGGAGATTAGGTATTGTTTGGTTGTAGGGATATGGCTTTCAATGAAAGAGAGGTTGCGATCTTTCATATGAGTTGTGGGCAGTTTTCAGAAATTATAGGGATTAAGGCAAACATTCATGTGACTTTGAGAAGGCTGTGCTCAGAGAGAGGAGGAATGCAGAGGATGAAAGGAAAGGAGAGGGCAATTTGAAAGAAAAGTGGAGAGGTGTTGATCAGACGTTTTAAGTAAAGATCAGTTTTCATGCCGGATTTTGAAATATCTTGGTTGCATTTGAGATCACATGCAATTCGAAAATTAAAGAACTCGTCTTCACAAAGCTGTTGAAACACATTGTTTCTTAGTCACCAGTGTTGTCCAGTCTCTTTTATATGTTGGAACTTGAGTGACTTATCACTACCTTTTCAGAGGTTGGTCTAGATGCTTTGTGGTATCCTTTTCTGTGTGTCTTGCCACAGTTTCTGTTCTCAATGGTCATAGTTGTACTTTGTCTCAACTTGGGAAGGAGTCTCTCTGATCAGGCCAGACAGATGCCAGGATTAGGCTACTTGCTGTTTCCTGCTAGTCCCAAAACAGGTTCAGGGATCTTTAAGAAGCCCTGTTGCTGCAACATACTCTAGAATAAGAGGAACCTGTATTGCTCTGGGTAAACGACAAGCTGACAATTTACCAAGAGTACACAGGGCAATGTCTATCTTATTGAAGCCTGCTCGAAGGTTGTCTTGAGAATGAACAAGAGAGAGAATGAATGAATGAATTAATTAATTAATTAATTATCCCTCTGGCACTTTTGGTTCTGGACATATCATTATTCAAAATGACAGTTGGAATCGAAATCTTTATCTCAGTTCTGGATCCCCAACTAGTGAGCCTGTTCGTCAACTGCGTGCACCCAGTTCTGTGGGTGCTCTTGCAAACAGAAAATCTTAACTGCTGCTGGCAAGTTTCATGATAAAGGCCCTTGTAGTGTTGATACCCTTGAGGGATGTACTTTGGCTGCTAGTCGAACTCCAGGAATTGTATTCATTCTGTGTGGACCCACCTACTAAAGAACAGAGTGCCGTGCCCAAGCTTGACAAGCAAAACAATCTCCATGCGGGTCTTTTGGCAATGTGTGGAAAGGTCACCAGTATCCAGTTACTGGTTGCTGTTGTGGGGACACAGTCCACTGGAGTCTAGCAGCCCAAAAGCCAGTGGACTACCAGCAGCAGCATTAGCTGCTTTCAGGGTGCCAGCCCATTCTGAATAACCCCTTCTAGGTGATGGTCAGTTCAGGAACCTGCATCGCCGACGCCACTGGTCAAGGTCACAATTTCCAGTGGTGGGGGCACCCACAATGGCCACAGATGATGCAAAGACACAGATGGAGAATAGATTGTCAGTAGGGTCCTGGTTAGGGGTTCAAATGACAATATCTCCCTGAACCATTAGGCTAAAATGAATATTCCACCAGTTCTAAAACAAGCGCGTCCTCCTCCTGCCAGGCGCGGTGATCCCTTGGCTAAGTGTTCTAATGTTGGAATCATCAAGTCCTCATTGGACAATTAGAGGGAAAGATACAGGTTCTCTGCAGCACAGGGAAGTTTAGGGATAAAGCGACCTCACCCTCGGTGTTTGCTTGAAGGCAATGAGCTTCTTCTGATCTCAGATGGCTTCCTGCTGTATTTTTTGCTTCCTGGTCAGCTAGCTAAAGGCAACCTTGTGCCTTCCGGACAGACACTGCCTCTTTGGCTGTCCCACAAAGGTCTTTCATAGCAGCGGGTCTCTGTCCTGCTCTTGGGCTCAGTCACTCCTTGGAGTCATAGTCCAGAGGCTCACATACAGTTCAGCAACTGTTGTGCTTCCAGAGTATTGTCCTGTGTAGGCCACTGTCTGTGTTTAGGAAAGAGGCCTCTACAAAGTTCCCATCTCTGATTTTGTTATCTTTCCAGCTATACTGGTGTCCAGCTTATCCTTAGTCCTAAGTCAATTGCTGAATAAAATACTGGCCGATTGACCCAGTACTTATCCTTCCTAGGTAGCTGAGTAGGGCTAATCAAGGGAACTGGAGTTTTCATATCCTGAGGGCTGTATGAACCTAGTGTGATCACCTCGTGCATGTGTCAGGAAGGATTGCACCCCCTCCAGGGCTGCTTTGAACTGGTCCTCTGAGATAGGATTAGCCCAGACAGGAGACCAGATTCTCAAGGAATGGAGATTTAGGTAAGAAGAGGGAGCAGAGTAGTTTCTTTTTGCAGGGGCTACAACTACTTCAAAGCGGCTTCTGGGCCACCTTCTCTCCCAATAGAAATACATGGTTCCTGGAAGCATATATTGACCAAACAAAGACACCATGTTTCTTTAAAAATAGAATTCTAGATTTTAAAATCCCAAAACAATTACATGATACACAATAATAATTGCTACATTTTAAGATACCCTCTGGGGTTACCAAACAGAATTTATAATTTCAAGATAAGAGATTGTGTTGAGTTGCTATGGAAACCTCTCCTAATATTTTGGCAGGATGCCATGCCTGAGGCCGAATGACTATAAGGAAAATAATTTAATGTGCTGTTATCTGATGTTGATATTGATTAGAGAGAGAGGAAGTTAACTAGTCTTGGCCTCTTCGATCATGGTAATTACTGCATGTACTTATTTATTTATTTGTTTGTTTGTTTATTTATTTATTCATTTATGTATTTATGCATATTTGTATAGCGCAAACATTACCCAAAAGCGCTAGAGCACTTTACAGGAGTAATATTTTCTTACATGGAAGTTACAGATAGTTTAAGATAGACAATCCAGCTATAAATAGTTAGAAAGGTTGAAAGTACAACAAGGTAAATCATTACATAAAACAGAGTGTACAAAATCCATAAGAAAGTTGAGGTAGTATGCAGACGTAAAAAGGTGGGGGCAGTATAGAGGTCTGTGCCAAGAATTGATTACAGTCTTTTAGCTAAAATACCATTGGACGAGAAGGGCGTTCTGAAAGTCGTCAGCGTGGCCATTGTGCGCAGATGTGAATTAAAGTAGAATGAGACCATCGAGGTACAGAGCCTTTCTAATAATGATGTCTCAAAGTTCTTATTATAATTCTCAATCTGTTTGCCAAAATATGAATGAAAAGTTTAGCATTCATGTTTGTCAAAGATGTTGATCAGTTATTTTCAATCTGTTCACATTTTTAGCTTGCTTAAGCAGCAGAAATATACAGTGATGTGAAAAAGAAATGACACCGTTGTAAGATTCTGTGGTGTTACGTATTAAAACATATCTGGCCATCATCTAGTACTCACCAAGTACTAACAATACATACATCTAACCTGGTGTGACATCTAGCACACCAACCTTGTTATTTTTTGTTATACAATTAAATCAGCAACATGGAGTATCCTTGTGTAAAAAAGTAAATGCACCCCATGATTGAGTAAACCTTTCCTATAAGGGTGTATCAGTCGCTCATATCACGTGGTAGTAGTTCTGGTCCATTCCTACTCACAATATTCTTGGTGATGTTTGAGGCTATTAGCTCATGTACAGCTCTTTTTAGGGTCCATCACAGCATCTCGGCTTGAGGTCTCGAGTTTGACTCAGTCATTCCAAAATCCTGATTCATTTCTTTTTCAGTCATTCAATCATAGATTAACTGATGAGTTTTGGGTCATTGTACTGTGGCATGATTCACTTTTGGCTTAGCTTTACCTCATATTTTAATTTAGGATATGCCAGTGTGGTGAGGAATTCATAGTAGAGTCAATGATTGTGAGACGTCAAGCAGCACCAAGTCATCACTCCTGGGGAAACAGCCATCACATTGCATGCGTTACAACGCATGCGATTACAACACAAGTCATTACATCGACTTGCTGTAGGGGGTGTGCTAACCTAAGGAATAGTATAATTTACTATTCCAACACCTTCCCTACTGTTGCGCACACTGGAGTTGGAATAGTAAATTATACTATTCCTAAGTCCAGCGCGCCCCCTACAGCAAGTCGATGTAACGACTTGCGTTGTAATGGTACTGCGATGTAACAACGCAGTTGTTGTAACGACCGCATTGTAATCGCATGCGATGTAAAGGCCTATATTCTCACTCCTGCTTGATAGCTGTTATTAGGTTCTGTTGTGTACTACAGCCAAACAACTCTTCTGGTTTCGTACCTCCAGATGATATTGTTCCAAAAGCTATGTGGTTCAATGAGGTGCTGTTTTGCAACCCTAACCATGCAACAATCATATTTTTGGGAGCGGTGGGGGTTTCCTTCTGGCTCATCTTCCACGCTCATTTGTTCATTATTTTCAAGTGGCAGAGTCATGAACTCTGTTTCTGTATTTACAGCGGTCTGTAGATCAATGGATGTAGCTTTGGGGCTCTTTGCAATGTCTAGGAGTATCATGATCTGATACGCCTCAAAGTCTCAAGAACTCAAGGTCTGATCTTGGATGTTGTCGATTTCCTGTGAAGCACACCCACTGAAAGCTCATGCTATCCCCGAACAACTGTGAATGTGGAAAATATGAATAACACACTTGCAGTAGGAACTGGAGAAAACAGGCAAAGATTGGGAGAGAGAAACTTTGTACTAGATCTCACTCTTAGAATGGATCGTCATAGGCGGAGGAGAGCAGAAGGCAACCTCGGCATTAGAGGAGTGGTACATCCCTGAACCAACAGTATGGTAAATAGAAGGTCACAGCAACGTATATGAGAACAGTCCAAGTTAACCAGGAGAACATATATGCAATGGAAGCTTACCGGTTTCTGCAGCAGATGTTGATATGACGAACCCTTGGCAGACCAGCAAACCAGGCAGGAACTCCAAGACCCCACCACAAACAAGACTAGCCAGGAGCTGAGGAGGCAAGAGGGAGAAGAGAACCCACGGGTATCGAGCACAACCAAACGCACAATAAAGGAGAGGGCAGCAAAAAGAGGAAACAACAAATATGAGGGTTGAATAAATGTCTGTAAACTGGTATGAAGCGAAGAGCCACAACAAGTAACAACATGTTGCCAGTCATGGACTCAAAAAGGCCTAAAATTGCTGACAGTAATCTGTATCCCCAAGAAGTGTACAAGTAAAGTAACCACAAAGGGAGCGGTCTTATGTTCACAGTCTCTTTAGCTTCCACTTTCCCATTCAACACATTCTTCAGCTATGGCTAGGTCTACATCAGATCACCCGCCTGTACTGACCCTCAATCCTGACAATCACTCCTGTGTAGATAAGTGACCATCTTCAACTTTCGCTATTTGTAATCAATATTGATCTGACTGTAGAAAATTGACTATATTATTTGGACATGGCTTTATAACCCTTCCCATACTAAAAAGCAGCAATGATTCTTGCTGTGAGGCAGTCCGAGATATCTTTTGACATCGACATGTGTTACAATAAACCTAAAGGCTGTAGACCAAACTAACAACTTTTCTGATTTTATATATATATATATATGAAATAACCACAGTCCTTACTGCCACGTCCTCAGTAGCAGCAAAAAGCAGGTACGGACCACAGCATGGAGTTAGAAAATAACGTCCTTTTTATTGCCAAGTAAAATGCATCTAAAAATAAATTAAGCAAGTGCCCAGCCTGACGCGTTTCGACCGCGTTTCCGCGGTCTTGATCACAATATATATATATATATATATATATATCGCTAACTCCGCAGCTGAGCAGCAGTAACTCCTCCTCGTCACCTCCACAACCAGCACGGACACGGACCAGCAAATAAGTGCAAAATTTATTTGTTAATTATATGCCGCCATAACGTTTCGGCTCGTCCGAGCCTTGTTCACATGACAATGTGATAATGGCAGATCACAGCTTTTAAAGTGACAGTGCATTATTCAAAACCCACCACGTGACCATAGTTACAATGAAAATGGTAAAAACACTGCGGCCATATATACTCTTTCAACATAGATAATTTCACTAATCTTGTACTACATATCTCAATATTTACTAAATAAAGTGCAAATAGTGCTGATATGTGCAAAACTGCATTCATGTAAAATACATTTTTTTAAATACCACAATTTTAAATGATAAAAATTAGTGGCTGGGAATGTCCTTATCGAGGGCCTACGACAAATTAAAACTCATAATGCTCAATATCATTATTCATAGGATAAATCCCTGGAGATAATAGTCAACCCACAAATCCCAAATGGCCTGTGTATGCAAACCACGCTATATTTGTAATACAAAATTAATGGGATGAATCCCTATTACATTTTGTTTGGTGGTATGTCATTCATAAATTATCTTTATCATATTCCTATTAACTATGTGCAAACTAGTGCTGTGCTAAGTGTTTAGTGATGATTAAAAACAGTGATCCATCTAATATATTTTTTCTTCACTCCTGTTAATTCCCCTTGTTTCTTTAAATATTATCCACACTTTTTATAGATATCTCTAGCCTTTCATGCTCTTATTTTGCCAATCTTAATCTCCTCATCTTCATTTTAGTTTCACCTCCTACCTGTTACAAAGTAATTTTATAGCATCTATGTTTTTAAATCAAACTTGATGGCTTATATGACTAGTTCTAAAGGGTTATTTAGAAAGCTGATATGGATGGTATCTATGGAGTATACTTTCACTACAGTCCAGCATGGGTAAAACAGACTACAAAAATGTTAAAAAGATGTTAAAATTCATATAGTCATCGATAAAGGAAGGGGGGAGGGGGCGCGGGGAAGGGGGGGCTGGAGGGGAAAAGCCAATAAGATGAACAATTATTCCTTGTATAAAAAATATTATCTAAAATTCATTATACCCTTCCCTATCTTTTTTAAAAAAAGACAGTATCCGTTTTCCCTCTTTTAAATGTACCTATCTATCTATCAATTTTTACGCCAAACATGTATGTAAATCCTCCGTAACATTAAGCCCGCCCGGATTTTTGGTATCAAGCTGGAGAATATATCTAGTTTCCATCTTGCGAAGCTTGGACTCCCTATCACCGCCTCTTCTACTTGCAGCTACTGCATCAATAACAAAGTACTTTAAACCTTGGTTATCACTATGATGTAACTCCTTAAAATGCCTAGCCACCGGATAAGTATTATCTTGGTTGGCTATTGCCCGTAGATGCTGTAATATACGCTTATGTACTGCAAGTTTGGTACTACCAACATATTTGAGTCCACAAGGGCATATAAGTACATATACTGCAAATTCGGTTTTACAGGTTAGCACTTTGCTAATTTGGTGTTCCTTGTTGCTGAAAGCATCTTTGTATGTCTTCATGTTGATACCATGCGTGCAGGATTGACATGTTTTGCACTTATAGAAGCCACTGTTTGTTTGAAGCCATGTTGTTTTTTCAATGGTCTCAGGGCTAGTGTTGACCAGGCAGTCCTTCATAGAGGGCGCCTTGCTAAACGTGATAGAGGCCTTGCGTGGTAATGTTGGACCTATAACTGGATCATTTAGTATAATAGGCCAACTGCGATTGACAATTCTGTATAGGTCAGAGTGTTGTTTGCTATAGCCCATAATGATTCTAGATGTACTAGATGGAGTAACTTCCTGGTCCAAGTTCCTTTCGCTGGTTACTGACACTACAGCCCCATCTGGCCTGTATTTTTTAAGGAGCTCACATCGGCTGGTTTTCATAGATTTGGTTATAGCAGTATCAATGATGTTTTCTGTGTAGCCTCTTTCTAAAAACCTGTGCTTGCTGGCCTGTTGTGCTGCTGTTAGCTCCAAATCATTACTGCACACCCTCCTAAGGCGAAGCATCTCCCCATACGGTATGCTTGTTATCAAATGTGCCGGGTGTGCACTGCCTGCGTGTAGAATTGTATTGCCAGAGGTGCTTTTTCTGAATAACTTAGGGGCCGATTCCGATCTCGGCCGGTAGGGCTCCGAATCGGATTCGGCTTTACCGGATCCGATTCGGAGCCCTGTTTCCCGACCGAACCGTACGCGGGTCCGGCCGAGCGAGTACGATGCGAAATCGCCGACCGACTCGTCCGGGCGTCCCGACCGCTCCGACCGACTCGCTCCCGGCTCGAACCGCTCCGACCGACTCGCTCGGACTCGACTCGCACCGCGCAATGGAGACGTTTCCCGGCCGGGTAAGTACGATGCGCGCCGCGAGCAGTCCGACCGAGCCGCGCACTCCGGCTCGTAAGAGCAGTCGGAGCAGTACTTCGGGGTCCGTGTCGGACCCCCTGCATGCGTAGCCGCGCGAGTCGCACACAGGGGGACCCATGGGTCCCCCCTACCTGTGCGTGTACGGCGCGACTCGCTTCGCCGCGTACCCGCTGTAGGGGGCGCCCTTGTCCGACTCGCACCCATTGAGTCAATGGGAGCCCGCGTACGCGTTGTACGACCGGCTCCCATTGACATCAATGGGAGTCCGACCGACTCGAGTCCGATAACATACGGACGCATCGTACTCGTTCGGTCGGACTGCACGGGTCCGATTCGGTCGGAAATCTCTCCGGGTCCGGCTCGGTCGGAGAAATTTCCGGCCCGAATCGGAATTGACCCCTAAGTCTCCATCTTGTTATTTTTAATATAAACCTCTGTATCTAAAAATGGAACAGCTGACTGACTCAATGTTGCTGTAAATTTAAGATTTAGGTCATTTTCATTGATGTTTGTAACAAAATTTTCAGCCAGTTCCCTGGTACCTCTCCACACTACAAACAGATCATCAATGTAACGTAGCCAGACAATAACATTTTCTTCACAAATAGATTTAAACCGCACATTGAGGACCAGTTCCTCCCAGCAGCCCATGTGCAAACAGGCGTAGCTGGGGGAAAAGCTGGCCCCCATTGCCACTCCCTGTATTTGTCGATAAAGCAGGTTATTGTACATAAATACGTTATTGTTTAAGCAGTGCTCCAACATTTGCAAAATCATTTCACTGTGATCTTCAAACTGTTCTGGTCTCTGGGATAAAAGTGACGTATTGCACGCAGTCCATCAGCATGTTTGATACTCGTGTAGAGTGATGTAACGTCCAAGGCCATCAACCAGTAACCCTCCTCCCAAGTTACCTGCTGTATTTTATAAAGGAAATCCCCTGTGTCCTGTACATATGATTTTAAAGATCTCACATATATCTGTAAAAAATAATCAATATACACAGAGGTTTTTCCAACATCCCTCCCCTGGCTGAAATGATGGGCCTGCCAGGCGGATTGTCAATATTCTTATGGACTTTAGGGATGAAGTAAATCAAGGGGTTAAAGGATTGTCAATTTTAAGGTATTTATATTCATTTTCCGAGATCAAACATTTTCCTCTCCATTTGGCCAATTTGTGATAATATTCCTTATATGCTGTTTTCATAGATGTTGAATTCAGACGTTCATAACATTGTCTGTCATTTAGCTGTAAGTATGCCTCTTTGTCATAGTTCGTACGTGTGAGCAGGACAATATTGCCACCTTTATCACTGCCCCTGATGATGACATCTTTTTCTTTCCTTAGTTTGGTCACAAGTGCCTCGTACTGTCTCGATTGATTGCTGTACTTTATTCTTTGATTCTGGGTTGATCTCTGTAGCCTCTTCAGTTGCATGATTATATTTTCATGAAAAATATCAACCGTATCTCGGGGCATTAACGGGTTAAATGTTGACACAGGTTTGAACGGGTACTCGGAATCATTTGTTCAATATTATATATTTCTTTATTTGTACCTACATCTTGTCCATGACCTGTATCATAACCTGCTCCCTCAGTGACCCATAGTTCTAATAATTCATTGGAAATTGGTAAGCCCGATGATGTTACTTCCTCTGTATTTACACTGGTGTGAGATATTGTATTCTTGCTTGCCTTCAACATGTAGAATTTACGCAATTTTAATTTTCTTACTGCTTTATAAATATCCAGCCTAGTTGTTGCATAGTCAAAGTTCCTGTGTGGTGCATAGGATAGGCCCAATTTCAGAATATTTTCTTCTTCTTTAGTTAGTTTACTTTGTGTCAGATTGATGATGGTTTTATTCATACATTTCTCTAATGCTTGTTCATTGACCATTGACCCCTGCCCCTCTTTTTTCTTTGAGTTGTGCCTCTTCCTTGCCCTATGCCTCTGCCGCCTTCTGAAATTTGCGTATTTTCGTTGTAATTCCTTTGTACTCTGGGTCGGAGAGTTTGCATACGCTCGTGGCATAAAAAAACAATCTCTTCTCCCGGAGAGGGTTTAACGACCTGTCCCCTCATATCACTGCCACGGAGTTCCAAATCAGAATCACTGCCTGCAGCTGAACTCAAGTCTGAAAGCGACGTATCCGTCTGGTCCTTGTTTCTATGACCGGCTTTGTAATCGGCGTGTATTCTTGTGGCAGGGCCTCGCAGAGCATCATATTTCCTGGCAAAGGTGAATATTTGGCCTAGGTCATAGTCATTGCGAACCCTTTGAAATTTGAAAGCTTTTCTTTCCATTATTTTTGCTTCTTCTTTTTTTAATCTGGCCGTCATCTCACTTGCCAATTTAGTTTTTTCCTCAGGTTGATCTATTTTCTCAAGTTCTTCATAGATTTCCGTGATTTCCTTGAGTAACTGTGCCCTGTCTATATCCGCATATTTTATTAAGATCAACACCAGTTTACGGGAGGATTCAAGATTGCTCTCGGCCCATTCTCGCATAAGTTCAGGATTAGGATTTTCGTAGCTCGGGGCCATTAAGATTCTTAACCCTCTAGGGATGCGATTAACGTCAATATACCGTTGTAGGGATTTCGATTCCCACCATTTGCTTTGTTCACCTCTTAGTTTTTTTTCAAGTATTTTGTATTTTTCTTTTAGTGTGGTATTACTGGGGTTACTTTCCACATTATCTCTTCCCCGAATGTTAGATGGAATCGGGAGGCTGTCAGAAAACATGGCCATGGCTGCAGCCTCCCTATCTTTCACATTGTCAGCCGACATATTTAAATCACAGTCTTTAAACTTTAATCGGACAGCCAATACGGGATCCTTAAATAGCTGAACCCGATAGCGTCCTTGCACATAAACTCTCCACCCCTGAATACCTGAATTTTGGAAGCCGAACAGTCAAGAATCTCCTCCGTGTACTCCGCGTCCTCCGACCCGGCTCGCGTAGGTCTTCTTTCTCTTCCGGCGTATCCTGTACAGGTTCAGGGGGGTCAAACGTCGTTTTCCTTCCGGAACACACTTTCCTCCAGGCGAACCAGGATCGAGTTTCACTTTCGACGTTGTCCAAATGTGCAGAGGGTCCCGTGTAATGGCTGCGTGAAACCAACAGCCAAATATATCGCTAACTCCGCAGCTGAGCAGCAGTAACTCCTCCTCGTCACCTCCACAACCAGCACGGACACGGACCAGCAAATAAGTGCAACATTTATTTGTTAATTATATGCCGCCATAACGTTTCGGCTCGTCCGAGCCTTGTTCACATGACAATGTGATAATGGCAGATCACAGCTTTTAAAGTGACAGTGCATTATTCAAAACCCACCACGTGACCATAGTTACAATGAAAATGGTAAAAACACTGCGGCCATATATACTCTTTCAACATAGATAATTTTACAATCTTGTACTACATATCTCAATATTTACTAAATAAAGTGCAAATAGTGCTGATATGTGCAAAACTGCATTCATGTAAAATACATTTTTTTAAAATACCACAATTTTAAATGATAAAAATTAGTGGCTGGGAATGTCCTTATCGAGGGCCTACGACAAATTAAAACTCATAATGCTCAATATCATTATTCATAGGATAAATCCCTGGAGATAATAGTCAACCCACAAATCCCAAATGGCCTGTGTATGCAAACCACGCTATATTTGTAATACAAAATTAATGGGATGAATCCCTATTACATTTTGTTTGGTGGTATGTCATTCATAAATTATCTTTATCATATTCCTATTAACTATGTGCAAACTAGTGCTGTGCTAAGTGTTTAGTGATGATTAAAAACAGTGATCCATCTAATATATTTTTTCTTCACTCCTGTTAATTCCCCTTGTTTCTTTAAATATTATCCACACTTTTTATAGATATCTCTAGCCTTTCATGCTCTTATTTTGCCAATCTTAATCTCCTCATCTTCATTTTAGTTTCACCTCCTACCTGTAACAAAGTAATTTTATAGCATCTATGTTTTTAAATCAAACTTGATGGCTTATATGACTAGTTCTAAAGGGTTATTTAGAAAGCTGATATGGATGGTATCTATGGAGTATACTTTCACTACAGTCCAGCATGGGTAAAACAGACTACAAAAATGTTAAAAAGATGTTAAAATTCATATAGTCATCGATAAAGGAAGGGGGGAGGGGGGGCGGGGAAGGGGGGGCTGGAGGGGAAAAGCCAGTAGCGATTTTATAATTTGTATTCATATAAGTAAATGCAGTAATTGCCTTGTCAAAAAAATGTGAATCAGTATTTTGCACTTTATATATCGCTTTGGATTGATCCCAGAAATATTGCACAATCAAACAAGCCTATGCTGCTAATAGTTATTGATTTCAATGTATTTAGATGCATGCAATACAATGAGAATATTTGCAAGTATTTCTTTTAGTTTCACTAATCACGTGACACAATGTGTGGTAGGATTGTTGAAAAGCAATGAGGGACTAGAGTCTCGTCATGTGATCAAGCCCACTGGATGGGCGAAACGCGTCATCAACCATGCTGAGCGTCAGCTAAATAAAAAGGAAAGAATATTGCACCTACCTGGAGTCCGTGTCCCGTATTTTCGACTGGAAATAGTCGAGGGAATCCTGGTGTGATATATATATATATATACACTACAGACAATCCAATGTCAGTAGACAAAAGTTTATCGAGCCCAATTACATTGAAGCGTAAATAATTTATTCAAACAAGTAGCAAACAAACGCCCGACGCGTTTCGGTGCAGCCGCACCTTGGTCACGGGTCACAGACTGTTTGTAGTGATCAATTACATATAGTGCACGAATATAACAATAGAAGTAGGACTACATATCCCAATGCTTGGTTCTACACAGGAAAATTGGGCTCGATAAACTTTTGTCTACTGACATTGGATTGACTTTATTGTGGAAATTCAAATAATCAATGATGAGTTGGCCAAACTAGAATTTAAGGATTTAATTATTAAGACAAGATCAGAAATTGATGCACGTTTAAAGAAACAGGAAGAAATAATAAAAAAGAGAAAAGCATACAAGTACGCACGGGACAAACAAGACTATGAGACAGGACATATCTTCACCTTCTCAAAGAAGTACGATGGCTTGAAAAAGAAATTAGCACCTTCAGGTGTGTCCAGTGGGGTACAAGGCACCTTAAGTCAAGAGCCAGATTCAGAGTCCATATCAGAATCCAACTCAACCATCAGCGAGGTGGACTCAGACAGCAGTGGTATGGTTAGATTCCAAACAAGAGAGGACATGGGTGCCCTCACCCCGAGAGAGGAACTGGATTTTGTGCAGCGAGCGCGGCGTCAAACGCTAAGACCACGGAAGCCCGTGCTGAATCCTCAACAAGACACAACAAAAGAAGGCAAGCCAGAAGGCAAGCCCGGCAACACAAGAAACGGGCAGCAAAGAAAGAAAGAATGGAACAGGAAGTAGAGTGCCAGGCAAATACGGTAGTGAACCTTTCATCAGTCCAACTCAATCAGGCGGAAACCCGACTATTGGCATTGGGTTTATCTTTCTGTCCGGAAAGCAGCTTGAATTACATACAAACGAGAGTGGACATTTACAAGTTCATCTGCAAAATGAAATTAAAAAAATACTATGCTATAAAAAATTCTAAAAAAACTGCGGAAGTTCCAGTCAATGAAGATCTAGCCAGTATAAACTAAGCTTCCAACTTACAAATATCAGATATTTCTACTCTACTAACCATGGGTGAATTATTCAACACCAATCAGGAGGATACTTCAGGGTCGACACAAGAATTGATCTCAGAGAGGGGTGTGACTATGTCTTGCAAAATCAAATCCCCCTTTAAACCCAAATCAACCTTTGTTCCAATAATGCCACGCGATGCAATAGATATTTATCAAGACATTGTTATCGAAGAAGTGAAAAAGCTCCGCCTATCTATCAAGGGGCGGAAGGGTGAAACTAATTTCAAGTTAAAAAAATATCAGGAATTGATCAAAAAATTGTAGGAACATAATGAGGTTATAATAAAGCAATCGGACAAAGGGGGCAATATAGTCTTGTGGCCCAGAGAGGACTATATGAGTGAGGCGGAAAAACACCTGAAAGATACTCAATGTTATTTGAAATCAAACGCCCACCAACTTTCAATGTTAAATGCCCTGTGCCTCAAGCAGTTATACAAATGGAAACGTGACAATTTAATTACCAACGATGAATTCAATTATTTACGGACTGAGTTTCTAATCACACCCATAATGTACTTCATACCAAAAATTCATAAAAAGATCATACCAGGGAGACCCATAATCAATGCCAGAGGAGGAGTCTTGGAGAAGATCTCAGAATATGTGGACTTTCATTTGCAGGAGTTGGTTGTTGCCTTGCCATCGTATATTAAAGATACCACCCACTTTCTGGAGAAATTAAGAGACATTCCCTGGTCAGAAGAGTATTTGTTGGTATCTCTGGACATATGTGCTTTATATACTAGCATTAATCATGTTGACGGTATGAATGCAGTGAAATTCTTTTTAGGAAATAGATCAATGGAATTGTATCAACATGGTAAAATGATTTTAGACATGATATCATTGTGTCTTCATAATAACTATTTTTTGTTTGGCAAAGACATATATCATCAAATAAGAGGTGTCGCCATGGGAGCTTGCTTCTCCCCCAGCTACGCGTGCTTGCACGTTGGCTGGTGGGAGGAGCAGGTTCTCAAGGCTAAATATAGAGACATATGGGATGAACGCATTATAGGATGGATGCGTTTCATCGATGATATATTTTTTATATGGAAGGGAACTGAGGAAATGGCCCAAGCCTTTATTAACACCTTAAACAACAATGATCTTAACCTTCAATTTACTGTAGTAGTTGACAAAAAATCCATAGATTTTTTAGATGTGCATGTTTTCATAGAAAACAATAAAATGGAAACAACTCTACATAGGAAGAGTACGGCTGGCAACTCGACGCTGCATGCATCGAGTTTTCACCCTACCCATTTCATAAGAAGTATCCCATATGGGGAATTCTTGAGGCTACGCAGGATATGTAGCACTGACACAGCATTTGAAAACTGCATAAATGAGAGTAGGCTCAGATTCCTAGCCAGGGGCTACACTAATAAGATCATTGACTTAGCCTTATTGAAGGTCAGAATGAAATCCCGGGAAGATTTGTTGATCAATGCCGATATCCCCTGTAATAAGAGAAGAATCAGTGATTCCAATAAAGAGGAAGAAAACACCAAAATGAGATTCATAACAACTTATAGCAGCCAGCACAAGAAAATTAGGACCATCTTAAATAAGCATTGGCCCATAGTGCAAACTGACATGACATTGAACCAACTATTCCCAAACCCCCCAGCCTTGACGTTTAGAAAGTCCAAATCTATGCATAATGCACTGGTTAGGTCTAGTCCGGAGTTGATTACTAATGTAAATCAACCAAGTTCTATGTGGCTAACACCTCGTAATGGGTTTATCAAGTGCACTACGTGCAGAGCATGCAAGTTTGGAGCCAATACATCACAGTATACCACAATGTATGGCGCCACTACAAACAAACTTCAAGCTAGATACACGTGTCGCACAGAATATGCAGTCTACGTATTGAGCTGTACTTGCGGTCTTCAATACGTGGGCAGCACAAAACTGCAGGTGCATGTCCGTATCTTACAGCACCTTAGAGCCATCGTCAACTCCGACATGACTTATCCAGTGGCCAGACATTTTAAGGCAGTGCATCATAACAAATTGGAAGACTTAAAATACTTTGTCATAGCTGCGGTTCCACCAATGAGGAGGGGAGGGAACAGGGAAAGAGTCCTTAGACAATTTGAGTCGAAATTCATACTTGAACTAGATACTCGTGCTCCTAATGGACTTAATAACGGGGAAGAATTGTATAACTTTTTTATGAGAGATTTTATTGAGTTTTATGAAATATTTATGTTTATTTATGGTTATTTATTGAGTATAGCGAGAGTTATACATCAATTTAGATACATCATATTTTTACATATTTTCATATTATCATCAACTTTTATCTGACTCTTTATTTATTCATATATATCCTCATTTAAATAACATGGGTCTCCCTAGATTTATTCATGTCATTAGGGGTGCTGCAATTTAAAAATATTATAATATACTGTTATGATAGGGTGACTCCTCCAGTCTTAGGTTCAATTCGACCTGTATCAACAATGAGGTGATGGTGTTCTAATGTTTTACCACACCGAATGGAAACAATACATGGCAATGATGCTGCGGTAATCTATGCCAATGCCCCCGTCTGTATTTTAAAATTAAAATTTTATTTCAAGTTTCATTATAAAATTTAATTCTCACATCTTAAAACATCTGATGATGATGATTTTTGTTTTTTGCTTTTAGCACAGCACACTTTATATGCACGTTGTAGCACTTTATATATTCTCTTATGATGTAGTCATAATATGAGCGATGGCTATGAATGTCAATTCATATGGAGTTTTCAGTACAGAACATGGAGGATTCAATTGTTTATTTGTTCTTGTTTCAAATGAATAGAAGAGGGGATCTCTAATGGTCAAATAGCTGAATTTTTAGACATAGATATGATTGATGTGGTGTATATCCTATTTACAGATATTTTGTTCATTAGGACTTAAGACCAACTGTTCTCTATTGGCAATAGAATCTTAAATATATCAAATATGAGGACATGTTGTCACTTTGACATGAGATATTGAGCATCACATCTTTGGTTAGGTTCAGTACCGCAATATCCCCTTCTCGAGAATGATTATCATTTCACATATGTATTTGAACAAGTTGTTAGTAATTTTCCCGAATATTGTGATCATGCACTTAGCACTTTATATCATGCTTTTAAATTGATCTCAGGAAAAGTGTATATGTTTACTATCCATATTGCTATTTGCACAGAATTATGATTAATTTTTTGCTTCCAGTAGCGATTTTATAATTTGTATTCATATAAGTAAATGCAGTAATTGCCTTGTCAAAAAAATGTGAATCAGTATTCTGCACTTTATATATCGCTTTGGATTGATCCCAGAAATATTGCACAATCAAACAAGCCTATGCTGCTAATAGTTATTGATTTCAATGTATTTAGATGCATGCAATACAATGAGAATATTTGCAAGTTTTTCTTTTAGTTTCACTAATCACGTGACACAATGTGTGGTAGGATTGTTGAAAAGCAATGAGGGGCTAGAGTCTCGTCATGTGATCGAGCCCACTGGATGGGCGAAACGCGTCATCAACCATGCTGAGCGTCAGCTAAATAAAAAGGAAAGAATATTGCACCTACCTGGAGTCCGTGTCCCGTATTTTCGACTGGAAATAGTCGAGGGAATCCTGGTGTGATATATATATATATATATATACACTACAGTCAATCCAATGTCAGTAGACAAAAGTTTATCGAGCCCAATTACATTGAAGCGTAAATAATTTATTCAAACAAGTAGCAAACAAACGCCCGACGCGTTTCGGTGCAGCCGCACCTTGGTCACGGGTCACAGACTGTTTGTAGTGATCAATTACATATAGTGCATGAATATAACAATAGAAGTAGGACTACATATCCCAATGCTTGGTTCTACACAGGAAAATTGGGCTCGATAAACTTTTGTCTACTGACATTGGATTGACTGTATTGTGGAGGTACGCGCCCTCTATTGAGCCCGCCGCCGTGAGAGGCTGAGAGCACACGCAAATCGTGTTGGTGTGCTTAGTATATATATATATATATATATATATATATATATGAGGTAACTCGCTGCTGCTCCAAACTCTCCTCCTGGAAAAACGAGCGTGGACCCAGTAGATAGTGCAAATTTTTAGTTTATTCCCACCAGATTAGTCCGCCATGACGCGTTTCGGCCGGTTGACGGCCTTGACCACATATATATATTTATTTCTGATGATCTGGTAATGATGTACACTAGTTTGTGCACCTAATTCTAATTAGCTTCTTAAGTGACATGGGGACAGTAATGGTCCCTTCAATTTTCACAACAGCTTCTGAATATTGGCTGATTTGTGATTTAGAACGCCAAAGTGAAATTCTGTGTATGTTCTCTGTCACAAGTTTAGATGTTTTTAGTGTTAGGACGAGGTGAAGGACATGTATGTCTAAAATGTTAAACCACTGAATTATAGAGGATGTACTTTCTTTCCCACATACCTGTAGTAGCTTTGCCCTATTAATGTAGTACTTTTCTATTTCTAAGAACCATGATTTTTTTTTGTCAACAGATTTGATTGATTTCAAGATGATAACAAGTCACATGCATGGCACTACACCATCAATCAATATTACATATAGGAACCTAACTCTTCAGTGGAATTGGCTGCCTTCTTGTATATTAGGCTGAATATAAGAGAGTGTTAATCTATACACTCATGAATGCATATTTTGTACAACAAAATATAGGTACACATGTAGGCATCTTTCCAGCTGCAGTTAGGCAAATATTCCCCAAAGTCTACCTTGTGAGTCAACCTGTGACAATCAAACTAGCCCCCCTCCTGTTCCCTCCCCCCTCCCTCTGGGCGTGCCATGGCTGAGTCTAGTGACTTTATGAGATGCACCATACTGATAGTGTGAAGTAGCAACCCGTGCTACCTTATATTTTCTAGTCTCGTGAACTCCTTTCCAGCGTCATTTGCTGAGGGCAAGCTACTTGGGTAACAAGCATAATTTTATATAGGAAGTAGTTGTGTAATGTAGAGTAAGAGGGGATGTGGCCAACAGCTTATGAACCTCATTCTGTAACCCACTGGGACTAATGACCTCTCATTTTATTGAGTTTTCATTATGTCTGTTATATCTTTCACAAGTTATTTGCATCTTTAAGTCACTTTGTTCCTCAAGATTATTTTTTGGCATATACTTTTCACACACTTCTCTCTCTCTCGAGTCACCAGTAAGTAGTTATAGGTAGGACCTAGTTCCCATAGGAAAACTATTTTTTGTTTTGCCAATAACTTTAGTGCCGTTTGGCGAATCTTCACGAAATGTTCAAAATTAGTACAATGCTCAGTTCAGCTGCTGTGTTGAAAGTTTCGGGGTGATCTGTCAGGTGGGGGCCAAGAAAAAGGGAGGGCCCAAAAGGTGTTTTCCCCATGAATTTCCCATAGGAAATTTGGCAAAAAGCTAGCTCTTGGTCCAGAAAGTGTGCTTTTGTAATTGGGTGGAATCTGTTCAGTAGTTTTACTGATATTAACTGGAAACCAAATTTGTATATCTAGGGACGCGGAACCTCTGTGGATACACCCACAGTGAATCAGTGGGTCCATACGCCAAAGCAGAGTCCTGCTTGGCTGGCTGCAACCTGACTGGAAAGTCGCAGCCACCATTTTAAGTATTAGGACACGGTCCCTGGGGCTTAAAATTCTGCGCAAAGTGAATGAAAGCACAGGATAGAGGTGTCAGGGTAGGGGTACCCTGACCCCATGGGTGTGCTAGAAGGGTCCCAGAGGGACCCATAAAGGTCAATAAATTGCCTTATAACATTTTTTTTCTTAACTTGCAGAAATCTGCAGATCCTCGTAGAACCGCAAATCCTGTTGCAGGTCATCAGAGGCCATCCCCCTTTCTCCATCAATCTGCAAACGCGGCTCCTAGCATACTATTGGTTCGGGAGGAAGTCCCTTTGCCTGCTGAGGGTCGTGGGGGGCCAAGAACCCCTCCTGTTACCACCAGTAAATCCCACACAGCAGGATTGCTGAGACCTTGTCGGATGCCCAGCCCTGTTTCTCCACCACTCTGTAAACATGCCTCCTGGCGCACTAGTGGTTGGGGGATGAGGTTCCCTTGGATGCTGAGGGTCGTTGGAGGCCAAGAAGCTCTCCTGGTACCACCAGTAAGTACCACACAGTGGTATTGCTGAGAGTTTGTTGGAGGCCCTACCCCCTTTCTCCACCAACTGTACAGGCCCATACATCCACTCAAACACCCACTCACAGACCCATACAGCCGCTCACACACCCACACAGTAACTCACACACCCACATAACCACTCACATACGCAGTCGCAGACCGTGACAGCCACTCACACACCAACTCACCAACCTTTGCAGCCACTCACACACCCACTCTGAAAGGTTACAGGTTACAGTTAGGAAATAATTTTTTTTTTTTTTAAACAGAATTTTCACTGAAAAAACCAAAGGTTACAGGGACGTTATAGTTAGGAAATAGAATTTTAAAAAACTTAGAAATTCACTGAAAAAAACCAAAGGTTACAGGGACGTTATTGTTAACCATTGAAAATCAACAGTTATAGTTACCTGAGCTAACTATAACTTATGCTCTTGCAACACACTGCTTATGAACTCACATATTACATCACTCATGATGGGGGCAGTGACATCCTTGATGACATCACTGATGGGCTGACGGAAATTTATACAATTCTCAGGAACCACTGTCAAGGGGGGTCTTAAGAATACACTGAAACCTTTTCCTATGGTTCCGTTGAACATGAGGGAGCTGTACGGCAAAGTTTCCAAAGATTTATTTTCAAATACAAAAACCCAGAGTGGGTTTTTATGTCTGAAAAAAAAAAGAAAAACAGTGCCAGCCTTGCCATACAAATCATCTCCCATGGCGAGGGGGGCATTTTTTGTTTTCACTGCCTCTTACTGCTATGGTTTTCCTGGCGGTGGCGGGTAGTAAAAACAGCTATATGTCTGCCCATCCGAATTGGATGGACAGATATATAGCCAATCCTCCGATTGACCTTACTCCTTTATGCTGTTGGAGAAGTATGGCCACAGAGGAGATGGAGTAGTCTCAGCCATGGTCAAACTATGGTCCGTCCGCTTTTTAATTTGGCGGACGGACCATAATGTTGGTGGTAAGCACACTCTGACGTTGTTGCGATGGAGTATGTCTACCGCCAACATTTAAATAGGGCCCTTACTATTCCCACTCCAAACTGAGCAACAGTGGTGAAAGTGCTGGGCTTAGGAGGGGTTATATCTACTATTCCTACTCCAGCATAAGCAATAGCACGGAAAGTGTTGGACTTTGGAGGACGGGGTAGATTTACTATTCTCACTTCACTCTAACCCAGCAGTAGGGAAACTGTAGGACTTTGAAGGGGTTAGATTTACTATTTCTGCTCCAATCTACGCACCAATAGGGAAAGTGTTGGACATTGGAGGCATTGGTTTGACCATTTCTTGCTCCAATCTAGTCAGCAGTAAGGAAAGTATTAGACTTTGGATGGGTCAGATTCAGTAGCGGTCGGTGGTAGGAGTGCCGGCCGGGCGGTGACGTGGGGTGGGAGGGGCAGGGTGGGGGTAAACCACGGATTACGGCCGAATGCAGGTAAGTAAACATTTAAATACATAAAACGAATTTCGTTGCGCGCACTGCATCGCATTTGGCGATGCAGCGCTCACAACGAAATTCGTTTTATTTATTTAAATGTTTACTTACCTGCATTCGGCCGTAATCCGTGGTTTACTACCCCCCACCCTGCCCCTCCCCCGCCCCACGTCACCGCCCGGCCGGCACTCCTACCATCGACCGCTCCTGGTCAGATTTACTATTCCTACTCTAGCGTAAGCAAAATCAGGGAAAGTGTTGGAATTTGGAGGGGTAAGATTTACTATTACCACTCCATTCTGAGCAACAGTTGGGAAAGTGTTGGACTTTTGAAGGGTTAGATTTACTATTCCCACTCCAATCTAAGCAACAGTAGGGAAAGCATTGAACTTTTAAGGGATTGCATTTACCATTCCAACTCCAATCTAAGCAATAGTAGGTAAAGTATCGGATTGTGGAGGGGAAGATTTACCATTGCAATTATTAAACTTTAGAAAAACATTTAAATACATAGCAAAATAAAAATATTTAAACATATTTAAGTAAAGAGGTCTGCATTATAGATGAATAAAATGAAATGTAGAAAACAAATTTCATATTAGAAATAGGAGTTAAATCAAACCTAAAGAAAATTAAATAGATTTTTAATTATACACTTCCCTACCTGTGACCTAAAAACCCACACAGACACTGAATTTTCTTTTTATAAATAACAAATTATGAAGAATAAATTAATAAATACAATTAAAGCACATAATAAATATAAAACACATTTAAAAAAAAAATCGAATTGAATACACTGGCACCATCAAATACTAGAGGCATTTTACTGGTTACCAGTGTATTCATGGAGGCAGACAATTTTCTCCTGATTTCCTTAGGTTTTGTTGACATTTAATTCAGTTTTTGCTCAGCTGGAGACTGCTCCATTTTGTTTCTCATATTTTTATGTGTGCAGTTATATCTGCTATTTATTAGCAAACTTTGTACCATGGAAATAGATTGACCAAAATGCAGTCTTAGTGATACTAAGGCAAGAATGTCCTTGGGGTGGGGGTGAGGGGGGGCGGACTGCCCAAGTTCCCAGTTGTATGGGTTGACCTTTGTTTCTAATGGTGTAGGCAAGTTAAAAAACTGTGAAATGGACTGTGCCAGCTGTAATTACGAGTGGCTCCAATTGACTGATACATTTCTATCAAGCACTTTTGAGCTGTGTACTAAGAGTGACTCAACTGGATCCAATCATCATCTTCCAAATCCAATTTGTGGAATGCACGATTTGGTTTATGCGTAGATGTTGAGTTGCGTTCCTCCTGGATCCCTCCACCTGCTTCTATGTCACAGTCTTCTTCTGTTGGGTGATTTTTGCTCTTCCGGTGGGTAACTGGACTTGAGGGAGTTAGATGCCAGAATACAAAGGGTAGAAATATTGTCCTACAAAACAAATGTGGCAACAAAAATAGCATGACGGTAAGTGCATATACATAAGTAGAGATTTACCATTATATGATCAAGGCACATAAATGTGTAGTTAAGAATAGTACTTAACCATACACACTTACCTTCATGATATTGTGGTAGTTGATATTCTGGTTATAATACTTTAGCAGGACAATATTTAAAACTCGTTATTCTGGTCGAATATCCTTTAGGACCCAGTCTGGGAGACTGCACCGAGCCAGTTAGAAGTCTTCTCATGTAGGTGGCCATCTGTTGAGTAACAGCTTGATGAGGCCTGTCGGCTCCACCTCTGCCATATCCGCTGACTCCAAAACAGATTTCTACTGGATTCCTTGCATTCGTGGAAGCCATTAGGTATAAAGGACAAAGCCAGTTACATGGTTCCTGAGGCCACTGGAAGCATCTACTGCCACTGCCACTTTCTGACTCCAATGTGGCTTCTGTTAGGTCGATGAGTGGTTTACATGTCTTGCAGGTTACAATTAAGCTCTAATCCTTGGTGTCGTTTTGCTGCCTGTATGAGGTTTTCTTGTCATTTACTTCACCATTTTGGCTATCTTCTAAAGAATCAAGACCAGAACTACATTCCCAGATTCTCCTACCTCAGTTTAAACTGCAAATAAATGCTGATTTATTACTGCATTGTTTCACCTGCTCTAGTGTGAACAGTGGGTACCACAGCACCGTGCAAACTCTCTACTGTGTTCAGTGCTTTGTTAGAGTGATCAACGCCCTCCTCCCCATGAATGGTTCAGTGGAATTTGTATTAATATCAGAACTCATCTGTACGTATGGTGCCCCTTCACGCTACTGAAGAACGTTTGGTCCTCATACCATAAGACTGATGTCCATGCAGTCATTGTGGGGTCGAGAATTATTATTCCAGCCAAAATCATATTGTGTCCCATATCATTGACCAATAACTTCTTCCTCTCCAGACTGAAATTCACCCTGTGCCCAAAAGTATGCTTAGCCCTATCAGCTTTGCTCTTTCTCCTTTTCTTATACATTGCTAGGGTATCTCGTGACCTAGGTCTCCCCACTTTCCTTCTTCCCAACTAACTTGACATCATCTTTTGTACCTTTTGTATATTAGTGTCACCCTCGCAGATTTATTTCCCCAAATTCACATTTCACCACCCGCCTTAACGTTGCACAAGCTCTCAACATCTATAAGCAAGAGACAAATACCAAAACAATCTCCCTCATCAGCCTGCAACAAAACGCCGGTCATCACCAACCACTGTGACTTTCACACACCTCAAGATCACCTCAGCACACTGACTTCAGCTTAGAGGAACTGCTAAAATGGTCCATTCGGTGTGTACTGGCAGTACTTGATCAGGCTGCTACCTTCATCCGCAACATCTCATCTACTCCTCTGCTTCCGTAGCTCTGAGGAGGTGAAGGAGATTCTACCTAGTACTCCAATCTCAGATGCACCTGGAGTATTTTAAATTCTTGCCATCTTTCAGTATTTGGTCTACATGGTCCATATTCTGCGCTAAGCTACCTCTAGGAGAGTAGCCGATCTGGTACCCCATTACATCAGGGGTTGTAAATATCTCACCAGCTGAGATTTCTCCTTTGATGGCTCTGAGATTTCTCCTTTGTTGGCTATTTTTATTACCCCATGCAGGCTCTCCTTGACACTTGCCCTCTGTTCTTTGGGCGAGCAGGTGTACTCCGTCCCTGTTTGCTTTGTGTGCTCTATCAGACTCTTCCTCTACTCCTAGCAAACACCTGATGGATACCAAGACACGGGGTGGGTCCCAAGTTGGGTTATTTGATGCACCAAGGATTACTAAAGGGCTTCTGCATGCAGCCATCAGTGTTCACCCTGTTTGAAACAACTACTCTACATTTTGTGAGAAAATCTTCCATTGAAGTCAGGACATAACAATCAATTGTCCATTCTTCTCCTCGTACATTAGGAACCCGGCCAGTGGCTAGTTGTTTGGCGAGTGTCAATCACAGTATTACATTCATGTAGGTTCCAACTTTCCTGATGTGTGGGAGTGGTAAATGCAAAGGCAGTTTAACTCTCCACTCTCAGAGATAAGGTCGCCCAGGCGAGGGTAGATCCACCTGGGAAACTCATACCACGCAACAATATTTTGGGAGTGTTCCTCTGTTCTAAAGGACATCTTGATCTGTGACTTTCTCCATTTTGGGAGACTGCTGCGGTTCTCGTTTTCTGGTCTTTGCACCACCACACAGTATAATGATGTAATCCTTAACTTTATAGGATACAGCGCGGGATAACACATGTCCTGAGTACTTAGCAGTAGGGGTGTCCTCGCAGCTGCCTCCAGGTTTATGACTCAGGCACAGGTAATGGCAGGGGTGCTCAGTTGGCTATAGGCATTAAGACCTGTTGAGTATGTGCAACAAGGAATGCGTCATGGGTGTAAGATATGAACTGTAATCCTTGGTGTTTCCAAGTAAACTCTGGCACTATTTACATGCACAATACGCTGACATGTAGAAATCTCTTTCACAGAATCGTATCACAAAAATGACCAACTTTCCCATAACGAGGAAAGTGTGTGCACAGACCAATCTTACTCCTCAAAACATAGTGTGGTAGCAGATACCTAGGACCCCAATTCATTCTTTATTTTTTATTGTGATTTGTTATGTGCTAACATGTTGCTTGGTGATTGTAAGAAGATGGCTCTGTATATACTATACCAAAATAAGGTATAGTGTGCACAGAGTCCAGTGGATCCCCGGAGGCTTTACAGAGGCTAAAGTAGATAATACTAATGCTCTCTTTTGTGGTAGCGTAGACGAGCAGTTAGGCTTATCAGAGGGTAGTGCTAAGCATATGTTGTATATACAGGCAAGAAATGATTAAATCCGAGACCAATGGTTATAAAAATATGACTTTTAGTATATTTATTTTATAGAAGAAAAGATACTTTGTTGCAGTAAAATGTGTTTTGCAATATCACTGTTTTTCAATGTAAAAAGTGGACAAAGCATTTTCGATCAATACAATGCTATCCTATGGGAGGAAACACAATCAGCAATTTTCAGGTAAGTAAACAATTTACGATATTGAGCTTTTGCATGAAGAATCAGTACCAGGCAAGGTTCAGGTAAGTGACCTCACTGCACCACCAGCAGCACTGGGGCAGCCTGGTGCAGAAGTCAAACTCAGAATCTGGTGCCAATGTTATCCAATGGAGAAAGGGGGCAATCAAAGTGGGACTACTTACAGGTAAGTAGAACGGTTTCGTAACCCAGTCTCCTGGGGTTAAGGTAAGCCCAGGGGGGGCCACAAGGCAGCACAAACCTTATACCCTCAATGGCACAGGGGCAGCCGGGTGCAGAGTGCTAACACAGCGCCGGGTGCCCAATCCAAAGAAATGGAAAACTTGAAGTCAGAAAAAGGCTGCAGCCTCAGACCAGGAGGCTGTACAAAAGAAACTTACAGCTACACAGGTAAGTTGGAATGTGCTGGGGTGTCGGGACACCGTTGGTAGTCCTCCCCAAGGCCCAGGGGCTGCGGGTGCTGGGGTGTCCTTTGGTGTCCGAAGTCAGCTTACCGGTGCAGCTTGTAGTTGGGGGGTTGCCGGGCAGAGGCTGCAGGCATCGACGTGGAGTCCGGCAGGGGTCAACCAGCTGTGGACTCTTGCTCTAAATTGCTAGGGAACCTTTGTTGGACTTGTGGGCCACTGGAACTCGGGTTGTGGGTGCCTGGTACAGAGGTAGTTGGTTTCGCTGTTCCGCAGGCAGTGCACTTTGTCTTTAACATTGGTTTTCTTCTGGACAGGTCCCCTGTCCATGGGAGATTAGGAGTATTTTTAGAAGGTAGGCAGTCCTCCCAGGGTTCTGGAGATCTCTGGGCTGCGGGACGAGTTGCTGTTCTTCAGTCGGGTCTTTGAGGGCTGCAGAGAGACAGGTAGGGCTGGGCCCAAGTCAGTTGATGTGTTCAGTCTTCGCTGCTGCACGACATCTTTGTCCTTTTCTTTGTAGTTCATCGGTAATTTGAGGATTAAGGTTCAGAAGTGACCCTAAATACTCAATTTAGGGGCGCTACAGGGGTTAGAAGGTAGTAGCCAATGGGCTACTTACCTTTAGGGTGCCTACACCCTTTGTTTGTCCACTCCCTCTTGGGAGAGGGCATACCCCTAAACCAATTTGCTAGAATCCTCTAAAACAATATGGAGGATTTTGAAAGGAGGGGGAACTTCAGCTCAGGGCACTTTAGGGGTGGCCCTGGCTGAGAGGAGACACACCTCTCCTGCTTACTAATTTTCCCGCCGACCTTGCAGCCAAAAGTGGGGCTTGGTCAGGGGGGCAGGCATCTCCACTAGCTGGAGAGGCCCTGGTCAGCATAACTTAGGACGGGAAGCTTTGAGGCTCACCGCCTTTCAATGCTGTTCCTGCTTGGGGGTAGGTGTGAAGCACCTCCACCCAGAGCAGGCTTTGTTGTTTCTGACCCGTGAGAGAAAAAGGCTCCCACCTCAGGGGTTCAGAAACATGTCTAGAGGTGACAGGCTGGGGCAGACCTGTCAGGCACACACTAGTGGGTCGGTAGGTTTTCCGAGGGTACCTCTGAGGTGCACTCTGAGTGCATTTATTAATGAATGCAACAATGGCATCAATGTGGGCTCATTAATCTGGGATGTTTGGTACCAAACATGTTGAAATTTGGTGAAGCCATCATGGAGCTGTGGAATTCGTAGTGACAAGCTCTCAGCCCATGTACTCAGTATGGCTTCACTGTGTGCTTAAAATGTCTATGAATGGGCTTAGACACTATAAGGGCATATCTACTCATGCAGTTATGCCCTCACGTGAGGTAGAGTGCACCCTTCCTTAGGGCTGTAAGGCCTGCTGTACGAGTGACTTACCTATGCCTTTTGCAGTGCTGGTAGGCAAGGCACACAGGGATGTGTGCCAGGCTACTCTTCACTTTTATCTGCACCAAAACATGCAGGCTGCAATAGCAGTTTGCATGTGTTTGGTGTTAGGGTGGCACAATACATGATGCAGCCCTTAGAGATCCTCTCTGATCACAATGCTCTTGGTACCACTGGTACCTTTTACAAAAGACATATACGTGGGCCAGAGGTGTGCCAATTGTGGAAACTAAGGTACAGATTTGGGAAAGAAGGCACTGGGAACCTGGTTAGCAGGATCCAGTGCACATTAAGTCAAAGATGCAGCAGAGTCAGGCAAAAAGTGGGGGGAAAGCATGCCAAAAGAGGTACTTTCCTACAGTGATCACTTCTTGGTACTGAATGTTATTAGCATAAAGTGGGCTGGGCTAGACCTGTTGTTCAGGCACCCATTTGGAATGTCCATGGAACGTTTTTCATCAACCCTCTATGCATTCTGGTCTTGTGGAACAGAGCAAACCTCGGTGTTGGACCAGGATGTTCCTTAGACATGATCTCTCACATGAACCCTGTACAATGATAGTTTTACTTTCATGTTTATATCAAATTGTGGAAAAATGTACAACACTTTCCCATTCTCTCCATCAATCAATCTGGATTTATAAAGCGCGGATAATTACCTGTGAGGGTAACCAGGCGCTGAGGGTACTGCTGCTTGGGGGGGGGGCTCAGTGGAACAGCCTGGTCTTGAGTACCTTTCTGAATTTCAGCAGAGGATGAGATCTGTAGGTGAAGTGGGAGGTGGTTCCAGGACTTCGCAGTGAGGTAGGCGAAGGAGCATCCCCCACTGTTGCTGAGGCGGTTTCGGGGAGTGTGGGTGAGGCAGAGATAGGGGGAGGAAGGTGTCTGGAGGAAAGGTGGAAGTTCAGTCAGTGGTTCGTATACGCTGGTCCTTGGTTGTGGGGGGCTTTGAAGGTGTGGATCAACATCTTGAAATGTTATCAGCAGTCATCCACCCTCTTCCTCCTCTCCTCTCAACCATCTCCCTTTAAAAACCCTGCCCCTACTCTACCCCACTACCTTCTGCCATGGAGCAGGTACTCACGACATCGTTGCTGAAGGGCTGCATTAGTGATGCCCTGATGTGTGCCAGTTCCCCAATTAGTAGACACAGGCTGCTTTCCCAGACTTTTCTGACTGTAGCAAGGTGGACCCAAAGATTAATTATGCAATGTTAATAGACAACAACGACTAAGCTTACTGTTACATCATGTGATGGTGTCAAGTGAACGAGAAGCATTCTTCCTTATGCAGTGACAGCTCTGTGTTAGTTATTCATCCTGATAGCTTTCTGTATCCAGTGTGAGACATATATGATTAAGGCTGAAACCAAATCTCAGTTGACTCAACTTTGATGTGTCCATTGATTGATTATCTGTGGAGCAATATAACTTCTTTTTAAGTTCAAGAAAAGGTTTATTGAAAAGAGAATTAATATGATCAGAAAAAGAACAATACTTCGTATATATGCAGTTGTTTGTTAATACATAAATACATAAAAGTACAATAAAGAATAATAATAATATATAATTTCCACTAAAATGGTAAAAGGATAATATATAAGAGATATGAATACAATCAAAGGTTCACAGAAATCGTAAATAACAATATATGTCAAAAATCCACAATTTTAAAAATTATTATAGAAAATGATAAATCAAGTATAATTGTAGACAATCAATCGGAAGTCAGGGAGGCTTGATAACTTCTTGTTGTGAGGGAGCAGGTAAAGATGTTTTCTTCACGATATCGTCTAGAAATTGTGTGAGTGGGCCCCAAAGGTGAGAGCGTTTAGTAGCAAGAGAGATAGGATGGACGAGTGCTGTATCAAGGCGATGATTGTGGCACACAGCATACCACCAAGCTAAATAGGATAATTTAGACGAATCTTTCCAGTTTTTGATATTTGCTGAAAAGCTACAGCTATTAACAAATCAATAAGTGGTCGCTGGGATTGACTCGCTTTCCAATCTAATGTTAAACTACCCAGAAAAATGTTTGTGGGGGAGAGGGGAATTGTGGTGTGAAAAATGGTGTTGATTTGGTGCCAGACCTGTTTCCAAAATATAAGAACATGTGGACATGTGAACAGCATGTGATGGAGATCGGTGTTGACCTGGGAACATGTCCAGCAAGTGTTGAGATTTGTGCTGTGAATTTTATGTAAGTGCGTTGGGGTAAGAAACAATCTGTTGTAAATAAAGAAGAGAGTTTGTGTTGCGCTGGCCGCTCTGGATGATTTCCTAAGTTTCGTCCAGATTCTGTTCCAAAAGAGATAGGCCAATCCATTCCCAAATCGGCTTCCCATGAGAGTTCCACTTTGGTTTTGTCGCGTATCTCAGGAGGTGTCATTAAACGGGAATAAATGGTGGACGCTTTGGGACTTATGTGCAAAAGGTTGTGCCATGGGAAAAGGGGTTGGGAGTGTGAGGAAGGTGAAGATTTAAGTTTAGCATAAATATCAAGTATTGCGTTCTGCAAAGTCGAAAATTTGAGTTTAAAAGAAGAAGGCAAATGGTAAAGAGTTTGTAATTGCGTAAATTGAATGGGTGTGCCTTGATCAAAAAATTGATGAACCCAAAGTAGGCCTTTGTTTCTCCAAACCTTCCAATATATAGGTTTCCTATTGAGAAGGATGTATTTGTTGTGCCAAATTGAGGAATTGAGAAAAGTACCTAGATTATGTATCATTAAGTGGGGTGCAGTGGACAGTAATCTACAAGAATGCTTGATTATAGGGGTAGAGAGCTTTTGTGGTTTGCGAGTAAAGGAGAGATATTCCTGAAATGAAAAGGGAGCTAAGAATGAGGTCTCAAGATCCACCCAGAGAGGTTTATCCTCAGATTGATTAGCAATCCAGTTCGATAATTGTCGTAGCTGAAAGGCCTTATGATAATTAGAGAAATGAGGAAATTGGCACCACCTTCAGATTTTGGTCTTGTTAATTTCTGTAATGCCATTCTTGATTTTTAGCGTTCCATAGAAAAGAAGTCAAAATAGAATTGATCTTTTGAAAGAATTTAGATGGGATGGAAAGTGGAATGTTGGAAAGGGTATACAAAACTATCGGAGTCAACATCATTTTGATTGTGTCTAAACGACCCCACCAGGAAAGATGAAGGGGATGCCATCTTGCGACCAATGTTTTGAGTTTAGCAGAACATTTGTCTATGTTTAAAGAGATAGATGTCTTTATAGAGGGAGAGAACCAAATGCCAAGATATTTTATATGTTTAGGGTTCCAAGTAAAGTTGGAGATCTTAAAGTCATCCTTATAGGTATATTTGGTTAAGGGTAATATCTCACATTTCCCTCCATTCAGTTTATAGCCAGATACCAATCCATAGGCCTCCACCTCTCCCATAAAAGCAGTTAGTGACGACTGTGGTTGAGAGAGGAAAACTAAAATGTCATCAGCATAGGCTGACAGTTTAATTTGTTGGGGGTCTGAGGCAAAACCTGTGATTGAGTTATTTTGACGTATTCTTGAGAGAAAGGGTTCTAAGGCCAAATTGAAAAGAAAAGGGGACAAGGGACATCCCTGGCGCACTCCTCGTTTAAGATTAAAGTAGGGGAGATGAGTCCATTGGTAGATATGGCGGCCTTGGGCTCAGAGTAAAGTAAGGATATTAACGAAATGATTTCAGGCCCAAATCCAAACCACTTGAGAGCGTGGAAGATAAAAGGCCAGTAAACTCTATCAAAGGCCTTTTCTGCATCTAACGCAATTGCCGCCAGGGAGTCTGGATAATGTGATGATTTAGATAAAATGTCAAAGAATAAGCGTGTATTGTCAGTGATGTTGCGACCTTTGACAAAACCTGATTGTTCCTTTCCAAGCAACATTGGAAGATATGGTTCTAATCTTAGGGCTAGGGCTTTCGAGAAAATTTTATAATCTACGTTAACTAAGGATATAGGTCTATAATTCCTACAGTAACGTAAATCCTTATCAGTCTTTGGTATTAGACAAATCAAGGCTTCGGAAAAAGAGCCAGTGGAATTACTAGAAGCATTAAAGGAAGAAAGAAGAGTGTGCAAGTGTGGGAGTAATAGATGAACGAACTGTAAATAAAATTCTACTGTGAAGCCATCTGGGCCTGGGGCCTTGTCCTTTTTAAGAGTTTTTAAAGCATTTAATAATTCTGCTTGTGTGAATTCAGCATCCAAAGAGGCTAAGTCTAATTGGGGATTAATATGTTTTTGAATCGTGGAGAAATATTGGGAAATGTCTGTATCTGAAGGTGTGTTTTCTGGTGTGTAAAGGGATTGGTAGAAATGTACAAATTCTTGAAGTATTTCAGTGTCTTTAAATTTCGATGCTTGGCTATCATCTATAATGGAGTCAATATGAAGTTTCTGTTGTTTGATCTTTAGGTAATTGGCCAAAAGTTTGCCTGATTTGTTTTGGCCGCCATAATATTTCGCTGAGGATTTCAGTAGGTATAGGGAAGCCTGTTCGGTAGTGGATTCGTTAAAGGCGATTTTTGCATTAATGAGATCTTTAAGGGAATCCTTCGACTTGGAGGTGTGGAAGGAGTGCTCAAGTTTTTTAATCTTAGCTAGAAGTGTATTATGTAATATGCGGGAAACTTTACGTTTATTTGTCACAAATCTAATGATGAAATCCCGAGCGGTGGCCTTAAAGGCGTCCCACACCGTATGAAAGGAGACATCATTCGTTAAATTAATGTGAAAAAACTCCTGAGCGAAAGAGGTAAAAGATGAAGTGAAATTGGGGTCCAGGAGTAAGGAGTTATTGAAACGCCATTTTTTTGGTAATGTGGATTGATTTAAAATGTCTAATTGAATTGAAACCGGTGCATGATCCGAGATGAGTATAGGGCCTATGTCAGCAGAACGTAAGGATTGGGAGATGTTGCGTGAAATAAAAATATGATCAATTCGAGATTGTGTTTGATGTGGAGAGGAAAAAAGAGTATTCTCTTGTGGATGGATTGCAGAGACGCCATGAGTCTAATAAGTTTCTTTGTTGAATAGTTCGTGTGAAAACCTTGTGTGGTGTGTTCGGGATAAAGGGAGATTTAGAGTTCCTATCAATAAAAGGGTCCATCACCTGGTTACAGTCTCCTGCAAGAATAAAGTTTTCTGATGGGTGTTTGAGCAATAACTGAGATATACGAGACCAAAACGTGGTGTCACCGCTTGTAGGGGCATAAATATTAAGTAGAGATAAAGGAGTCTTCCCCAACAGGAGGTTAGTGAGAATCCACCTACCCTCTGTGTCGGACTCTTGGGATACAAGCTTGGCATTCAGTGATTTGTGACAAAGAGTTATAACCCCATTCCTTTTGCCATCTCCTGGTGAGAAAAAGATTTCACCAACCCAATTTCTTTTGAGTTTTAATGATTCAACATCGGTGAGATGTGATTCTTGCAATAACGCAATATTAACATCTAATTTGGAGAGGTGAGATAAGACTCTCTGTCTCTTAATGGGGGAGTTCAAGCCTCTGACATTCCATGTGACAATTTTCAAAAACATTTGTGAGATGAAAGTAATAAAAACATAAGTGAACCAATAAAGTCTTGTATATTATGAACAATATTACTTGTGGGAAAATCAACAATAAAAAACATTGGAGTAAGCCTTATAATATGTACGAAGATATTAAAAGTTAAAACCATTTGAGAGAAACTGAAGGAATAGAAAAGATAAAGAAAAGGAAGAAGCGAGGTTAGAGAAAGAGGAAAATGATAGAAACATGTTTGATAAGAAGAAGGAGGAAAGAATAAAGAAGAAGAGGTAAGAGCTGTAAAGAAGAATATGAAAAAAAGGATCATATTCACATAGAGGTCAAAACAATGGAAGAATGGGGGGGGGAGAGACCACATGGAACGATGACGTTCCCAGACCCCATGAGGTAAGGCGGGGGAGACTTCGGGATGTAAACAACATTCAAAACTAAAAGGTCACGCACATGAGGTTAGTATCTGTGTAAAAAGAAACAAAAAATGGTAAATGTAAACAGGAGGAAACATGTCATGACACATTATGACATCAGACATTACAAGCCTATAACCTGAAGTGGAAAAAGGCAATGAGAAACAACAAACTATTATACCATGGCAAAAATCCATTTTAGAATTCTGTAAGTGAACCACATACTGAAACGCTAAACCCTATTCCAATATATAACGGAAGAAGAAATATTTGGAGGGTAATGAGAACAAAAGAAGCCCTTATATCATGGCAAAACTATACTAAACTTCTGTAGTTGAAACAACACATTGAGGATTTAATCCCTAATTAAATATATTCCAGAATAGAAACTATTTAAAGCGAGTGCTTGAAATGTCCATCTTTTCTGGGCATTGTGCGTTGAGGAAACTCCTTAACTTTGTTGGGTCCTCATAAGTCGTGGTGTTATTGTTGAGAGTGACTTTAAACAAGCAAGGATGAAGCAATCCGAAACGTTCTCCAATTGAGCGCAATGCTGGGCGCATGTCGAGGAATTCTTTGTGTCTATCTGCTGTGGACTTGGCATAATCCTGCGAGATGAATAGTTGGTGACCTGAAAATGAAATACGCTTCAGGAGCCTAGCTGCAGAAAGCACTTTAAGAAGGTCCGTATACTCAAGGAAATACAATATAACTCCTCTTGGTCTCTTCGTGCTTGAGGGTGTTGAATGCATTGGGCCCAATCTATGGGCACGTTGTATATTAAGATTAGTGCCCTCCGGTAAATTTAGTACGGTCTGTAGAAATTTTTGAAAGAAGGATATGGGATCTGATCCTTCCGTGCTTTCCGATAAGCCATAAATGCGAAGGTTGTTACGTCTATTTCTGTTTTCAAGGTTTTCAACCTGTTTTTGCAGGGATGTAATTTGAGAATGAAAGATGTCTACCTTGTTGTAACATGCACTGAGGGTTTCCACATTATGTTCAACCTTAGTGACTCTTTCCTCCAACTTTTCCCATCCATCAGTTAATATTTGTATTTTAGAATTTGTCTCCTCGACAAATGGCCTCAGAGCTCGAATTTCCTCCAGAAGGAGATCCATGGAGACAGGCGAAGAGGGCTTCGGTGGAGAAGGTGGATTTTGCTTAAGGCGTTTAGTTGTTGCCTTAATATTAGAAGAGGTGCCAGGAGTCGTAGTCGAAGAAGCAGTTGTTTTGGGCAATGATACTTGAGAGACTTCCATTCTAATGAAGTTGACACGTGGCCTTGAATGGACAAGAAATCTACGATGTGAGGATATTTGTAATGAAGAAACACTTTTTAACCTCCCCATACAATGGTAAGAATTAAAGCCTATACAGAAAAGATTATGTAAAACTGTAAGGTATAACGTAAGTGCGCAATTTCACTCAATAATAGTGTGCTGGGCACGCTATAACAGAATTTGCAAGCCTTTGGCGTAGGGTAGAATATCAACACATACATTTACCAATAAGCATGAAGTGATATATAAAGGTGATATCTTATATGCTTAAAGGGAAGAGATTACATGTATGAAATGTAATTCACCACAATGTATTACAAGAACATGTCTAAGCCCATGCAAACCATACCATATGCTTAGCTTAATATGATTTCCAAAAGAACCACTTTAAATAAAGAATCTCGTGATGTGCTCATGAATATTGTAGGCTCTGAGAAGAGCTCAGTTAAGAAATGTAGATGTTAGCGCATGCATATTTTAGCAACGTAAAAACATGGTCACAGAAATGCCCGTCCAAAACCTGTTAATAAAAGCGCATGAAAGTAATGACCAAAAACACTTTCCTACATGACTATTAGTATGAAACGTCCATAATCAGGTCATTAAATGAATAAAACATTTCTGCTGTTGAAGAAGTTCAGCACACGATAAAAATAATCTCATGCCAATAGGTGAAAGTCAGTAAATGAGTAAAGCACTGTCACTTAGAAAGACACAATGTGCATTGAAAATAATCTCCACAGCATGCAGGCTAGTGTTGTGGGTCGGCATAAGGTCAAAATTCACTTCATGCCTTAGCTTTGAATTCCGACCTTTACTCGGGTAGTTTCCTGTCATAAATACTTCATTGCCGGCTTTGAAGAAACATTACGCGTTTTAGAAGCGAGTTTCCTCGCGCTGACAGCTTTAAATTAATTGCTTCTGTTCAGCTGGTTCAGAGCGTTATGAGGAGCAGAAAGGGGGCACTGCGCTTTAATACACGGCCAGACCTGAAAACGTTACTTAGCCTACAGATGCCAGCCTTTGTTGAAGAATTTCCTTGTTGCCGGTAAAAGAATGTAATCTTTAAGGGCAAAGACGCGCCTCACGGTGAAAGCTGTTCCCTCAGCGCGCGAGAAGCATTGAAGAGGCGGTGACGGTTACCAGAGCAGCAGCTGAAAGCGCGATGAAGAAAGATAAGACTATTCACCTCAGAATAGATTTAAAATATCTATCACCTTGTAGCGCCAATGTTCCGATTGTCAGTTCTGCATTTAGCGGTGATTCATGACACGGCCAACGTAGGAAAATCCCTCAGACTGCCCCACGTCCCCAGGCAAGTCACGGGAAAGCCGCCATCTTCCTCGGGCGCTAGCCACGCCCCCCGGAGCAATATAACTTCTAATGGGGCCTCTTGCTAAGTGTTGTTCGTTCTTGATGGGTTATAGCAAACTCATTGTTCTCTAACCTACACAGTGGGTTAACAGCCTAATCTGTTGTGGTGTCTTGGCAACAGGGCCAGAATGGAAATCGAAATCCGTACAGGAAAAATGTTTAAACCGGCCCCACACTACAGGAGGCCGAGACCAGAATCGGGCCATTGGGTCAAGCCAGCCCTTCCTGCTCTGAGAACAGTGCTGTAGCCGACAAACCTACTGGGAAATGCCAGAGTGCCAGAACGGCAATCCTTATCTGTAGCCTTGCTGAACTTTTCATACGTGATGAGAAATGGGAGCCAACGGAGCTCCCATTTCTCACAGTGGGCAGGATTTGTGTAATGCTGGCACACTTCATGAGTACACCACTGCTGTTCTTATCTGCTCCCCAGAAGACGTTCTCTCATCTCTGATTCTTTCTTTTGCCAGTTAATAGCTTATTTCTTCTTCTCCTGCTTCTTCACTCTGTTCTGTGTTGATTCTTTGTCACTGTGCTAAAACAAGCTTTGGCAAAACCAAAATGTCTGGGCCTTAAATGCATTATTAGCACATTATAGCGAGACAAACAGAAGGGAGCCAGCTGGAGCGGACAGAGGATGTAAGTTGTAAAGTAGTCCCTCCTGTAGTTCAATGAAAGCATGGGAGTGGAGCAGTGGCATAGCAAAACTTTAGCAGGTCCCCCCTGCAAGGAATGGTGAGGGGGGACCCCCACAAAGCCCATTCCCTCGCAGTCGCCAGTCGCAGTCGCCAAACACCTTGTAGAAGTACTTCACCTTTGCTTACTGCTTACTGCATCCATATGATCTCAGCAGGAGTTTCCATGATTGTTTAGTGTTAAAGAGAAAAAAGTTATCCTTGTGGAATGAGCATGCACACCAAAAATCGAGTCGTGTTTGTATTGTTTATCATAATATATATATATATTTTTTTAACAAGATTTAACTTTAGGGGCTGAGTGAATGTTCCCCTTATTGATGCCTAAATAGTGGAGTAGGTTTGTAAGGAATCTGCAGGAGCAAATTAAATCTAGTTACCAAAAGGTGAACATTAAGCAGGTTATTTATTTGGCAGAGCAAGTTAATCTACCATAAATTCGCAGAGCTTCCATTCTATGAGACTGACAGTTCTCCTTTCCATCTAATGCCTTATTCTGAGTGCCCAAGTGCAGCCCGTTTATGTGTGACTTAATGTGTGCCCGCCCCCCCCCCCTCCTTCCCAAAGTTCACTTCTAGGGACACCAATGACAGTCTGGCTAGTGGTATTTTAAACATCGCATATAATAAAAACACATAGAGAAAATAATGCAGATGTATGTAATGACCCATGCACGCATGGGTAATATGGGTAATTGCAGTTTTGGGTAATAGACAGGGCCACTGAAATTATGCAATTTCGCATCCTTGTCGTTTTCCACATTATTATGCATTTCCCACATAGCTGCATAAACTACAGAGTTTAGCAAAACAAAATTTGTTTCTAACTTAAACAGATCAAAAGTTACTAAAATCGAAGTGACGTGTTGCCGGGCATTAGAAAGCCCTATGAAAAAGTTGACCGGTCACCTTTCAGTTGCTTGTTAATGTATTTGTATGTTAAACTGATACAAAGTAGGTCATCCCTTTGCCCAAGCTGTGTTAATGTGTGAGAAAAATGACAAAATTATGAAGTAATACTATCACAAAATGTGGCACATTACGTTGCGCAAATGTGCCTTTTCTTGCTGCATAATTTAGCCAACACTGCCGCATAATTTGGTTTTTCCATGCTGCATAATTTCAATGGGCCTGGTAACAAATTTAAATTACTTGTCGAGGGGTTCACATTCAGTGTAAGAGATGCTGTCACCTTTTCAATGCATCTTCTTACAGAACTCCTCCCCTTAGTTTTATTGGATATGCAGGGGACACCATGACTACATTTAACTATGTTAAACAGGGCTACCAAGTTTCCGTCAGCTTATGTGTGACATTTCATTGTTTACATCAGCTAATGTGTGACATTTTCAGGCATAATGTGTTACACTCTGAGTAACACCTTAGGAAAAACGTTGTCTTTGACCCAAACAGATAATTTTTATGTACACGTAGCAGTAATTTTCTGAGCTACATTCAAGGACCATTCGTGGGTAACTTACCCTAATTGTGACAGTCAACAATAGTACCTAGCAATTAAAATTGACTTCATTTGGACCTCTCACAATATCATGACCCCCCTTTTGGCAATAATTCCCTTACGGTTACCTATCAATATCATCACCTGCCCAGTACAATCATGTGCTTGGTTCCCTTCCTCGCAGTCCCTTAGACACCGCTTTGGCATCAATGACTGCCTTGTTATGAACGAGAAAAGGATTTTATTTTGGAAACTAAAATAACCATTGCTGCTGTACATTCCTGTTGTGGGAGCTACCAGTATGAAAACACAAACGTACTTTGTGGAAACAATAAAGGAAAAGGCTTCCAAGCTCCATATGTGTTCAAGAAATCATCAATCAGACTGTACACATTGGGCTCATATTTTTCTATACTATGAGTAGTTGCATTGCATTCTGGTACTTGATGTCCTGTCAATAATGGAAAAAGCAAAAAAAGATACATCGGACAAGAGAGAGGTTGAGATCTCTGCTTTAGGATCCTGCAACTTAATGTGGTTAATTAAATATTGAATTCACTGAATCTTTATATGTAACAGAGGCAACCTGCTATGTTGACTTTACTTTGGTTTAAACAAAATACATGGAGCACTTGTAAATATTTCAGTAAAGCTGGTCATTTTCATTTTTCAATGCTGTGCTTTTATTTGTATATATTTGTCAATTATTTCTAAACCTAATATTGCTTTTAACTTTGGCCTGGCACACGATTCAAAATTATTCAAAGCATGCCCAAGGGAAACAAGAATTCTGGGTTTCTGTTAGATCCTTCAATGGAAACATTGTGAAATCACTTGCAATGACTAGCATTTAATGTCCTGGCTGTATGTTTTCCCCCTTATTAGTACATACCTCAAACAGTTAATGAAGAAGAAAACACTTTAAAATATGTTCAACAGCAGTCCTAATGACCCCTAAGTGACAATTTAAGTAAACAAACACAGAAAGGCCATGTTAAAATGAATATAGATTATTTCATATAATTTTCTAGTTAAGAATATTGTGCAGGCCTTTGCAGATACTTAAAATGAGAAGAGCAGGCTGACATTTTCCTCTGTGAAAGAAAGGTGGCAACCCCTCCTCTACTCCAGTAAATTCTGTGCGACCTCTTCCCTCTAAAACGAGCAATGCTTTGTCAAGGACGCTCTCTTTCAGGGGCTGCCCTCTCACTCTTGTAAGGTGCCTGGCAGGCTGGGACTGACTTTGCAAGATTTTGTGTTCTCATATCCTTTGGAAGGACTGTTTAGGAATAGTGTTCACATCCTTAGCATGTTCTGGAATATCCAGTGTTTCACAGGTCTGTTCAGTGGTATCTCAGAAGCCTGTGTAATACTTTTTATGCATCACTTAATTTTTCCATTTGTTCATACAAAAGGACGGATTAAAATACAATGACACCGGTTGAGCTTCAACCCGCAGTGTGTACTAGCCGCGGGTGATCTATCATACTGTGTGCAGGATCGACTGAGGTGAAACTTGTCTAATAGAGTGCAGGCTACCCAAGGTGAGTCCCATTTCATTATACAGGATAGCGCCCGGTGTTCCCATTCCAAGAAGCATGGAAGGCTTAGATGAACATCACTTTGCTGTGCACGATAGCCAAGTGCCATTATGCCGGACAGACACAGGCGAATACCATCTTATTTTACAGGATAGCACAGGTGAGACCAATCCCAAGCACATGATAAACCTAGATGAGCTTTACTTCATGGTACAGGATGGGCCCATGCCATTCTGCATGGTAGGCGCAGGTGAATCTCATATCATTATACAGGACAAACCAGGTGGGTCCTATCCCAATGTGCATGGTAGCGTTAGGTGAACTTCACAGTGCAGGATAGCCCCATGCCATTGGGTAGGTGTTTTCAATCTCATCATACAGGATAGCCCCAGGTGAGTTGCATCCTATTGTAAAGGACAGCCCAGGTTTGCCCCATCCCAGTGAGTATGACAGCCCCTAGCGAGTTCTAAATCACTGTGAAGATTAACCCTACCTGAAGTCCATACAAAAGCACATTATATCCCTAGGCGAGTCTTATTTTACTCCGTAAATAACCCCATGGCATTGTATAGGATAACCTCAGGTCAAGCCCATCTCATTATGCAGGATGACCTGAGGCGACCCCATCTAACTGTGTGTGGGTGAGTCCCATCTCATTATACAGGATAACCTGAGGTGACCCCATCTAACTGTGTGTGGGATAGCCCAGGTGTTGTGTACACACATCTGAGTCCCATCTCACTATACAGGATAACCTGAGGTGACCCCATCTAAATCTGTGTGGGACAGCCCAGGTGTTGTGTACACACATCTGAGTCCCATCTTATTATACAGGATAACCCGAGGTGACCCCGTCTAACTGTGTGTGGGATAGCCCAGGTGTTGTGTACACACATCTGAGTTCCATCTCATTATACAGGATAACCTGAGGTGACCCCATCTAAATCTGTGTGGGACAGCCCTGGTGTTGTGTACACACATCTGAGTCCCATCTCATTATACAGGATAACCTGAGGTGACCCCATCTAACTGTGTGTGGGATAGCCCAGGTGTTGTGTACACACATCTGAGTTCCATCTCATTATACAGGATATCCTGAGGTGACCCCATCTAACTCTGTGTGGGATAGCCCAGGTGTTGGGTACAGACATCGGAGTCCCATTTCATTAAGCATGGTAACCTGATGTGACCCCATCTAGCTCTGTGTGGGAAAGCCCAGGTGTAGGATACATACATCTGAGTCCCATCTCATTATACAGGATATCCTGAGGTGACCCATTCTAACTGTGTGTGGGATATCCCAGGTGTTGAGTAAAGACATCTGAGTCTCATCTCATTATACAAGATAACCTGAGGTGACCCCCATATAACTGTGTGTGGGATACCCCAGGTGTAGGATATAGACATCAGAGACCCATCTCATTAAACAGGATATCCTGAGGTGACCCAATCTAACTGTGCATGGTATACCTCAGGTGTAGGATACAGACACCTGAGTCCCGTCTCATTATACAGGATAACCTGAGGTGACCTCATCTACTTGTGTGTGGGATAGCCCAGGGGTTGTGTACACACATCTGAGCCCTATCTCATTATACAGGATAACCTGAGGTGACCCCATCTAACTGTGTGTGGGATAGCCAAGGGGTTGTGTACACACATCTGAGTCCCATCTCATTATACAGGATAACCTGAGGTGGCCCGATCTAACTGTGTGTGGGATAGACCAGGTGTAGGATACAGACATCTGAGTCCCATCTCATTATGCAGGATATCCTCAGGTGGCCCTTCTAACTCTGTGTGGAATAGCCCAGGTGTAGGACACACACATCTGAATCACATCTCATTAAGCAGAATAACCACAGGTGAGATGTGCAGTGACACTGGTGTAACAGGTAGCCTGTCTTTGAATGTAGTGTGATTGCAGTAATAAATGTACAAACCATATGCTGTTCGATGTAGAGCGGGTTGGCTTCGGTGTAAAGGTGAAAATGTACTCACTAATTTAACTCTTCTATACTTTTTCGCTTTTTTTCCAGAACGTTTTCGGAAAAAACAAAAACTTGTGAGTATCAGTACTTCCATCTACTATATACTGTACACGTCAGGGATAAAAGTGTGAGGGGTTTGGCGGAGTTTCTTTCTGATTAAATCCTCAGTTTCATAGTTCCCTAGACATGCCAACTTTTATGTCAGAATGTGCAGCTGCCTCTGCGCATGTCTGTTTTCATGTGATCCCGTTGTGGACCCCGATTCAAGGATACCCTCGCAGGTGGAAAGGTTTCGGGTGTAATCATGGGGGTTTCGGCAACAACTCCTGGCTTGCTGCCCCACCCTTTTCCGTGCCACAGAAACCCACTACTGATGTGGTGCGAGCGGAAACACCCATAATGTTTTACTCAAGCTGACATCAACTTCCAGTTTCCAACAGTCCACTGCTCTGCCGAGTCGAGAAAAATTTCTTGCCCAGGATCAACTTAAAAAAAAACTTTTTTATTTGAAGAAAAAAAAAATAACATATATATATATATATATATATATATATATATATATATATATATATATAGGAGTTGAAAAATTCAAGCCTCTAACACCATTTCTCTCCTTCTATAGATCGTACTTACTTACAAAATTCACTCTACCTGCCAATTATCAGGATTAATTTTTACAACCATTCCAATTTTGCCCTAAAATGGGGCATAACATTAGGATTTTTGTGCTTGGTGCTCCAGAACCCACAAATCGCAGTATTTATGGAGCAGTTTTCACCCAATATGTTCTGGCAGGTTTGACCCGCTGGAATATAACAGCGAGGGCGAACTGCGTCATCAGGTCCGACAGCGATTTCTGTGCAAACAAGTGTTTGGACAGGGATCACAGTTTAATGCGGTGCTTGCAATTCGGACCTCTGAGGCTTGGGTACCAAGGTGGTGATGATCAAGTTGGAATAGTCAAATCTATAGGAGCCCTCAACTTCCTGATTTGTACAGTAACTCTGGTAATACTAAATCATGGAGCAAATGCATAACCAGCTCTTCCATCACCCAAGAAGCAAGCCATACATGGTTGCTGCCCCTGGATCAAGCCTCCAGCTGAAACAAGAAGCTTATCTGAGCCGTCAAAGCAGGTGCAGAGACATCTATCTAGAATTGGCCCCAAATCTGTGCATTTCTGAAAATTGCTGAGCATGTGTGGCACCACTGAGCTGCGTCTGACTAAATGTGATTGGCCAGAATGGAGCGGGAAATTAGAGTGCATGCTGTTAGACAGATGGTGAGGGTTTAAGGGCATATACCATAATTTACCACGACGACTGTGCTCTGGCACATCTTGTCTGTGAGGCGCTGCCGGCTTATGGCGTGTCTTGTCTGCCCACTCTCATTGGCACTGCGAAGGGCTTGAATTCTTGCTGTTCTGTGGCTACCCACATGTTCTCTGACATCTACCTGCTCTCAGATTTCCAGCCTTCTCTCTCGGCTGCTGCCTGATCTTCCACTTCTTGTTTGCTGTATGACCCTCCCTGCCTGCTATAGAATCCGCTTCCTCTTCAGTGAACCCCTGCCTGCTTTTTACAACCATATGGCTGCAGTCTAACTCCTTGTCAACTTGTGACCCCCTCACATCTGGTCTCTAATCAATACATGTTCTACAAATCTCTGCCTCCTTTCTGACACCTTGGTTTCTATGTGACTCCCTGACTGCTCTCTGAACTCCTTCCTGATATGGTACTCCCTGCCTCTTATTCAACTTCCTGCTGCTTTTTACAACACACTGGGTCGTATCTGAGGTCTTCTTGTGTTATGTGACCCTTCGCAGACCTTTAATGCACCTGTCCTCTGACTCCCGCCTGCTCCCTGATCCCCTGTTTGTTATCTTCCTGCTCAGTCCCTCCATGGTGCATGTGTGGCAGATATCAGACCGTGCTGGTCCATATTTGAAGACAACCAGTCTCTTTTGACATTTCTTTACAGGCAGTTGGCACCTCCACCGCTTCCTCCGAAACGGAAAGGTAAGTGACCATGAGAAGATGAAGGAGTGATGGAGCAACGTATATAAAGGGGGAGGAATCGTAGACCAAGAAAGAATGTCACAGAAAGCAAAAATTAGTTGTGGGAAGCAGGAAGGTGGAAGAAAAGTGAAAGGATATTTTTCGGGAAACCGATAAAGTAGGTGTGTCCTTCTGTCTCATGAATCCGAGATCTTCTGGGGCCATCAGGAACTCCCAGGAAGGTGTGAACTACAAGATGAAGGTGAAGAACATTTTGCTACAGGAAGAGAGGGTAAAGGAAGGGATTGTCCCGGAAGTTGTGTCATGAAAAGCAGTGACAGCAAAACGAAATGATCCAAATGATGATAGGGAAACCGATGACGCAATAAGTGATGGTGCATGATGTGATGGGGCTGGGAGTCAGTGATGGAGAGATTAATCTTGGAGGTTATTGTTTGAATTGTTATTGTAGTAACCCATTGGGCCAGGCTATACTGATGTAGTTGCCTTGAGCACCATATTTTGTTCTTGGCATCAGTAACGCTCGGTGGACATCTTTATTAAGGGCATGACAGCATGCATTCTTCTACTTCTTACGTACCTTACCTTGTTTTGGATCCAATTTAATGTGCCAAAAGGCTCCACAATTGGCTTAAACTTAACAGATATAACGAGGGATTTCTCTAGGGCAACAATAAGATTTCCAAATCATGGATTGCCTTTTTTTTGGGAATTTATGACGAGTCTGTTTCTGACTGTAAAAGCTACATAAGTGCAAAACTATCCCCTATCAAAACACAGCTGGATTTTTTTAATTTCAGAGCATTCACTGGGTTGGAAACACTTAATAGCGCCTAAAATTCTAACTAAATTGGTTGTGTTTTGGCTGACCCATTAGAAATTCACTCAGGTTCTGAACCTGGAAAATTCTACCTCCATAGTACTCTTTTTTCTCTACATGAACTTTGACACAATACCCAACTTAAGCATGGGTAGGCCTTTTTATGGATCTGATTTTTTCATCTTCTCTTTTCCTATTCTTTTACTTATTTATTATTATCTTCTTATCTCTTATTTCTCTCTTCTCCTTATTTCATAGATTATTCGAAGATTATTCACTAGTGTACAGTATCTCCTAGCATCCAGTATATTGTAATCCACGCTTCTTGCATACCGCTTGTGAAAATACTTCCTGTTCATCATACGACTGAAGCTGTTATGTTTCTTTCCAGCTGATGTATCACGTCGATTTTATATCCTTGTACACCGTATGCCATTCTTTTGTGTTTTTCTATTGAAAATACCTAATAAAATCATTTGAAATTAGAAATTCACTCAGGTTGCATTTGGTCCTGTGCATGCTCACAGGCTTTGCATTTGGGGACACAAACCTCTCTCTCAGTCTAGTTCTGTGGGCAAAACCAGTGGGCCTTTAGCACAGATCAACTACTTTGAAGTTTTCAAGTGACTGCAGAAGTTTGCCACTGAAAACAAGTTCACCATTACAGAGATCTGGTCCGTGGCCATAAGCAGTTGGTTGCTGTAGGGTGGCTCAGGGCAGCTGTTGATTTCAGCGCCAAGCAGATTGGGAGAAGGTGTTTCAGAAAGGGGATTGATCTGCGTGAGAGGCCTATGACTTTACCAGACAACAATTACTGTACTGCATACAAAAAGCAGCCACAGAAAACTGTTTCCAAATATTCTATTATTCGATGTAAAATAATAGGATAAAACAGTTAATATCAAAACTATGAAAATTAATATGAGTAGATGAAAAGTTAAAACACCTTTTCCTTGTAAAACTAATGTTTGCATTTAAAAGAAGTATCAACATTAAATCGTTAGTCATAAAAGCACAGCAAAGGCTGAATTAAAGAATGCTGACAATATTTAGAGCACAAAAACGAAATGCAATATTGTTAGCCCTCCAATTGCAAGTGATATAATCAGACTGAAATACTTTGTTTCATGCAATACAATATAATGGGGCCTTTTCACAAAGGCAATTTGGAGTAAGTAAAGCAGTAGTTCTCTAGTATCTAAAAACATCTAAACTAGAAAAAAACAGGATTATTCCTATAATGGCTGCAGCCTCTTTGCACTTTTACTAATATATAGTTGGATGTTTGAAGATCAGTTCACAAAGGCATTTAAGAGTACGTAAAAGATTACTCCAATAGTTCTACTTTCTATCCGTATTAGTTTTATGAATCAGCCACAGAGCTTTTACTCAATCAGATAGGAGTGGCAGGGAGGTGAAACAGAAGTGGATAGAACATAAAAGCAATATTAGAACATATAAGAGTAAATCACCAAAGGTGAAACCTCTTTTTGGAGTACAGACTTAACATTAACCAAATAAGGTCCCAAATATTGGAGGTGGTTGGTGAAGTACCAATTGGAGGGTAAAGAGCACAGTTATTGACACAAAGAGAAACAATTAAATGGATTGATATCTTGGATACTTTACACCCACATAGGATGAGTTAACTGAGGATTATACAAGTACCTAATGAAAGACCCAATTTTGTGAACAGGCATTTTGCTTCTGGGGTACTTGTTAAGGCTACAAACAAAAAGCAGACTTTAGACAGGAAATGTGTAACATAGAAATGTAAAGGTTCAGGAATGCATGCAACTGCCATTGACTGAAAATGCTGAAAACTGAGTATAATGAATGATGGTATAGTAACTGTTGATACCATAAATAAGGACTGTATGTAAATATCTCATGTAGGTTTGAATACATGACACCACAAAGGAACTCTTTAGTTATTGATTTAAAGATTTGGAGTAATTGTTTATGATTTTACATTAAATTGTTGTTGAAGTGCAGATTAATTTGGCAACTTTGATTAAGTTCTCCTGAAGAAGGTACATTTTATGTCACAAACTATGTTAAGCAGTATATAACTATATCACTGAAATGTGTACAATTAAACAAATATACTTATCCAATGGATACATTGAATGGTATGACGTATGACCTTCAATACTTTGAGAACTATATAAGAAAATCGATGTAATATTCAAATTAGCCATCAGTTCTCACATCATTTTAATTTTATATGATACATGAAGAAAAGCATCTCATTCAAAATGAGAATATACTTTGTATTAAAAACAAGGCATGTCTTTGCAGAAATGAAAATGATTCAGGGCCCAATTCACAAAGGACCTCTGCACTCGTGGCAGAGGCCCCGCAGTCGTGGCGATGGACCCGCACTCGTGGCAGGACTTCCGATTGCAGTTTCTCATTGCAGAGGTCCCGCCATGAGTGCGGGCCTCCCCATGACTGATAGGCCTCCGCCATGAGTGCGGGGGCCCTTTGTGAATTGGGCCCGCAGTGTTTAGTAAACATATTATAGTGATGCTTCAAATCCAATGTGAATTCATCATACTGGACTGTGTTGCAAATATTCACATTTGTTTCAGAATTCCAAGCAGGATGAAAACTATTGACAAAAGTCTACTACAACACATACCTTCTCCTGCAATCATTCAACTTATGTTGAATTAAAATGTGCTGTTCTCTGTCCAGAAATAGAGATGTTAGTAGAAAAGAGCAGGGACCACGTAGGCCCTGACCCAAATGTCATTGTGCTCCGTTAGTCTGTTAGGGTGTATGGTTGCTTGTATTTCTTGCAGTTTGGGCACGTCTCCAATGTATCCCAATAGAATAAATGCAATAAAATGAATGGATGATGTCATACAGGGATAAGGAAAAGAGAAAAAGACAGAAGATCCAAGGCCAGTAGAGGAGGAAAAGATAGCCTAGGAGACGGGTGACGAGGCAGTGACATCTACTAATGTTTCCCTTTCTTTGTTTTTCAGGGAGTATCTCTCTCAAGGTAAGTTTTCCACTCTCTTTTCATCTCTCTCAGAGAACTGTGATTTTTTGCCTCGTCTCTCACTTCAAAAGATAGAGAGCGAGGTATTTTAATTAGATGCTGTTGAAGGTAGTCACATAGATCAGCATGGCCATAACATGAACGATTATACATGATAGAATTGGCCAATATGCATCTTGGTTACACTAGACCGATGGTCAGGGGGCGGATCTTGGTAATCCCAAATGGAGGGGCCACTGTTGCTGATGGAGCATGGGTGGGCAGCAGTACTAGAGGAAGAGGAAGCAGGGCGAATGATTGGGATTGGGAGCTTGTGAGCTTGTGAGCTTGTCCCTGAATTGCATCATCCTATACTGTGGGTTATGGACCTCCAGGGGAAGGTCATTCCAGAGTGTGAGTCCTATGGCAAAGGAGTGTGTGCCTTCCCCTTTTTAGTTTTTACTTAATTCTGCTTGTGCATATTTTAATAAATACAGGAAGGGTCCTTGGGGGAATGGTCTGTAGAACTGCCCTCATTGGTTAAGAATGAGAGGAGTGCAAGTGTCATGCTGTGAAATGGAGTTTTCACTCCCACGTGCTAATTCACTACCTGCCATTGTCTTTGGCAGTCCACTGGCAGCGATTATTGTATTTGTCTAGAGAGCACTATGGGACACACATTTATTTTGATAGCTAAATCATCTATATCAGTGCATGACATTGCTTTCCTCCTGGTATTAGAGTGATCGTTTTAATGGAAGCAGTGGCCAGTGAGTAAAATAAGATGCAAATACATGGAACGGTAAGAAAAATAAAAAACAATTTGTGTTGTGGTTGCAAATAGCAAAAGCTTTTAACTCATGTAAAAGCAGAATCATAAAAATAGGATATCTGAAACACCACATGCACATTTAGAATAGCCGAATAACTCAAATGAATGTGCAGCTTTTACTTTTATTTCTTTATCTTGGGGAATGTCAAGATGCATTTATTTAAAAAATAGGACTTTGAAAATAAGTAAGTACTTTTACAGCGAACTGGCTCTATGTATTTTTTTAAACATCTGTTTACTGGGTTGTTTAATACAATTGACTCATACGGTACCGGCGGCAGGCTCACAGGTCGGGCTGCCTACAGTTTATAATCAACAACATAGCATATCAGGCACTGAGACATCATGGACAGTGATACATCAAATCAAATCAAATCAAACAGCAATTGTAAAGCGCAACACTGTCACCCCTAGGGGTATCTGGATGCTGTGTCTCAGGCGAAGAGCCAGGTCTTGAGTCACTTTCTGAAGTCTGCCAGTGAGCGGGCTGTAAGGAGCTGGAGGGAAAGGTCATTCCAGGTCTTGGCAGCGATGTAGAAGAAGGAGCGGCCACCGCTGCAGCTGCGACGGATGCGGGGGTGAGCGAGGGCGAGTGAAGAGGAGCGCAGGTGTCTAGAGGGTTGGTGGAAGTTGAGTCAATGGTTGATGTAGACAGGTCCTAGGTTGTGAAGGGCTTTGTAGGCATGCGTGAGGATCTTGAACTGGCATCTCTTCTGGATGGGGAGCCAGAGGAGTTCTCTCAGGTGAGGGGCGATGTGGGTTCATTTGGGGTGGTCCAGGATGAGTCTGGCTGCAGCGTTCTGTATGGTCTGGAGTCTTCTGAGGAGCTGGGTGGAGATGCCGGCATAGAGGGCTCCAAATGGCAGGCTGCAGTCTGCGTTAATGTAAGTTGCAATGTTACAGAGTATACATGGTTTCAGGGGGGGGCGCTGGTCCTTGGGGAAAACCAATGCACATGCCAGTGCTTTCCACAGGTCGAGAGCATCCCATAACTTATCAGTGTAGGAAAGTGCCACTCTTTTTGTCTGGAACATGATGTAAATTAGACTGGAAGTGCACAGGGTCCCTGCCAACCAGGTCCCCTGTGCCAGAAGCTCTTTCCCTAAACTGTACCTTTTGTTTCCCAATTGGCACAACTTCAGTACCCCTTGTAAGTCCCTAGTAAATAGTACCTAGGGCATTGGCACTGAAGAGGGACCCCCAAGGGTAGCAGCACAAATTGTGCCACCCTAGGGTCCCCTCACCAAGGCCATGCACACTGCCATTGCAGACTGCATGCCTTGGAGCAGACAAAACCGAAGAGTCAACATGGCACTCGTCCTGATATAGGTAGGACACCCCTCTGGTGGGCCTTTTAGTCGTAAGGCAGGGTGCACTATATCTCCTGTGAGGACATATCTGCAGGAGCAGATATGCCCCTGCAATATCCATGTCGATTCTTGGATATTGAAAGTGAACAGGAAAGCCATAAGGAGTACATGGATTGGACACTCATCATTATGAGTTCCCCAGCTCCATGATAGTTTCACTGTATTATGGCATGTTTGGAACCAAATATCTTGTCTTAATAAACCTGCACTGATTCCAGTGTCGGATTTAGTAATAATTGCACACAGAGGTCCGTTCAGAGGGTTCCCTGAATACTTACCAACCCTTAGTGTGGTCACCGACTGGTCTAAGCCAGCCTGTCACCACCAGACAGAGTTCTGACCTCATGGGGTGAGCGACATGGCGCTCAAAGGTCGAGAACAAAACCTGTCCTGGACAGAGTTGTTCACACCCCCTGCCCTGGAAGAGCCATCTGTGGTGGGAAGCTTCAAAGACCCTGCTGCCTTTGAAACGCAACCCCAGCCTCTCCTGATAGAAGGAGTAGCCCCCCCTTCTGTCCTCACCCCTTTTGATGGGAAGACAGATGAGAAAACCGAGTGAGAGTAGTAGGTGTGCCCCCCTCTGCTAACCGCACCCCTCAGGTGTTGGAGGCGAGGTAAAGCACATTTTCAATGCCCACCATCTTGAAGATGGTGGGACTTCTCCAATCAGGGCTAGGGCTATGTCCCACTCCCACAGGAGCTGGGCATAATAGAGGGTATCGACACCCCAGGTAAGGTGTCCATTGGCCACTACCTGTCACTCCCTTGTAAATCTCCCTAAATTTTGTATTTAGGTGGCATCCCCAGACCCTCAACTTAGATTCCACAGACACAAGAAGAAGATGACCGAAGAAACGCTGTTGGACTGAGAACTACAGACCTTGTGGTGGACTTTGGGTGCAAACTCCTGCTTGCCACCATAGAACTCAACAATCTCCATCCTCCAGCTCGTTTCATTGGTGTGTGGCCTCCACAAACCCTGGAGGGTCATCAGCACGTTGCAAATTGCCAAAGAATTCCCTTGAGATAGAGGTACTATCCCTCTGCAGCTGTAGGCACCAAAAAACAGCAAAGTCCGGTTCAGCGTCGTCTAGCTCCCCAGCCCGACTGACGTGTCCGAGTGCCAGCCGAAGGTACGCCATACCTGAAGGGTCAGCTTGGCCTCTACACCAAGTCTTGAGGCCCCAGGACCCACCGGAGCTGCAAGTCACCAAAACCCAGGGTACGGGACCCCTGCTGCAAAAACCTACAAAACCGAGTCCAGGCGGACTCCAATTTTACAGCGAGCCAGCAATCGATGAGGGCCTTCAGGATCCGGATACCTACCTTAGCAATGGCTCAGCAGTTCAAGAATCATTGCTCCAAGGTGCCAGCCCCTGACCGCAAGGTTCATCTTTACGCGCCTTTGCCCAGCTGCCCATCTTCACTGCTCCCAGCCTGCCCGGCCGGGGCATCTTCAATCCAGCTGTGCTCTCAAGGCCCCAGAGCCCTTCCGACCTCCTACTGTCCCTTGAGAGCCCTTGGACTTTCCAGCAAGTGCCACTTTGCTTTGCTTTTACAGGTGGGCCTCTGGCTTCATAGCGCACAGCTACAAAGCCCCCTTTTTCCTTGTTTCCAAAGAAACCCGGGAAGCTCCAAAGAACTTGGCCTTGGCACTTTGGACCTTGGCCCTGAACCTTCCGATTCCCAAAAGGGCAACCATACAATAACTGTACTGCATTGCTTTTTCCAATTGCCTTTTTCCTTTCATGGGAATGTGTTGTGCGTAATTGCAAACAACTGTGTTTATTGCATTTTACTGTGATTTATCATATTGCAAAAAGTATTTACCTTGTCCCCGAAGTTCTTGGTCTAAATATTTATATAAAAAGAGTCCTATTTTTCTAATTTGGTCTTGCCTTCATTCCTTGAATGTGTGTATCATTTATTGCCTCTGTGAGTGCAACAAATCCTTAGCACTGCCCTCTGATAAGCCAACTGCTTGCCCACCCTACCACAAAATAGAGTGTCAGTCTACCTTTGCCTCTGTAAACCAATCAAGGTCTTTTCAAACTCTGCACAGTGTACACCATTGTGATGCTCTATATAGTGAGGTGGGTTTCCTACAATCAGACATTCTGAGTTCCTCTGCCACTGTCCATTCTGCCACATCATGAATCTATCTGTGAATCTCCTAGGCTTTCGGACTCAGCCAGTGGATTGCCACGTGATGCCTCGCCAATCAAAGTGTAAGCTGTACAAATCTTTTTTTAACCTCATATTTAGTTTTTATAGCATCATACCCAGTAGACACAATGGTGGGTTCAGTGGCACAGTTCGTGACATATGTCCCGAGTTACGGGCCACCACTACCTCCCAGTATGCGGCAATTTTGGGACAGTCCCAGACCAGGTGATAATAAGTAGCTTCCAGGCCACCGCACTTAGATCAGGGGCTTGGAGCCTCGGGGTTTAAGCGATGCAGCATCCTAGATGTCATGTATGTGCGGTGTACATATTAAAGTGGAGTATGCAGAATGTGGCATTGCTCGATACCTCCTTTATTAGTAGCAGAGTTTGCTTCCATTACATGTCCGAGAAGGCCAGACTACAATCTGTTTCCCATTTTGCACGCCAGTGTAGTGGGCGTTTGCGTGTGTCCTCTGTGAGGGCTACATAAAGCTGTGTGATAGTGCCGCATCCGCAGTCTGCTTGGACCAGTAGCTTCAGAGTTGAGGATTCTTTCAGGATCCCTATGAAGTCTCCCCAGATGTCCCACATTATCCCTTTGATGGCATTATATTGTAAGTACGGCCCTTGTGATATCTGAAAGTGCGCCTTTGTGGTTTCGAAGGAGGTCGTGGCCTCTGTCTCCCATAGGTCTGCTAGTGTAAGACAGCCCCCTCTTTTCCACTCAGACATGTCCATATGACATTCCAGGAGGGTAAATTCCGGTATCCACCATAATGAGAGCCCGCAGTGTACGGCATATGCTCTCTCCATCACCTGCAGTATCTTTGCCACAGGAGCGCCATGTCTCGTATTATACGGGGCGTATCATGCAATGCGTGCGGCGCCGTGCTCAGTTGCCTGGGCAAGTTGTCCCCCCATCACAGCCCCTCAGTAGCCCCCATCTGTGCCGGCAGCAGCATCGAACCAGCCAGATGCAAATTGCAGCTGTGCTGCCAGGTAATATGTTTCTATATCAGGGACCCGTAGCGCCCCCTCTTCACACGTACATGTCAATGTGTCCATTTTCACTCTGCTCCTTTTCTTTCCACAGATAAGTGTGTTCATACGGGATCGGAGCGCCTTCATATATTTCCGGGGTATGGTGTAAAGGTACACTGGAAGAGATAGAGACACTGGGGCAATACTAGCATTTTGGAAATTGCATTGCGCCCAGCCATCGACTGGGGAGGGAAGTCCAGAAATCAAGGCGATCTGAATGCCTTGTAGTAATTTTTGTATGCTTAGCTCATGCCAGGCTTGTTCTGTGCTCGTCACTATGATCCCCAGGTATCGGAACACCTTTGTTTCCCATGGAATCACCGAGGAGGCAGCTCTCCAGGCACCGCTGAAAGTCCAGCTATCGACTATAGCACTGATGTCTACGCATTGATGCACAGTCCCGACTGACTGCCGAAGTACTCTAATACAGTAAGCAGGCTCGGTAGCGCTTCCACTGTGTTTCGTAAGTACACAAGCAGATCGTCTGCATATGGGGATAAGAAATGTTTCACCGCTCCCACCTCAATGGCCCGGTCCCCTAACGAGTGCCTGAGCTGACACGCCAATAGCTCGGCCGCCAGCACATAGAGCAGTGGGGACAGCGGGCATCCTTGCCACATACCAGGCTCCAGCTCCCATTCAGTCAACATGTACCCATTCTTTTTCATCCTGGTGACGGGTTTGGTGTATAATAGTTTAGTCATTGCTATAAAAGACGGTCCAAAATTCATGGCCTATAATGCTGCAAACATGTAATGCCAGGACAGTGTGTCGAAGGCCTTTTCCTTGTCTAAAGACACCAGGGCCATGGGTTCGGGCCAGTGCTTGAAATGGAAAAATAGAAGTGCAGGTACTCTGTACCAGAGTACCTGCTTGTTTCTGAGAAGTGCCGGTACTCTCCAATTAAAAGTATAGCATTTCTCTTCAGAAGTGCCGGTATTCTCCCTCTCAAAATAAAAAAGTGCCGGTAGTCCGTACCGGACAGTACCGGCACATTTAAAGCACTGGTTCGGGCAGTCTCTGCGTTTCAGTGAGGATGTGTCTTATTCGCCTGAGATTAAGTGCCGTGTGCCTGCCCGGAATAAAACCCCACTGATCTGCGTCAACTAGGGTGTCCAATAGAGGTTGTAATTGGCGGGCCAGCGCTTACCCCAGTATTTTATCAGTGTTCAGCAGGGATAACAGTCGGTATGCTTTGCAATCCAGTGGGTCCTTTCTGCTTTTGGGATGACCACTATCACAGCCTCTCTAATAGAGCATGGAAGTGAGCCCCTTTCCAGCTTCTCTTGATACATCTGGAGCATTTCTCAGCCAGCTGATCGCTGTATGTCCGGTGCCATTCTGCCGGCAGCCCATCAGGCACCAGACTTTTATTGGAGTTGAGGTTTTTCATGGCTTCTTTTAGTTCATCAGTAGTAAGAGATTCCTCTGGCAGCGTTCTTTGGTCAAGTGATAATCTGCGCAAGGCTGGAACTTCCAGCATTGGGTATGTGGGTTCTGCTTCTATGGGGTACGGACTTTTGTACAGTTGCTGACAATACACCTGGAAGACATTGTTTATGCCCTCCTGCGTGTCCTTGATCGCACCATTTGCACCTCTGATGGCCATGATATATGTAGGTGACTGCTCCTGTTTCAATAACCAGGATAACAGTCTACGCGCAATAACTCCCTCCTTGTGCAGTACCCGGAGGACATACGATTCTGTAGTAGTTCATTTTCTATGGTTTTCTTTGTGATTTCTGCTATATTAGTGTCCGGTCTGGCTTCAGCTTGGGGATCTCTGCCGGTGGCACATTGTTGGCTAACTAGCACCCCTTCCATAGCTCGGATTTCCTTGTCTAACTTCCAAACCATTGAAGTTACCCGGTAGCTGGTGATGCCACGCATCACCACATTGAGGGCATCCCACCACACTACTCTTGTGCTAGCTATATTATCATTTATCGCAAAGTACTCTGTTATCGTCTTACACAATGCCTTTCTAAACTCTGTGTCATGTGAGGCCGAAACTGAGAGCCGCCATGTAGGAATGCGTGTTCTGTGTATGCAGTTATAGAGGGTGGGACACACTCACAGGGAAGTGATCCGAGATTGACCTCCCCATGTGTGTCACCCTAGTTACATACCGCGCCTGGTCTCTATCCAACAGTATGTAGTCTAGTTTGAAATAAGTGTGGTTAATGGCAGTGTAATGTGTGTATTCTCGTATGTGCGGGTTGCTCTACCCCCAGACATCTACTAAGTTCAGGTCTTCCATTACTTAGTGAAGTGAGGCAGCCATCCTTTGTACACATGGTTAGGGGGTGCACGGTCTATGTCGCCATGGATAGTGCAGTTCAGATCGCCAAGCCAGATCAGTAGCATGTGAATGTATGGCTAAAGTGTGTGTCTAAGACTGGGAAAGAATGTACTGTCCTCTATATTCGGGACAGAGATTCACACCAGTACAAGGTCTCTACCTTTCAATAGCCCTGCAAAACAGTATACCGGCCTTCATCATCAGGTTGTACCTTGGTGACCACAAGTGGTGAACTTGAGGGTGATCCAGATACCCACCCTAGTCGCATGTGTGCTATAGCTTGCATTGTGGAAACGGCCTTTCCATTTACGGGTCAGTTTGTGGGCTTTCACCGGCAGCAGGTGTGTCTCTTGCAGGCAGGCCACTTGTATAGCATGTCTGGGCAAATAGGCTCATACTCTCTGGGTGTGATTCACAAAAGGCCCCTGCACTCATGGTGGGGGACCCACAGTCGTGGCGGTGGGGGGGCAGCACTCGTGACGGGACCTCCACAATGGGTAACTGAAGTATGGAGGTCCTGCCATGAGTGCTAGCCCCCTACTACGTCTGTGGGGCCTCTGCCACGAGTGCGAAGGCCTTTGTGACTCGGGCCCTCTGTCTCTTGCTATAGTGGTTAAGGCCACTAGCATTCCATGTTAGTAGTTTTACTTCGTTCATTGGTTACAGGCTAGTGTGTGCATGCACAGTGTGTCCAGATGCTGTGTGTCCCCCATCCTTCCTTGTGCTGTGCCTTCCAGCATCTATCTGCCCCCAACAGAGAGTAACTCAGACATGTGCTGCAAATGGGTGCCCCTGGGGGCATCCATGCTTCTACCTTCCAGCTGGATGTAATGCCCTTGTGTATGGCTTGTAGGTACGGATTCAGCCACTGGTTGTATAAACAAGAACATCATAAACAGTGCAAACTTAAACAACCAAGAAGAGACAACATACCATTTGGGGATAGGTAACATCATTTAACAGGTAAATAACTTGAGCGCTTACGCTGACCTGTTCGGTTGATTTGCATGAAGCCCAGGTTTAGGTCCCACTGCAATTAACATGTCCTACTCAAATAGGGGGAGCGGTGTTATCATTATGCAAGCCCCAAATGTGTCCCGTAACTGAAGGCAGTTTGTCAGTCATTGGTCCCAGAATAGTGACCTTTGAGTTCAGTGATGTCAATGACGGTAAGTGTGGCAGGAGGCGACTCAGTGTTCTCTATGTTGTATCATGGGGTATTGTATGTGGTTTCTTATTTAGTAGAACTTACCTGTAATGAAATGTTACCAGCCTTCCAGCATCCTTCGGAGTGTTCGATCGGAGACGGATAATCGATGGTTGGTGTTAGCGGAGCTGCGTTACGGGGATGCTGACTGGTGGGGTCATTATTTAGTAATCTCTCTCTTATTAAATTAAGAGCAGTATGCTCCCCGTATGACTGGTGTTATTCTTACCTACTTGCTTCAGTCTGGTTGATGCATCCGGGTCCTCTGGTGCGTGGTGCTCTGCGTCCTCTTGCGATCTCCCCTTCTGTGGTGTCATTTCTAGTGTCCAGGTTTCGTGAAGAGGTGCATTTTTCGCTCATGTAGGATTTTTAATGTGGCCGGGTAGAACATCATGTACTTCATGTCACGTTCTTTTGAACATTGGTCGCTTCACCTCTTCAAACGACTGTCGGAGCTTTTGCACATGTTGTGTATAGTCTGGAAATAACATAAAGCGTGCCTTTTTAATGTGTATGTTACCAGTCTTTCTTGATGCATGTAGTATTGCAATCTCTGTAATTAAGCAGGTTGAATATAGTAGTCCTCGAAGGAGACCCCAGTGGCAGGGGGCCAGATGGTATCCTGTGGGCTCTGTCAATCGAAAACAAAGTGTGACAACCCCTTCAGCGGCCATTGTTTCAGGGTCCACTTCTCAAGGTAAAGTTCTAGGCAGTTGCCCTTGGCATGCTCCAGGAGCCCCACTAGGCGTACATTGTTCCTGCACGATCTCCCCTCAGCGTCATCCACCCAGGTCACCAGAGCCTTCATGCGGTGTAGAAGATCATTTGTTGCTTCGCGGGGTCCACAGCTTGTTGTTCCTCGTGTGTCACCCGTTCCATGACACCATGTTAGTCAGTCCTTACCAAGTTCAAGTTAATTGCCAGTGCATCCACTTTGTGTTCCAGTAAGGCTCTTGTCTCTCGGACCGCCCAGAGCATATTCAACAAGGTGGGGACATCTGTGTCCCCTTCTCCGTTCACATGGAAGCCCTTCGGTGGCAACGGTCGGGTGTATTTGCCAATGGGTTTCTGTGTCATTGCCCTCTTAGCTGCCCTCGCCATGCTGGCCACCTCCTCCGGGTCCAGACTAACGCATCTCAAGCCGCCAGGTGGGCGAGCCCTGCACAAATGGTGCTCCCGTCCTCCCAGCAGAGGCGAAGCGAGGCTCTCTGCGGAGGTCTCAGTGCTCGAATTCCTTGTTTTGCCCTGGGCAATCCACCTCTCGTGTGCCCTCCAGGGCCTCCCCAGCTATCACCACGGTTGTCAGGGGCCTCACTCTTCCTATCTTGTCTTACAGCTGCCGGATTGGAGGGGAAGGAGGTGTCCCTTGCAGTCACTCTTTATTCTCGGGGGCTCCGCAGCCCTTCAATAAGGTCGTGCATGGGGACCACCCCCGCCGCCCACGGCCGGCCGAGAGACCCTCTACGGCAGCGGGCCCTGCCTGTCTCTTCTCCCGCCGCCTGCCATCGGGATAGCACAGGCCGTGGATCCCACCTTTATTCCTACAGTCGCCTGGTCCTGGTGCACTGAAGACCTCGGTGTTCCTTGCCTGGCAGACGTCTGACCCCCCAGGCGGCAATGCAGTGCCCTTTGCTTCCACCGACTGCAGCTCCACCTAAGTCCTGGGCAGGCACCTACAATACAGCGGTCCAGCAGTGCCCAGAAAGCCCCCAGAAGCAGCACATCCATTCTTGGCTTTACTTCGTACAGTGGTGTAGGCCTCAGCCAAGCCCGTGCGGCAGATCTGGCCCAGGCACCACACATGGCGGCAAGCAGAAGGGAATTGTTATGCCTCCAAGCCACACAGCTGCATCCGTGCATAGGGTGATACAATTTCGACTGTGATGCCTCAGTTTTGGGGCGAAATTGTGCAGGATTTGATGGGGGGGCTAGAGGGCTGCCGCAGGGTGCGTCTCTACAGCATGGTGGCTAGGCCATACCCCATCTGGCTCTATGTATGCTTGTCATTGTGGTTTTGACCCTGACTGTTCAAAGATGGAAACTATGGATTCTGTGAGTTGTAGCATTCGTTTGCTTTAACAAACATATGCATTTGATAAAAATGATTTGTAATAGGAAAGTTCAGGGCTAGTTACATAAAAGTTTAAAGAAGATGCAGCGATCTGGTAAACTTATGTGTGTCAATATGTTGGTATTTAAAAATGGAGACACTGAAGTACTTGCTAGATGTATATGACAGTAGAAAGGAGACTGAAGCATTCCATCATTAAGTAGATTCTCTCAAAGGAGATGCAAAGGATTGCGTAAGTATTGACACCGAACCTTCCTCTACCACAAACTTAATTTGTCAACAAAGCAAATAAATATAAACTGCTCAAGAAACCATCCATGCATTCATCTTTCATTCTGGCCATTCACCCTCTTGTTCCTCTACGTGTGCCTGGTTGTGTGCAGTCTGACCATATCTCTTGTGTGGGATTGTATGTGTGCCCTTATGTTTATTGTCTGTGTGTGTCAGACTCTGCTAGCTTGTGAACATGGGTACCTTTCTCTCCATAAGGTACTGTAGCATCTAACAATCTGCTATTCCTAGCTCTCTGTCAGGCCATAACTCTCACACTGTTTCCCCCCACTTGAGTTAAACCTTTTACTCTCTCATGCTCCCTTCTCCCATGCAGCCTATTTACTTCTCCTGCTACTTCTTTCACACCTGACACCTACAGATGAAATTGAAGAAGCGAAGATGGGGTCAGTGAGAGGATCTCTTTGTGAGTCCACTTCCCTCACCCTGTCTGCCCATGCACAAGATGACCCTCTCCCAGGTATTGATGTGTGGTAACACTGGAACAGTATGGTGTCTTACCAATGATCATAAACTCTACAGTCCAAATACAGTTATCGCATATGTCCACCGCACCACCCCTGCTAGTGCACAAAATTATAAATCAATAGGTGCTACTTCCCAGAAGTTCCTCTGTAAAAAAATCTGAGTTTTTTACAAATAAAAAATACAATTTATGTACTTCCAATGATTGGGATAGAGCTTAAATGTCACTCAATCGATCGATATTGTTCTAACCTCAGTCCAATCTATCAATTGTTTATGGTCCATAATGATCAGAGAAGAATATCAGCCACACATATACATTCAGGTTCCAAAGACTTTATTGTTTTTTTCGTTATTAAAATTAAGCCTTCAGCTAACGTGTTTCGCTCATACAGAACTTTCTCAAGTCGCGAGTCACTTCTTCCCAAACTCCCATAGACATCAAATGTATTCAGATGAATAGTTTACAGTATAGAGGCATCCTCCCAAGTGGGTGTCCCAAATTACTTCACTAACTGTAGCCTGGCGTATTCAAGTTGAAAGGTTCCCTGGAGTTGGTGTGCAAATTCATAAATTCACACATTGTAATGTTTAATAATAGTGATTGCCACATGTTTTCAATGAAGCATTTTTTAAATAACAACATTAAACATGTCTTTGAGTGTTTTTTTTTAACATTTTCAGGCCATGAAGTACAGCCACAGAACAAACCAGAAAAAGTCTCTGCACTCCAGCTGAAGAGCCTACAGCTCCAGCTCATAGTGCTTTAAAAAATATGGTAAGTTCTCCTGGGCTCATGGAATCAATGACCTGGAAGACATACTGTGTTTTTTTAATGTTACTCGGGGACTGCGGTGCTCCCTGCAGCCCTCGAGAACATTAAAATCAATACTTGGTGGTGCCCCTGCCTCTTCTCGGGGCACCACCAGGATAAAAAAATATGACAAAAGAACACTCATAGGGCATTATGGGGTGGTCTTTGCCGGAGCAGTAAAATAATTGAGTGGCTCCTGTCACACATTTATTATTCATTTTTCCCTTTTTTCTTTTTAGGTGTCCCAGTGCCCCCCTGGGACACCAGCACTTAAAAAAAAAAACAATTTTATATGATGGGGGCTGTGGGAGGAGCCCCAAGTCTCCCGTGCCTCACCAACCAGCACCCATACAGTGAGCCGGCAAGAGCTGCCAATACCTTTTTAAATTGAGTGCCCTAGTTTCCACTTGGGGCACGCACAACAGAAAAATCATTGGGGGCCACGGGGTGAGCCCCAACACCCTGTGGCCCCTGCCGGCTCCCCAACTAGAACCCTTTGTGGGTGCTGGCAGGAGTAAGTTTCTTTCCTTTGCTCCCACCTGGGTTAAAGCAGATTCTTTCTAAAAAATTCGGCCCTGAGGGATTGGGCCCTAAAGAGACTCAGGGAAGTGGGGCCACCTGCCTCTCTTCACATTAACAATTATACTGACCAAAGGGGATGGGGTCCCTGGTGCCTCCAAAGGCTCAGGCAGGGGGGCTGCATGCTCCCTCACCAAAACAAACATTGCACCGCCCCCCTGGACATATGCCTACCCAGCTCCTCTATATGTTTGTTTGATTCTTTTTCTAGGACAAGGAACTGAGTCACGGAGTCCTAAAATGACCGCCACTACATTTTTGTTGATGTAGTGGCAGCCAATCAGATCTTATATTTAGATCTGTTTCCTCCATGGATCCTCCTTGGAGTGATTTATACATACATTTTCAACCTTCAGTTCTCAAAAACTGTAAGTGATTTGCACCAAACCACAAGAAGCACACTTTCTGGACCAAGATCTAGCTTTCTACCAAATTTGATGCATGGGGAAAATGGTTTTTTTAGACTCCCCCTTTTTCTCTGCCCGCCGCTTGACAGATCACACCAAAACTTCCCAGCAAGTAGCTGAGGTGGATGAGTTCCCCGTTTCCCTCACAGGGAATAGTCCATATGGTAGTTCATGTGCTGAGAAAAACACATATCACAATTCAGATGTCCATATATAGTCTTTTATTTCAAGTTTATCTTCTCTTCTTGCACTTGAGAAAATTCTTCCTCAATTAGCGTGAAATGTACAGCCAAGCCTCAATACACTTGATCAAAGTTCTTCATCAAATATTGTGACATATACAGCCAAGCCAACACGTGTTTCGCGAAAGTTTCGCTTCTTCAGGGCTTCAATCAGTATAGTCCGAACAATTCCTTTCAAATTTTCAATTTCCCCTGTTCCTTTATTTCCTTTAAAATCGATTTTATCTTCTGGAAGTTTCCTCTAATATCTTTAATCGGCTGTAGCCCTCGTCAGTAGAATCACGCACTTCCTCATGTGTATGAAGAGAAGATAAGCTTGAAATAAAAGACTATGGGGTCGATTCCGATTCGGGCCGGAAAAAGCACCGACCGACTCGGAGCCGGAAATAATACCGACCGACACGTACCTGTGGCGCCCGACACGCAAAGTACGATGCAAGGCGTGCAAAATACGACCGACACGTACCGAACCCAAGCCGAACGACCGAGCCGCACGGAAAACAGCAATCCGGCCGGAAAAACACGCGAATCCAACCGACCGACACGCACCCGGAACAAATCCGACCGAAACGTACCCGCGAACTCCAAAACGCCAAGTACGATGCAAGGCGCGAAAAACACGACAGAGTCGGACGGAGGACAAGCCGTACGACCGACACGCATACAAAACCGAGCCGAAGTAACACAAAACACTGCGACCGACGCGTACGCAGCATAGAAAACGGCACAAACACAGCATGAACGAAACGAAGAACACCGTACGACACAAATGCAGGGTCCGACTCGGTCACAAGAACGTTTCCAACATGCACAGACAGTACAAAGGAAAAATCACACAAAAAAAGGCCAAACAAGCAATTACTAAGCCAATAAATACTGGGGGGGGGGTGGGGACAGAGAACAAAGACACACCCACAACTCCACCCATATAAAGGACACAAATCACAACCATAATCCTTTGCAAATGCCATTCCACTGCCAGCACCCAAGAGAAAGCAACCACACACCCACAGCTCATCCCTCACACAAGCCACACACCATCAGCACACCAACAAATACCTACCTCACATACACCCAGCAAAACACACACTCACACACCCTCACCTGCACACCAACACACACATCACTCACCATCACCACCCATCACCATGCCCCCCAAGAAGAATCACAAGTTCCTAGATTGTGAATTGGAAGTCCTGGTAGACGAGATCCTCAGGGTAGAGCCACAGCTGTTTGGCGCACTGGTCCAACAGACCCCCATCTCCCAGAAAACAAAGATGTGGGAGAGGATCATCAACAGGGTGAACGCACAATCACCATGTCTGCGCACAAGGAGCGACATCCAGTACAGGTAGTATGACGTGCGCAGGAGGGTCAAGAAGCTGCTGGAGAAGGACCATCAGCTCAGCAGGCACACAGGCAGCGGCCCTCCTGCCAACCCAGTATACCTCAGGCCCTGGGAGGAGAAGGTGCGGGCCATCCTCCCGCCAGTGAGCGTCTATGGACTAGAGAACATCCCAGAGCCTGGTGAGTACACAACAAATGTACACAATATTCTGCCACAAAACACACACACATCACTGTCAAGGGGAGAGTCAAACCATGCACTCATACCAATTACACAGCAACCAGAACAGAATCATCCCAAAATGTGTATGTCAGTCAGATAAACACAATACATGCCATTAAAAAAGTTGCATCCAACCGTGCCATCACATGTACAAACACAACTACAACTACAGCTAGGCAGTGGCACAAATAGAACTAACAAACACATCCAGACATGTAGCCACCACAACAACACCAACACACAGTGAAGACCACTCAAAGGAAGGAATTCTGTGTATGCTGGCCAAGTCAGTGTAGCCAATAGCATCATGGGAGTCGCAGTCACACATATTGCCCCCCCACAACTGTCCCATCAACACCACCCTGAACCATGCTCACATCACAGGGAGTGGAGAAGGACTCACAAGATGGCTGACACTGGACACTGCTGTGGGGAGCACAAGGCCCTGCTGGCTACTGTGCACCAACAAACAGCAGGACACCACTGAATGACATCCTGAGAGACAACTTCCACTCCCTGCAATGCAAGCACGGTCCATGGTGGGATATCTGGCTTAGCTGGGTGGGAAGGAGGACTTGCAGCACTAACCATAGTCCCAAGCACCTCCCCTCACACCCCCCCAACACAAACTCCACAGAACCCACCTTGTAGAATGCAATGCCTCACATCCTAACTCAAGATCCCACAAAGAACCACCAACCTGGGTCATGTTGTGTGAAGCACAGGCACACTCTTGGGACTGTTAGCCAAACAACTGCCAGGACAACACTCCCAGCCATCTTGTCAGCATAGCCAGCCCACCACACAGGGAAGCAGAGTCAAAAGGAAGGAAGCATGGGCATGCTGGGAAGGGGGGTGGAGCCAATAGCATGATGGGAGTCGTAGGCACAGATATTGCTCAGCCTCACAACTGTCCCATCAACACCACCCTGAACCATGCTCACATCACAGGGAGTGGAGAAGGACTCACAAGATGGCTGACACTGGACACTGCTGTGGGGAGCACAAGGCCCTGCTGGCTACTGTGCACCAACAAACAGCAGGACACCACTGAATGACATCCTGAGAGACAACTTCCACTCCCTGCAATGCAAGCACGGTCCATGGTGGGATATCTGGCTTAGCTGGGTGGGAAGGAGGACTTGCAGCACTAACCATAGTCCCAAGCACCTCCCCTCACACCCCCCAACACAAACTCCACAGAACCCACCTTGTAGAATGCAATGCCTCACATCCTAACTCAAGATCCCACAAAGAACCACCACCCTGGGTCATGTTGTGTGAAGCACAGGCACACTCTTGGGACTGTTAGCCAAACAACTGCCAGGACAACACTCCCAGCCATCTTGTCAGCATAGCCAGCACACCACACAGGGAAGCAGAGTCAAAGGAAGGAAGCATGGGCATGCTGGGAAGGGGGTGGAGGCAATAGCATGATGGGAGTCGTAGTCACTGATATTGGTCACCCCCACAACTGTCCCATCAACACCACCCTGAACCATGCTCACATCACAGGGAGTGGAGAAGGACTCACAAGATGGCTGACACTGGACACTGCTGTGGGGAGCACAAGGCCCTGCTGGCTACTGTGCACCAACAAACAGCAGGACACCACTGAATGACATCCTGAGAGACAACTTCCACTCCCTGCAATGCAAGCACGGTCCATGGTGGGATAACTGGCTGGCTGGGTGGGAATGAGGGCTGGCTGGCAAACAAACACAACCAATGCAGACCATGTTCACACACCAACAAATACATAGAAATGCCCAAATAATGCAGGACAATGTGCCACACCAATACCAACCCCTGACTGTGATGACTTAGGACAATGCAATGTACAGGCCCGCACCCAGAGGCACAGTCACAACTGTCAGGTGTGTCAACCATTGATGCCTGCAGAAACATAACATACATTGTGTGTGTCTCCCAAAAACAGGTGATGATGGGGACACAGCAGCAGACGCTGAGGAGTCCCAGTCTCAGGCTCAAGAGGATGCGGAGCTCACTGGTGTCGAACAGCCTCTGCCCTCCTCGGATGAAGAAGAACAACCTGGCACCTCCGGTGCAAGTCATCATGCTGCACCAGCAGGACCTCCAGCTGCAGCACCAGCAGGACCTCCAGCTGCAGCACCAGCAGGACCACCAGCTGCACCCCCTGCACCCACCCCTCCAACGACTATCAACACAAATACCATCCCTGCCGACATGGACAGAACAAGGAGCAACACCAGCACAGGGACCCTGGACCAACCTGGGGCCATGGACACCATCACCACCACCAACCTCCAAGGTGGACCAGGGTCATCTGTGCGTGCCACTGCACGCACTGCACATGTCAGCAGGGGTGGTGGGAGGGTGGGAGACAGAGGTCGCTGCTTGCAGATGTTGCTGGTCTGCATGATGACCCACAACTGGCACGCATAGCTGATGCGTACCAGTCCAGCACCGGAGACCTCAGCCAGGTAGTGGGGCTCCTCAGAGACATGAAACAGCAGCAGGCTGCCCATCATGCCCGCTTGGACTCCCACATGTCCCACGTGGAGTCACACATGTCCCGCGTGGACTCACACATGTCCCGCGTGGAGTCCAAGTGGGATGCACTGCATGAGATGACGGCGGTGCACAGGGACATTTTACAATGCCTCCGCCAGATGAACAGCAACCAGTCCACACCTCCCTGTGTGCCAACAACATCTGGTGCTGCCCAAACTGCTACTGACACAGGGAGGGAGGATGACTCTGGCGGAGAGTCCCCTGCACCGCAGCAGCCTGTACTTGAGGGGCCCCCCGCCAAGAAGAGGGGTCGTCCGAAGAGGGGCAAGTGAGAGGCCGATGGCCAAGCGCAACTCCCAGGAAGCCTGAACCTGTTCTGGATGTTCACCTTTGTGCACAGACTGTTCACCCTGTTGACGGCAACACTACTCCCACACATTGCATGGGGAGTACAAGTTGGACCAATGTCACAGACAACTGTGGCCCCGATACTGGGGATTCTGTCTACCAGGACTTTCAATTCACCTAGGAACTTCTGATTGCAAGATTTATGTACAGCACTACCCATCCTATGCACTATTCACACAAATGTATCACAATAAACACACTAGTACACCATACTTGCCTCTGTTGTGATTCCAACGTGGGTGCTGTTATAGGGATGATGAACTGCATAATTACACTGTGTATGCGAACTGCAACACCAAGTACAACACAGGCATGTGAGTAAAGGCAACATGACACTTATGAAGGAGACACACCACCAGGGCTAGACAACACATACACACCTAGGCCATCTGACTCATTGCCTACACTGATGTTGCCAGGGAAGACGGTGCAATGCACAGACACCACACCCATTCCCAGTTGTAGTCAAGTGGCCCACAGGTGCAGTAAGCAAATGCCAGTCAAATGTGTGACCACAGACAACGCACATCACAAAGTGAAGCACAGGTTTATTACACAGTTGCAACATGTCGTAACCACTACAGATGCAAGGGAATCCCACCTGGCAGCGGGCACACAGTCAACAAGTGTAGAAGGAAGGAAGTCCATGGGTGTGGCGCACATCACCTGTAGGGACACAACAGCTACCATCCTGGAAGTGCAATCACGTCGTCGGTGGACACAGTTGACCAAACAAATCTGAAAGTACCCTGTGAAGGACAGAAATGACACACAGTCAAAAGCAATGGAGTACAGGACAGAACTGCAAAACACATGCACAATACATGTTACAAGATACCCACCCAGAACCAAGTTAGCATGTCAACACTGTTGGGGAGTACAGCCCACCTGCAAGCATACATCGCAACACACATCCAGTCAAGTAGCCCATGGACACACTCCAACAGCACCAGAGCACCACCTACACATATCATGCCAACTCACATCATTGACATGACACCTCAGGATACTCACATTCAGCTAAAGAAGTTGGTGATGAGCTGTGTGCGGACATCACCATCATCATCATCGTCATCATCGTCACTGGCATCGTGGTCCAGGCCAGGATCCTCCACAGGTGGCGGATGTTGGTCATCGTCATCCTGGATGAGAGGCAACCTCTTCCGCACTGCCATGTTGTGGAGCATGCAGCAGACGATGATGATCTTGCACACTTTTGCAGGGGCATATGGGAGGGACCCTCCGGTCTTGTCCAGGCAGCGGAAGCGGCTCTTCAGGAGACCAAATGTCCGCTCAATAACTCTCCTGGTCCGACCATGTGCCTCGTTGTAGCGCATCTGGGCTGGTGTCACAGGGTTCCTGAGGGGTGTCAGCAACCACGGCATGTTGGGGTATCCCGAGTCACCTACGGACAGACAAGTGCACATTAGCTAACTTGGAAAAGTGGGCGGAACACTACAGATCAGATCACACACAATGGCACAAAGTCAGTACACACCGACAAGCCAGGCACGCTGGTTCTGCATCTGTGCCATCATCCTGGGGATGCGACTACTCCTCATCACATAGGCATCGTGTGCTGAACCAGGGAAACGGGCACACACGTGTGTGATAGTCATGTCTGCAAGACACACCACCAGTGCATTGACCGAGTGGTAGTGCTTGCGGTTCCTGTAGGCCTGCTCCTGGGCCTGTGGTGGTACCAAAGCCACATGTGTCCCATCAATGGAGCCAATGACATGCGGCAACCTCCCCAGTGCATAAAAGTCACTCTTCACGTCAGTGAGTCGTCGCAGTCCAGGGAAATAGATGTACCGGTTCAGGAATAGTAACATCGCCTCCAAAACATCGCGAAGCACACGGCTGAACATAGTCTGTGACATACCACCAGTAGATGCCACTGTGTGTTGGAAGGTACCGGTGGCAAAGAAGTGTAGTGTTGCCATCACCTTCACCTTGGGTGTCAGCGCTGTAGGATACGGCCGGCCAGGCTGCAAATGTGGGGCCAACTGCACTGTCAAATCCTCAATCAGCTGCCTGGTGAAGCGGTACCGTCGGATGCTGTCCCGTTCCACCATCGTTGCCAGGTCTGGGAATGGTCGATGGACAGCAGGAGCCCTGCAGTGCAGAGGAGAAGTAAGCAAGATTGTCAGTCACCCCACATATGTGGCATTGAACACACCCAATATCCCAACATACGTCATTATGAGGCACAACTACATGAAGTGTGCAATTCCGTAAGGACATGTATGGTACATACATGGCCAACATCTGTCAACACGGTCCAACAAGTGGCATCAATTAGTCCCAGGTTGGCCCATTGGATATCATGACGCCGTGTCACAGTTCCCATCTCCTGCTGCCGTGTCACAATCACCCCCCACAGTGACATGTGAGGACAGATGTGCCCCAGGCACCACAGCTCAACTACAGGTACATTCCCAGGGACCCTGTATTGCCACATGGACACTGGCATTACATGGAGTATCATGTATACACCACAGCAAAACAACCATGACCCCCACAGGTAGTGGTCCCACTTGCCACGGCAGGACAGACATGGACGTCTGTGACACACACACACGCACAACATCAAAGTCCATGCACACACAACGTGGATGTGGAGACTGTCTCCCATTGTGCACATTAAATCAGAGACATTGTCAACACTACATGCACACAGACTGTGGAGGGCCATCATTATTGTGCCACTGGGACACCCTAGGTTCAAACACACCGTCCCACATGGGACTCACGGGGTATGTGACACGACATACACATACACCACCGTGAAATGTGACCATGGCACATGCACAGATATGAAGAGTTGCACATCACAGTGGTCATGTACACGTGACACCCAGGATTCAGACCCCATGAACACGTGCACAGCCTGGGGGTGGGTGCCCCCAGGTGACACCCACAGGACAACATGTACACAGACATACACACAATAGGAAATGCAGCCTTACATGCCTCATGATACAGTTTGGACAGGCTGTGGTGTTGTAGGTGTGCCCCTCACTCCCTGGGAGCCATCTGTGGCTGGCATATGTTCATCTGAGACAGGCATGGTAGACATATGCCAGTCACCTTGAGAAGGGATGCGTTGGACAGCAATGGACTGATCAGTGCACACACATTGGCCATTGCATTCAATGTGTCTGGGGACGCGTTGTATTCCCAAGACGCGTTGGACAGCAATGGACCGATCAGTGCGCACACATTGGCCATTGCATTCAATGTGTCTGGGGACGCGTTGTATTCCCAAGACGCGTTGGACAGCAATGGACCGATCAGTGCGCACACATTGGCCATTGCATTCAATGTGTCTGGGGACGCGTTGTATTCCCAAGACGCGTTGGACAGCAATGGACCGATCAGTGCGCACACATTGGCCATTGCATTCAATGTGTCTGGGGACGCGTTGTATTCCCAAGACGCGTTGGACAGCAATGGACCGATCAGTGCGCACACATTGGCCATTGCATTCAATGTGTCTGGGGACGCGTTGTATTCCCAAGACGCGTTGGACAGCAATGGACCGATCAGTGCGCACACATTGGCCATTGCATTCAATGTGTCTGGGGACGCGTTGTATTCCCAAGACGCGTTGGACAGCAATGGACCGATCAGTGCGCACACATTGGCCTTTGCATTCAATGTGTCTGGGGACGCGTTGTATTCCCAAGACGCGTTGGACAGCAATGGACCGATCGGTGTCCCCGGCCGGCCCATTGCATTCAATGTGTGCGGGGACGCGTTGTACCCCTGTACGCGTTGTACCGCAATGGACCGATCGGTGTCCCCGGCCGGCCCATTGCATTCAATGTGTGCGGGGACGCGTTGTACCCTGTACGCGTTGCACCGCAATGGACCGATCGGTGTCCCCGGCCGGCCCATTGCATTCAATGTGTGCGGGGACGCGTTGTACCCCTGTACGCGTTGTACCGCAATGGACCGATCGGTGTCCCCGGCCGGCCCATTGCATTCAATGTGTGCGGGGACGCGTCGTACCCCTGTACGCGTTGCACCGCAATGGACCGATCGGTGTCCCCGGCCGGCCCATTGCATTCAATGTGTGCGGGGACGCGTCGTACCCCTGTACGCGTTGCACCGCAATGGACCGATCGGTGCGCACCCATTGACAATGGCCTTGCCTGGCAACGGACGCGTTTTTTGAATTTCGAACGAGTCTGTTGCTGCAAATTCAGTTGGTCACCCACAACAATGTTGCAAAATCATGTATGTGATGTATTCTGAGATTTGAAGGATGCTGTGGGTGTGTATTGGTGCTGCTATTCTATGGATTGGCCAGATTCAGAAGATGCAGACGACTTGGACCTATCACTTTGGACACAAGGGACAGTATCTCCTCTCCAGCACATAAATATTGCTGGCTGTTCCCCTGAGAGTTCACTTGCCTGCACTACATGCTCCAGGACGACATCTGCCACTGCACTGCTGCTGTCTCTGCCCCTCTGGACCCTGCAATGGCACGTACTGTGGAGAGAGCCCCAGCCTTCAGCCTTGAAGAGAACCAGGCCCTGCTGGACAGCCTACTTCCACAGTACAGCAAGCTGTATGGGACACCAGGGGAGCAGGTGAGTGTTATGTGCTCTGCCTTTCTGAATGTGCATATTGTCTGACTGGCAAGGCTGAAAGTCTGCACACCACTGGCTAGCAGGCTCACTGAGTAGTTGTCACCCCCCATAGTGTGTAGTGACATGCACTGTACAGGTATGGTGCAGTGACAGTGCTTCTGAACAGGGTTTTACTCCCCATGCAATGATACCATGTAGTGACTTCTGGAAAACTGTCCATGGGCAGCCGTGCACTGCCTGTGTACACCATGTGCCCCTGTGATTGCGACATGTATATGCAACTGTGTCATGCACGGATATGTTGCATGTGTAGTAATGGCCTTATCACTTTGTCATCCTGACAGGCTTCTGCCCATCGGAAGCAGGAGATCTGGAAGGACATCGTCCGGGCTGTCCGGTCCGTGGGGGTCTACAAGCGCCGGATCCGCAACTGCCAAAAGAGGTGGCAGGACCTTCGGGGCTGGACCTGGAGGATTGCACGGGTCCAGCTGAAGCTGTCGCCTCCTCGCAGGAGGGGCGGAACATGGACCCTGACCCCCACATGCTCAGGATCCTGGCGGTGGTCTTTCCAGACCTGGATGGGCAGCTGAAGGCCAGAGAGCAGCAAGGAGGGGGTGAGTCAAAGACTGCACTGTGAACTCTGTCTAACATGCTATGTGCCCTCCTCGGGCCTGGTTAAACTGCCACAGTACAGCAGTCATGTTGTCCAGGAGCCATGTCCCTCTATTGTGCACTGCCCACTCCTCATCTGATACCCAGGTGTGGCCCTTACATGCAGGGAATTCTGTCACTTAGGACTGTGTCCTTGCAGTTTGCTTGACTCAAGGTGGGAGACAGCATCTGTTTCCCTGACTCTGTGGTGGGCATCATGGGTGGGTCCATTGCTTACACAATGCCTGTATTCTGACATGTATTCAGCATGTTACTTTGATCTGTGGTCCAATTGCTGAGCTGATCCACCACATGTGGCTGGGGTATCTGGCACACACCCATGCTGCGGGTGGGAACAATGTTTGGGCCCCAGGAGTGTGTATATGACGTGTGTCACACATACTTAGCCAGCTGCCTACTGTCCAGGGCTCATCCCTCATTCATGTGGGGCTGGACAGTCATGCCTACTCCAGGCCATACAATACACTCTGTACTCCCACTCCCGTGTATCAGCTGACACATTGTGCGCAGTGATTTGACCCCTCAGGTGTCTGCCTCTGTGTCAGTGTGCTGTGGATTAGTCGCCAGGACTGCTGTGGAGTTTCTTGGTAGGGGCTCAGCATGCCACTGGAGATGTGACCATAGGAGACGATACTTGTGTGTCACATAGGTGTCTGATCAGCTGCCCATGCAGACTGGGGCATGTGAATGTGAAGTTCAGGCAGCTGTTCCCCATTCACAGCAGAGTGTGAGGGGCTCAGGTTCAGAGGGTAGTGTCACAGGTCTCCCATATGTCCAATAGGTATGACCTGGACAGATGAGGGTTAAGAGGATGTGTTGTGGGGGGATGTATATGTGCACTTGTGCAGCTCCAGGACTTGCATTCCCCATGACCTACTATTGTGACACAGTGCAGAGTGTTGTTGTCTGGCTGCAAAGTCATACATCACTGAGACAGTGATGTATGACTTTGCAGTCATGCCTCCGCCATGGCATGTGTCTACTGATTGGTGAGCCTGCAGGGGAGTGACATGTGCTACATGCACACCATTGTGGCTATGGCTATCAGGACATGGGTGCATCATGGTGTCTGTCGCTGGTATGCATCACATGCATTTCCTATTTGACTCTGGGCATCCCTTTCATCCGGAAACCTGTACTGACTCAGTGGCAAGAGCTGTGATGTGTGCATGTCCACATGCCACACCGTGTCCTCTGCACTATCCAACTTCTGTGTAGTTGGTGAATGTGTCCACACTGGGTTGTTGCAATCCAACAGACACCAGACAGATGGGTGCAAGGCCAAGTGGGATGTGAGTGCCATGGCTGGCATCAGACTGACAATTGGCTGCTCCTGTTCAGTTAGGGCACTTTTAGCAATGTACAACTAATGATGCCAGGGCTTGCTCTGTAATGTGCTGTGCTCACAGTGGTGTGTGCGTTTGGTGCAGGTGACTGATGTCTGTCTGTTTCCCCATTGTTTGCAGATACATCCACGGCCACGGAAGGGGACAGCTCCACGGACCAGGAGGAGCCGGAGAGCCAGACTGGGTCAGCAGCCGAGGAGTGGTCGGAGGGACCCAGTGGTACGGAGGGTGAGGGGAGCCACACCGAGGAGTCCTCAGCAGCATCCACCTCAGCTGAGGACCTGAGCAACTCGGAGGATGACTCCCTTGTGGAGGCGGGTGTCAGCAGCCACCACACCCCAGCTAGTGTTGCTGTCCCCGCCACCACCAGCACCACCACCGCCCTCCCATCGGCTCCCATTCCCCAGGTCCATAGAGGCTCCCATGTCCGGGAGCGTGTCTCCTTTGGGCCAGGCACCGCAGCCCCTGCCCCTGTGTCCCCTGCTGCCCTGAGTGAGGAGTCTGTGTACCTCCTTCGCCAGCTCCATGTAGGCCAGACAGCCATGCTGAGTGTCCTCCATGCGCACACCGCGCTGTTGACTCAGCTGGTGTCGTTCATGGAGGGCATCTCATCGGGCATGTCTGACCTACAGAGGGGCAATAGGTCCATGGACTCCTCCCTGACGGCAGCAGTGTCCCTCCTCAAATGGTCCCTCACCCCTCCTGCCTCTGCTCCATCCACACTCCCCAGCACCTTACCCATCCCAAGCACACACACACCGGCACAGGCACACACCAGCACACACACATCCAGCACACTGACACACACGCCACAGACAAAACGCACACGCACGCACATTCAGGGGACTGAAGCCAGACTCACAGGGGATGGGGCCCTGGAACACACACACGCATCCACATGCACTGCGCAGTCCTCAGTTCCCTCTCCCTCCAAAGCACCCTCCCTTGCCTCACCTGCAACCCCAAAGTCACAGCAGCTCTTCCTCTGTGACCTCGGCCTCTTCCCCACCGATGAAGCTGCTCCAGCATCCCGGGGGAAGAGGAAGCCCACCCACACGGAGCAGAGTGCCCCTCGCACCCGGACACCCTCCCCCAGGCGCAGACGGACTGAGGCCCCCACCTGCAAGTCCCCCCAGAGTCCTAAGAGCAAGACCCCGCCACCGCCCTGCAGCTCAGGCACAAGGTCTCCGTCCTCCATCCCTCAGGCCCCCACTGCACAGGTGCCCCCACCACACCCTGCCCCAGGTTCCCCCATCCACAGATATACCATCCCCAAGAGGATCAGGCCTTCTCCCCCTGCCACTTGCTCTCCCAGCACCACACCCCCGCTGCGCTTGTCTGTGCCACTGATGTGGTGAGGGTGTCCTCCCCCTCTGTCCAACCCACCTTGCCTGTTCCCCATTCTCCTCCCCTGGAGGTAGGCACTGCAGTGGAGTCCACTACCGCCCTGTCTGACTTGGGCACTGCAGTGGCGGACCTGTCCACTCCATCTGCAGGGTCCACTGCAGTCGTGCCGGCACCCACGACATCTGAGTCATGCCCCCCAGTTGTGCCGGCACACACCATGTCAGACACCTCCACTGCAGTTGTCAGTGGCTCTCCAGCACCCACCACCCCTTCCCTGACTCCCCCTGGTGAGCCCTGATCCTGTCCCTGCGGTGCCTGGCCTGCCCCCCGGTTGCCCCTCCTAGTGGATTGTCCCTGGTTTTGTGCAGGCATGCGTAGGGTGACATCTGCCAGTGTCACCCTGTTTGAACTTTGACAATGGACTGGCCATTGGCCTTTGCTCTTTTTTTCTGGACGTCGTTTTCATTCAACACATATGCTGAATAAAGCAACTTTCTTTTCTCTAGTGCTCATGCTTCAGATGTACATGTTGTTGGTGCTGCTAACCATGCCCTTGCTGCAGTGATGGTGATATCTGGTCTCATGATAATGAAGTGTTACTGTGCAGGAACCCATGTGGTCCAGGGGGAATGTGTCCTATCCTGTGGTGTATCCATGTCATCCATAGCAGCATCTGAGGGTGTCATGTGTTCAGTATTTGGCAATGGTGTTTCCTACTTGGATTGGCAATTTCATATCTGTGGCTTCCACCCCTGCACATCTGTTGTGCCTGCCATTGTTCGATTTGTCTACTTCCCTGACCGTGTTGCCATCTCCACTGGACATGCAGGTTTGGGCATCAATGGGGAAGGACTCATCCGTGTAGTCAGTGCAACATTGCTATACAAGTGTGTTGGATCTGTGCTGATGATTCCGTTGGCACATCCATGACCAGGCTGATGTGACGGGAGCCCTCATTTGGTGCTAATTGTTGATTGTGTGACCAAGTGCTCAGCTGACATGATGGGGCCCTACTGAGGCAACATATGGCACAGCTTTCCTCACACAGGAGTGGAGTCCCCTCATGGCAGTGTGTACACGTGTGACATTGCCTGCGCCCAAGGTGTGTGTTGTATGTGCATGTCTGTGTGTTCACTTCCATTTATCTGCGCATGCTGTGATCCCTAGTGTTGTACCTGTTTGTGATGCTTGCTGACTTGAGCTATGTTCCCCCAAAGTCTTCTCCCTGTGTTCTCTGTGATGTGGGTGCATGGCACATTACTGGTCATCAGGGTGTCACCCATAGGTGTGTTTGCTGTCAGGGCTGAGTTTGTGTGCAGACGCAGATGGGTCACAGTCAGCTTTCCCTTGGCACTTGTTGTTTGCCCCTGTCATGTGATTTTCAGTTCGTGTTGTCTTTAAGTTATTGTGACACGTTGTGTGTGTGACTGCTGGCACTCCTCAGGGTCCGGGCTGCGATGTTGGTTGTTGTCTATGTGTGTTCTTTGTGTGACCTTGGCTTCTTCATTGGTGTGTGACTGTGGCTGGGATCCCATTGGTTGGTATGGTATCGCCGTCATGTCCATGTACAGCGTAGTGTGCAGTGTGTCAGACATTCAGGAGTCTTGTTGAGTGGCCATGTGTGATGTGTTTCTGCACCTTGGTTCCCACCCACCACCCTGGAATAGTCATGGGTGCATGTGCAATGTCACCAGTGCATGTGTACTTCACTGCTGCACATTGTTGGAGGTCGAGGGGTGTGGTCTTGAGTGTGTGCAGATGGGAGTTGTTGCCCAGCTAGACCCCTGACTCCATGTTGGCCTTGGCTTACTGGCCATGCTGATTGATTTGTGCTTGTGTCGGTGTGATGGTAGTTTGTTGCTCAGGACACATGACTGTGGTTCACAGTGTGAACCACATTCAGCTTTGTCATCAGAGTGGGATTTTTATGCAGCCAAGGGTCAACACATTGTGGGGGCCCTGGGGGTGGTGCTGTGGTGTGTCTGTGTCTTGCTGTGTCAGTTGTTGTTCCTACGTGCCTGTGTGACATGTGTGTTTTGTGCTCCCTCTCATCTGACTATGCCTGCTTGCCCACATAGGGGATTTGGATCCATGAGTTACCTTTGTGTGGCAGTGTATGCACATCTGTATGATTGGTATTCAGCTCACCTCATGTGTTGTGTGGTTGCCTGGGGACACTGGCACCCCCCCCCTCACCTGCTGTGTATGATGACAGTGTTGGTCTGCCTGTTTGTGTTTGTGCATCTGCACCACTGCATTGGCATATCTTGGGTGTGCCATTGGCTGTATGTTGTTTGGTGTGTTTCCCCTGCTGTCCCTGGGACTCCTAGGTCATCGGTCAGCACAATGATCTGGTTTGTGTGTCCCATTGCTGCCATGGTATGGTATCTGTTCACCTCACATCTGCTGTCTCCACAGGATATCTGCATTTGTGTGCCCATTGGTGCAAATAAGTGGTTCTGCATTCTGATGGTCACTTCTGTCATTGATGAATGTTGACGGTGTCAGCCCCCATGGGTGTTGTTTGTCTGCACATGGCCAAAGGTATGTCTCATTTGCACTGCAGTATTTGGCTCACCCAATTTATGTTGCAATGGGACACATACACTACTTTGCCACAGATGAGTTTTTGGTTCTGTGACCAGGAATGATCCATGCAGTTTGGCAGTTGCAGCTCTTTCTTTGTCAACACTTCCCTTTTGGTCACTGTGATGATGGGGGTTTAGACCCCATTGCCACAATGGTCAAAATGTGCTTCAGCTATGGACCCCACACTTACCTTTTGGTCACTGTGATGATGGGGTTTAGACCCCATTGCCACAATGGTCAAAATGTGCTTCAGCTATGGACCCCACACTTACCTTTTGGTCACTGTGATGATGGGGGTTTAGACCCCATTGCCACAATGGTCAAAATGTGCTTCAGCTATGGACCCCACACTTACCTTTTGGTCACTGTGATGATGGGGGTTTAGACCCCATTGCCACAATGGTCAAAATGTGCTTCAGCTATGGACCCCACACTTACCTTTTGGTCACTGTGATGATGGGGGTTTAGACCCCATTGCCACAATGGTCAAAATGTGCTTCAGCTATGGACCCCACACTTACCTTTTGGTCACTGTGATGATGGGGGTTTAGGCCCCATTGCCACAATGGTCATGGGCTGCTTGCATTGTGGGTGCCACACACATATATGTGTGGCACATGTGCTAGGGGGTCACATTGTATGTTCAAAGTCATGTTCGGTGTTGTAGGCATTTGACACAGCCTACACACGCTTGTCATGGTGGTGGGGGGATGTCTTTATCTTGCATTCCCTAGGTTGTGGTGTGCTGGTTGTGTCATGCATTGTCCATCCTATGAGTGGGGGTGGTAGTAGTGGTAGGCATCCAGCCCCCTGGCTAAGGGTGGTAGTAGTGGTAGGCATCCAGCCCCCCTGACTCAGGGTGGTAGTAGTGGTAGGCATCCAGCCCCCTGGCTAAGGGTGGTAGTAGTGGTAGGCATCCAGCCCCCCTGGCTAAGGGTGGTAGTAGTGGTAGGCATCCAGCCCCCTGGGTGAGGGTGGTAGTAGTGGTAGGCATCCAGCCCCCCTGGGTGAGGGTGGTAGTAGTGGTAGGTATCCAGCCCCCCTGGGTGAGGGTGGTAGTAGTGGTAGGCATCCAGCCCCCCTGGCTAAGTGTGGTAGTAGTGGTAGGCATCCAGCCCCCCTGACTCAGGGTGGTAGTAGTGGTAGGCATCCAGCCCCCCTGGGTGAGGGTGGTAGTAGTGGTAGGCATCCAGCCCCCTGACTCAGGGTGGTAGTAGTGGTAGGCATCCAGCCCCCCTGGGTGAGGGTGGTAGTGGTGGTAGGCATCCAGCCCCCCTGGCTAAGGGTGGTAGTAGTGGTAGGCATCCAGCCCCCCTGACTCAGGGTGGTAGTAGTGGTAGGCATCCAGCCCCCCCTGGGTGAGGGTGGTAGTAGTGGTAGGTATCCAGCCCCCCCTGGGTGAGGGTGGTAGTAGTGGTAGGCATCCAGCCCCCCCTGGCTAAGGGTGGTAGTAGTGGTAGGCATCCAGCCCCCCCTGACTCAGGGTGGTAGTAGTGGTAGGCATCCAGCCCCCCCTGGGTGAGGGTGGTAGTGGTGGTAGGCATCCAGCCCCCCCTGGCTAAGGGTGGTAGTAGTGGTAGGCATCCAGCCCCCTGACTCAGGGTGGTAGTAGTGGTAGGCATCCAGCCCCCTGGCTAAGGGTGGTAGTAGTGGTAGGCATCCAGCCCCCCTGGCTCAGGGTGGTAGTAGTGGTAGGCATCCAGCCCCCCCTGACTCAGGGTGGTAGTAGTGGTAGGCATCCAGCCCCCCCTGGGTGAGGGTGGTAGTAGTGGTAGGTATCCAGCCCCCCTGGGTGAGGGTGGTAGTAGTGGTAGGCATCCAGCCCCCTGGCTAAGGGTGGTAGTAGTGGTAGGCATCCAGCCCCCCCTGACTCAGGGTGGTAGTAGTGGTAGGTATCCAGCCCCCCCTGGGTGAGGGTGGTAGTAGTGGTAGGCATCCAGCCCCCCTGGGTGAGGGTGGTAGTAGTGGTAGGCATCCAGCCCCCCTGGCTAAGGGTGGTAGTAGTGGTAGGCATCCAGCCCCCCCTGGGTGAGGGTGGTAGTAGTGGTAGGCATCCAGCCCCCCCTGACTCAGGGTGGTAGTAGTGGTAGGCATCCAGCCCTCCCTGGGTGAGGGTGGTAGTAGTGGTAGGCATCCAGCCCCCCCTGGGTGAGGGTGGTAGTAGTGGTAGGCATCCAGCCCCCCCTGGGTAGGGGTGGTGGTGCGCATTCAGGCCCCTGTGTGCATATGTGGTATTGGTGATGGGCATCCCGCCCCTATGGTGCTGTTGTTGCTGGTGTGAGTATGTTCTGCATCCCTCTGTGTGTGTGTGATGTGTCGTGTACGTGTTGTATGTGTTTTGTGGTTGGTGTCTGACTTACCTTCTGCGCCGTACGCGTCCGTGCCTGTTCCGGTAGTAAATGAAGAATATTGGTATGATGGGGACGAAGGGATTCATGGTTGGTTCGTGTCGTTCGTCCTTCTCGTTGCTTCGCGTCGTCCTCGTCGCTTCGCGTCGTCCTCGTCGCTGGCGTGTTCGCCTCTTAGCCGTGGATTGTGTTGTGGCGCGAATCGGAGCTTATGTGCGCCTCTCCCGGATGCTTTGACGTGCCGTGCGTAGCGACGGGTTCGGCGCGTACGGGAAGCGCATCGTACTTGTTCGGCCGGAAGGGGCTGCATTTTCCCTTCCGTGCGACTCGATTCTGCGTTTCCGGATTCGCCTCGGTCGGGCAACAGGACCTGGATTGGGTGAGTACGACTCGGCCGTATTCTATGCTGTTGTGCGCATCGTACTTACTCGTTCGGAATGATGTACGGATCGGTCGGGAAACAGGCATTCGCATGGCTTTTTTCCCGACCGAATGGTATTGGGTGCGCCTCCGACCGAGATCGGAATCGGCCCCTATATATGGACATCTAATTTGTGATATGTGTTTTTTTCAGCACATGAACTACTAATATATATACACACACACACATAAAAATAAAAATTATATATATGTTCATCAATGTGTCCCCACTTTAAAGTAACAATGTAATGTTTTAAACTCTAAAAAACACTGAAATTCACCACTAGTTATCTCAAGTAACTATAACTCGTGCCCTAAGTTAACTATAACTTGCGCCTCCGCCATGCACAGTTCTCTCATCAATGATTTCACTGCAAATGTTGCAGTTATTTTATCAATGATGTCATAGAAGATGTCTTAAGTGATGTAATATGTGGGGTAATTAGCAGTGCATGGCGAGGGCCCAAGTTATAGTTACCTTAGGGCGCGAGTTATAGTTACTTGAGATAACTAGTGGTAAATTTCTGTGTTTTTTAGAGTTTTTCAAACATTACATTGTTACTGAACATTTCACCTAACTATAACGTTACTTGAAATAACTATAAGTATAACTGGTGAATTTCTGTGGTTTTTAAAGTTTAAAAAGTTACCTTATTACTGAACATTTCACCTAGCTAAAACATTACTTTACCCTTTGTTTTTTTCAGTGAATTTCTAGTTTTAAAAAAATGTAAAGTAATATTTAATTACCATACGTAATACGCATGCAGCCAACTCTCCATTGTGCACGGCCTTTGGCTGTGCGCAGTGGGGGGTTGGCCACAAGGCCTGGCCTGCAGCCAGGTCATTTGGCCAAACCCCCCTACAGGCAGCCAACCCTACACTGTGCAGGGACTTCGGTCGTGCACTGTGTGGGGCTGGTCATAGGGCTTACGGCCAACCCTGCATCAAGCCCACCCGACATTGCACACACCTTTGGCCGTGCACAGCGGGGGGTTGACCACAGGGTCTGGCCCTAGGGACCCAATCCCCAGGGCAGCTACTCCGAATAAAGGGGAGGGAGCTGGGTGGCAACCTCTCAGCAAGCCTATTAAGCCCTGGGACCTCATCTCCTGGGGCCTGAATATTTTTAAAAGTGAGGGCCATGATGTCCACCCAGGGCACCCACTACATACTAACTTGGGGCCGGGGGGTAGCCCCAAGGGCCTCGTGTCCCCAGACAGCTCCCTGCATACAGCAGGAGTCTGCATTGCTACTTATGCTGCTCTCTCCCTCACTGTGGGCACGGAAACAAATCAAAAGTCTGCTTCCAGCCAGCTGGAGCATTTTCAAAGCTCTCGCCGGCTGAGAGTAGACTTTGTTTGCTCCCATGTGGCAGAAATTTTGAAAACACGCCCGCCAGGCGTGAGTAAACACAGGTTTCCCTGCTGTGCCAGGCAGTGAAACTGCTTTATTCCGGTGGAGGGGCTCCCCGGGATATAGCTACTAAGCCTGCCCCAGGGAATGGGATCCCCGGCCATTAATGGCCCCCTCCCTTTTACTTAATTTAGCGGCCCTGGGCGATGGGATACCCGGGCCTTTAGAGGCTCAGGGAGGAGGGCCCCTTCCCTTTAAAAATACAGTGGGCCCCGGGGAATGGGAACCCCAGGCAGAATTTTGCTCGGGGGGGGCGAGCATCCCCTTCCATTAAAACATATTTTGGGCCCGGGGCCACAAGTTGTCCAGAGAGGAGGCCGCACACCCCCTTACCTCAAAACAGAAGTTGGGCTCCAGGCGATGGGTCCACAGGGTCAAAAAGGGCCTGGGGAGGGGGGCCGCAAGACCCCTAAGGAAAGACATTGGGCCCCCAGGGCCAAAATCAGCCTGGGAAGGGGGCCACATGCACCCCCCATGCACACCTCGTCCCTTATGTCCTGGCCCACCCCAGGGGTTTTATAATAAACAAGCGCAGGAGTCCATGTTTTTTTATTCTGCTCTTGATTTGCAGATCCTCTGCAAATGCATTTCAAAATTTAAAATTTAAACAAAAAAACCTGGGGGTCATGGAATCCCTAATCTGCACCCTTATGTCTTTATTTTAAGTTTTTTAGGACTCTGGACTGAGTCCCAAGTCCTAAGATGGCTGCCACGACTTCCTTGTTGAGGTGGTGGCAGCCAAACACATATCAGCGAGCGATCTGTCGGATCGGCGGAGGCTCCACGTCCCTAGATATACAAAGTTTTTGAGCATTAATTGCACTCTTTCAGGACTAAGCTCTAGCTTTCTGCCAAATTTGGTGTAAATCCGTGTTGCGGTTTAGGCTGTAGTTGGGTCTAAAGTTCCTATGGGAAAAATGAATGGGGAAAACGCGTTTTGGGACCCCAATTTTTTCTAGACCCTCGCTTGACAGATCACCTTGAAACTTTCCATGCGCAAACTAGTCGCAATGTAGCACTTATTTAGGGGAACTTTTTGCAGAGATTTGTCAAACGGCGCCAAAGTTATTAGCGACATAAAAAACCCAATGGTGACCGTGTTTTTTGTGTGTATATATATATTCACTGGAAAAAAACCAAAGGTTACAGGGACTTTATAGTTAGGCTCAGATTTCACTCGTACAAGACCATTGAAATTCAGCAGTTACAGTTACCTGAGCTAACTATAACTTACGCCCCCGTAATGCACTGCTTATGACCTCACATATTACATCACTCATGACACGGTCCCCCCTCATTAATTGGAATTAAAGCCCCAGAGAAGTGGCAGCCCCCGGGACTGTGGGAGGGGGGTCTGTGCACCCCCGCATTGTTTTCAGGAAAAGCCCCGGGGAGGTGGCGGTCCCCAGTTAAAAATAAATAAGCCCTGGGGAGGTGGTGGTCCCTGGGGCAATATTAAGACCCTGGAAGGGCGGGCCACTGCACCCCCCCTCCCTTATTACAAAAATGCCCCCGGGAGCTGGTGTGCCCCGTGGTGGATAACTAAGGAAGCGCAGGAGCCTGCGCTTCATTTCTTTTACATTTTCAGTGGGATCCACAGATTCCACCAAAAATGTAAAAGAAAAATGCCTTTTTGGGCCTGGCTGGGTCACTTTGGGACACCCCCCTTAGAGGCCTAAGGGGTCAGGGTATTTCTACCCTGCCCCTCTTATTTTTAATGTTTTTTCTGGGACTCGGCTCAAACCCAATCCCAAGATGGCTGCCAACGCTTCCTGGTTTGAAGTGTTGGCAGTCAATCAGGTTTCAGCAGGAGATGGGGTCCCTACATATACAATTGGAAATTTCTTTAAATTACTCCGCAACTACTGAACGGATTTACACCAAATCACAAAAAGGCACTTCCCTGGACAACATCTACATTTCTGCCAAATTTGTTGTAATTCCATTCAGCAGTTCGGGTTGTAGCCATTTCTAAAATCCCTGTGGAAATTTACATGGAGAAAATGCGTTTTGGGACCCTCCCTTTTTCTCGGCTCCTGCTTGACGGATCAACCCAAAACTTTCAAGACAGCAGCTGAAGTAAGCGTCAAACCAATTGAAAACGCCAAAGTTATTGGCAAATAAAAAAAACACTCTTTCTGTGGAAACTACATCTTAACTGTAACTACCTACTGGCGACTGCCAGTAGGTAATATATATATATATATATATATATATATATATATATATATATATATATATATATATATATTCACTGAAAAAACCGTAGGTTTCAGGCACGTTATAGTTACAAATTAGCATTTTAAAAACCTTTGAAATTCACTGAAAAAACCATAGGTTTCAGACACGTTATAGTTAGAAATTTGCATTTAAAAACCTTTGAAATTCACTGAAAAAACCAGAGGTTTTAGGGACAGTTATAGTTAGTTGGACATTGCACTCGTACAAAACCCGTGAAATTCCCCCGTTATAGTTAGTTCAGCTAACTATAACTCGCGCCCCGCAATGCACTGCTGATGACGTCACATATTACATCACTCATGACATGGTCAGTGACATCACTGATGACATCTCAAATGACATCACTGATGACATCATCCAGTGACTGTGTGTTTCTGTAAAGTTTAAATATGTTTAATATATATAGGGAAAGGCGTATTGAAGAATGAGTGGGTGTATAAGTGTCAGAATGGATGATTTAGTACGTGCGTGACTGACTCTACAAGTGAGTGATTAAACGTATCTTACTGAATGCATGGGTTAGTGACTAAACTGTGTGAATGTCTGTATCCGTCTGTTGGTGTGTAAGTGGATGCATGGATTTGCGAATAGCTACATGAGTGTCTATATGGGTTATTTATTGGTTCTATGAGTATCTGTATGGGTGCCTGAGTGTTTGTGTGGATGGGGTGTGTGCGACTGTGCATAGATGTGTGAGTGGGTGATTCACTGGGTGGATGGTTTCAAGAGTGCATCTGTGATAGACTGTATGGGTGGGTAAGTGTGTGTAAGAGTGTGTTAGTGAGTGAATGTATGTCCCAGTGGTACATGTGTGAGTAACTAAATATGTGAAAGGCAGTATATATGTGTATTGGAGTATATAAATAGCTATAAGCGAGAGTGAGTGATTGTGATAGTGGCTGTATGGATGAGTGTGTGCTTGTATCAGTGATTGTATAAGAGCGTAACAATGTGCTAGTATTTGTATGATTAAGTGAGCTGGTGTGTGTATAACTGTATAGGTGAGTAAATGGCAGTGTGTTTAATTATTTGCATGACTGACTAGGTGTGTGAGTACCTCTATGGATGAGTGCCGGTGTTTGAGTGTCTATATAGGAGTAAGAGTGCATATGATAGTCCTGTACTGAGTGACCATAAGTATGAGTGACTGTACGGGTGAGTGAGTGGATGTGTGTGTGTAGACCTAAGAATCAGTGAGTGGGTATGTAGTTATTGGTGTTGGAGTGTCTATGGTTTTGCGAATGGCACTCTGTAATTTAGATTGGGTGTATCAAAGGTTATATTAGGGTGTGAGGAGCTGCATCAGATTATCACGTGGATGATGTCATCAGTGATGTCATTTGAGATGTCATCAGTGATGTCATCAGTGATGTCACTGACCATGTCATGAGTGATGTAATATGTGACGTCATCAGCAGTGCATTGTGGGCGCGAGTTATAGTTAGCTGAACTAACTATAACGGGGGAATTTCACGGGTTTTGTACGAGTGCAATGTCCAACTAACTATAACTGTCCCTAAAACCTCTGGTTTTTTCAGTGAATTTCAAAGGTTTTTTAAATGCAAATTTCTAACTATAACGTGTCTGAAACCTATGGTTTTTTCAGTGAATTTCAAAGGTTTTTAAAATGCTAATTTGTAACTATAACGTGCCTGAAACCTATGGTTTTTTCAGTGAATTTCAAAGGTTTTTTAAATGACAATTTTTAAATGTATTAATTTTTATATTAATTTTTTTCATACTGATTTACTACATTTTTAGAAACAATTTCTTTTACATATTTTATTTTTTAAATTACATTGTAATTACATTATACATTACATTACAAAAAATACTTTCTCAGAATGAATTACTTTAGTTTAAATACTTTGCACATAGGCAATAGACTTTTAAGTACAGTAGTTACAGTTGTTGCAATGGGCAACACATTTTCAAACACAATGCAACATTCAGCTCAATGTGAATTTCTAGTTAAATGCAATTAGTTACTTTATGGATTACTTTTTCTAACCACAGGACTGGATCCTAGATTCAGTCCTGGTACATCTCCTGTAAACAGTTGAGTAAAAGCGTTTTGGTTACAGTCGTGATTTTTAAGGAATATTATTGTATTTTAAAAGTTGACACTTAGAAACTTTTTCTCATAGAATCACCAATGTTATCCTATGGAAGGAAATTCACTTAGCAGGTAAAAACTGTTATCGTTACTTTTTCTTACTCAGTGTTGGATCCTGGATCCAGCACTGGAGCATCTCCTGTAAACAGTTGAAAGAATGCGTTTAAGTCATACAGGCGATTTTTAAGGAATATTTGTAGTTTGTGAAAATCGACACTTTGAAACTTTTCTGCTGAAAACCAGACCATGGATTCCTATGGAAGAAAATATAAGTTACTGGTAAGTACGGTTAAAATTACTTTTCAGGACCAGTACTGGGCTGAAAGATACAGCACTGAGGTCTCTCCTTATAACAGGTGATTAAATCGGAATTCGTATTTCGGCTGATTTTAGAGGAATATTTGTATGTTTCAAAAATAAACACTTAGAAACTTTTTCAGCAAAAAGCAGGCAATGATATCCTATGGAAGGAAATTCAAGTTACTGGTAAGTACGGTTAAAATTACTTTTGAGGATCAGTACTGGGCTGAAAGATGCAGCACTGAGGTCTCTCCTGATAACAGATGAGTAAATCGGAATTCGTATTTCGGCTGATTTTAGATGAATATTTTAAAGTTCCAAAACTCCACACTTAGAAGAATTTCCAAGTGAAACCAGTCAATGTTAGCCTATGGAAGGAAATTCAAGTTACTGGTAAGTACGGTTAAAATTACTTTTCAGGACCAGTACTGGGCTGAAAGATGCAGCACTGAGGTCTCTCCTGATAACAGGTGAGTAAATCAGAATTCGGATTTCGGCTGATTTTAGAGGAATATTTGTATGTTTCAAAAATCAACACTTAGAAACTTTTTCAGCAAAAAGCAGGCAATGATATCCTATGGAAGGAAATTCAAGTTACTGGTAAGTACGGTTAAAATTACTTTTGAGGATCAGTACTGGGCTGAAAGATGCAGCACTGAGGTCTCTCCTGATAACAGGTGAGTAAATCGGAATTCGTATTTCGGCTGATTTTAGAAGAATATTTTAAAGTTCCAAAACTCCACACTTAGAAGAATTTCCAAGTGAAACCAGTCAATGTTAGCCTATGAAGGAAATTCAAGTTACCGGTAAGTACGGTTAAAATTACTTTTGAGGATCAGTACTGGGCTGAAAGATGCAGCACTGAGGTCTCTCCTGATAACAGGTGAGTAAATCGGAATTCGTATTTCGGCTGATTTTAGAGGAATATTTTAAAGTTCCAAAACTCCACACTTAGAAGAATTTCCAAGTGAAACCAGTCAATGTTAGCCTATGAAGGAAATTCAAGTTACCGGTAAGTACGGTTAAAATTACTTTTGAGGATCAGTACTGGGCTGAAAGATGCAGCACTGAGGTCTCTCCTGATAACAGGTGAGTAAATCGGAATTCGTATTTCGGCTGATTTTAGATGAATATTTTAAAGTTCCAAAACTCCACACTTAGAAGAATTTCCAAGTGAAACCAGTCAATGTTAGCCTATGGAAGGAAATTCAAGTTACTGGTAAGTACGGTTAAAATTACTTTTCAGGACCAGTACTGGGCTGAAAGATGCAGCACTGAGGTCTCTCCTGATAACAGGTGAGTAAATCAGAATTCGGATTTCGGCTGATTTTAGAGGAATATTTGTATGTTTCAAAAATCAACACAGAAACTTTTTCAGCAAAAAGCAGGCAATGATATCCTATGGAAGGAAATTCAAGTTACTGGTAAGTACGGTTAAAATTACTTTTGAGGATCAGTACTGGGCTGAAAGATGCAGCACTGAGGTCTCTCCTGATAACAGGTGAGTAAATCGGAATTCGTATTTCGGCTGATTTTAGAGGAATATTTTAAAGTTCCAAAACTCCACACTTAGAAGAATTTCCAAGTGAAACCAGTCAATGTTAGCCTATGAAGGAAATTCAAGTTACCGGTAAGTACGGTTAAAATTACTTTTGAGGATCAGTACTGGGCTGAAAGATGCAGCACTGAGGTCTCTCCTGATAACAGGTGAGTAAATCGGAATTCGGATTTCGGCTGATTTTAGAGGAATATTTGCACAATGGTGAAGGGAGGGGGCGGGGCCTGAGGTGACATCTGTGCAAACGCGCCCCGTGGTGCGTTTTAAGTTGGGGGATTAAGTCCCCTTGAATCATGAGGGTCCCTACGGGCCAACTAGCCCACCAGGAACCTCCAGTATGCGCCAGGGGCTGCGTTGCAGAGACATGTACAGAGGCCACACCCCTTTTACACCTCTCTGCAACGCAGCTCTGTGGCGCTTTCTGGACGTACCTGTTGGGCTAGTTGGCCCCCAGGGACCCTCAGGATTGAAGAGGATTTAATTCCCCATCTTAAAACGCGCCACGGGGCCTGTTTGCACACATGTCACCTGAAGCCCCGCCCCTCCCTTCACCACTGTGCAAACACGCCCCGTGGCGCGTTTTAAGTCGGGGGATTAACTCCCCTTGAATCCTGAGGGTCCCTGGGGTGCAACTAGCCCACCATATACCTCCAAAGCGCCATAGAGCTGCGTTGCAGAGAGGTGTAAAAAGGGGCGTGGCCTCTGTACACCTCTCTGCAAGGCAGCTCCCTGGCGCATACTGGAGGTTCCTGGTGGGCTAGTTGGCCCCCAGGGACCCCCAGTATTCAAGGGGAATTGTTCTCTCTGCAAACGCGCCAGGGGGCGCGTTTGCAGAGTGGTGAAGGAAGGGGCGGGGCCTGCGGGCCCGATCGTTTAAAAAAAAAAAAATTTGGGGGGAGGGGGCTGCGTGGCCCCCCTCCCGGGCCACTACTTGCCCCGGGGACCCCATCCCCCGGGCTGGCCCTCTCGTTGGGGACTGTGGGGGTCCCCAATCCCCCACAGTCCCGCCGGCACCCCGTGTCCTACGGGAGCCGGCATTAGCTTACACATGGGGAGCTGCTAAGATGCAGCTCCCCATGTGGAAAGCAATCGGCTTTGGATATTGGAAGAGAGAGCAGGTTTCCTGCTCTCTCTTCCAATATCCAAAGCAGTTTGCTATGGCAGGACGGGAGCCGCGAGGCTCCCGTCCTGTCATTGCAAACAGCAGTGTCCCGGGGTAGGCACCCCGGGACACTGCAGGAGCCGGCCCTGGGGGTGGTGGTCCCCAGGGCCATCAAGGGCTCCAGGAGGGGGGCCGCGCGCCCCTCCCATTCAGTGCACAGCCCCGGGGAGGCGGTGGTCCCCGGGCTCCAAAACGGACCCCCATTGTAATTTTTCTTAGTGCCCCGGGGAGGTGGTGGTCTCCGGGCGTGTGGGGGCTGGAGCCCCCCACACAGGTTTTTAATACAAAAAAGAAGCCCCGGGAGGTGGTGGTCCCGGGGCTGCGGGAGGGCTCAGAGCCCTCCCGCACCATTGTACATAAAGCCCCGGGGGTGGTGGTCCCCGGGCTTGGGGGCCCTTAGGGGCCCCCACACATAAAATTACCCCCCCCAGCATGCCCCCGGGACTTGGCCCACCCGGGGCCACTAACATCGAAGCGCGGGAGACCGCGCTTCGATTTTTTTCGGCAGGATTCGCGCACCCTGAGCGCATCCTGCCGATTTTTAAAAATTTTTTTTTTGTTTTTGCCCAGGGGTCCTTGTGGGACCCCTGAGCAAACCTAGGGGTCAGGGTGTTTCTACCCTGCTCCCTTTGTGCGCTTTGCGCACTTGTTTCTGTCCCTCGGTTCTACCGAGGGATAAAATGGCTGCCAACATTTCCTGAATCGGAATGTTGACAGCCAGCTGACAGCCAATTAACATGCAGCTCGTGATCGGGAGGGTACGCGGACCCTACTCGTCCCTAGATATCACTAACTTTTTACTTTTCATTTTCTCAGCAACTACTGTACGGCTTTACACCATTTAACAAAAAGGGTTCTTTCTGAACCAAGAACTACCTCTTTGCCAAATTTGGTGTAATTCCGTTCAGCAGTTCGGGCTGTAGCCGTGTCTAAAGTTTCCTATGGGAAAATGCATGGGGAAAACGCGTTTTGGGACCCCCCTTTTTTCTCGGTCCCCGCTTGACGTATCACCCCGAGACTTTCAGGGTAGGAGCGGACCGGAGCGCCCCACGAAGTTTGAAAATTTCGCGAAGATACGTCAACCGGCAAGAGAGTTATTTCAAATAGACTGTCGCGGATTTCCTATGGATAATAGGTTGTAACTATAACTATCTACTGGCGACCGCCAGTAGATAATATATATATATATATATATATATATATATATATATATATATATTTTTTTTTCCCACAACCCTCTTTTCAGAAGAACGGAGCGCACTCACAGGTGAAGTTTTTCAGCTTCTTTATTCCATTTCAGCATTTTTACGGGCATAATACCGCTAAACAAACAACCAACGCGTTTCGGTCTCCCTGAGACCTTGATCACGGCTGATTTTCGCGGTTTCGTGATGATTGTTAAATTCAAATACATAATCATGTGACTTCCTGTTTCCTCATAGGTTTTCTGGGACATGTAGTTTTTTACAGGATTAAATGAGTTATATTTCGTTTTGTACCCCATTCACAATAAGATGTTTTGAATATTCACATGAAATTCATAGCCCACATTCTTGTGCATGGTTAATAACTATATCACATTCTAGGTGAATCTATTAGTGTTTTGCACTCCATTTCAAGATATCCTATTTCATGCATTTTTACAATATAACCCTCCAGTGGGTGTCTCTCGATATCTTTCTTGTCTATACCATTCCTTCTCATCACCTTTACCTTCACCTTGTTCTCCCTCTAGTGGGCAAATGTTTCTCACATCAGTACTAACCATTATTACTGTTCATTGCAAAACATATTTTCAACAATCCTTCATTCTGCTTACTTAATATTGTAACCATATGATAAAATTTTCTGCGACGCAATAATGGGGGAAAAAAATAAATAAATAAGAAAAAAAGGATTTAAAAAAAAGAAATAAAAAATTTTTTGGGCTCCACATATAGTTCAATACATCTATCTGGTTAAAAACAAATCAATATACGGGAAGCTTCCTGTTTGAGCAATTTCATTCCAGATGTACATACAGTTCCTCGTCCTGGTTCAGCCCATACGGGGTATATGTTCGTAAAGACAGTATTTGACGTGATTCTTTTTGACAAAGTTTTCTTTCCCGGTTTCCACCTCGTACATGTTTTTCCACGGTGTCTATTCCATAGAATTTCAACAATTTCCAGTCACTTTCATGTTTCTGTTCCATATGCTTTGCTACTGCGTTACTGCTATCCTTAGTTATGGTAGCTCGCACGTGCTCCAAAATTCTCTTTTTCAGTTCACAGATTGTACTTCCCACGTACTTTAGGGAGCACGGACACTCAATAACATAAACCACATATTGTGTTTTACATGTGATTAATTTTTCGATTCTCCACACTTTTTTATTTGCCCCTGTAACTTCCTTTTTATTTTTTCAATTTGGCAGACCTTGCAGTTATGGCACTTCACAAATTCCGTAGTCCGTAGCCACTGTGTTTGTTGGTTCCGTTCTTTCCAAAAATGGCTCTGAACCAGTGTGTCCTTTAAATTTTTCGCTCTCCTGTATGTTACATTGGGATGTTTTCCCATGATTGCTGCTACCGTTGGGTCTAGTTTCAAGATCTTCCAATTCTTTTTCAAAATATCTTTGATTATTTTTGCTTCTTGTGAAAAGGTTGTTATTAATCTGGTTGTGTCCGACTTCTCTGTTGGTATTTTCACTTTTATGATTTCTTCTCTGCTGATTTTTTCCAACCTTTTTCAATCACTTTTGATGAATATCCCCCGTTTAAATCTCTGGGCTGTCCATTTACTGTGTTTGACCCATTCCTTGTTTTCTGAGCATATCCTTCAGATTCTTAGGAATTCCCCATACGGGATGTTCTGAATTAGGGTGTTTTGATGGAAGCTGTTTGCATGCAGTACTGCATTTGTAGCTGTTTTTTTGCGATGTAAAGTGGTCTGGATCTATCCGTTATTTATATAGATCTCCGTGTCCAGGAAAGTCACTCGTTCTGAGCTGATATTGTATGTGAATCTTAGATTTGCCTCTGTAGAGTTCAGGATTTCGAAATATTTTAATAATATTTAATTATATATATATATATCCTCACACACTGCTTCAAAACTTTCACCAATCCTGGAATCGGAAAGCAGGCATGGACCACGTTTCTGTGCAAAAGTTTGTTTATTTTCAGTCGGCCATGACGCGTTTCGGTCCCTCCTGGACCTTGATCACATATATATATCCTTCCACACAACTCCTTTCCCATATAAGAAAGACTTGGCACTCTGGAATGCAAGAAATTCTGTTTAATCCATCAGGACACAACGGACAGGACGCGTTTCGGCTGCGTTCTACAGCCTTTGTCACCTGATGAACGTCAATTGAAAAACCATTTATATACTTAAGTTACGTATAAACATAAACAAAATACTCAAAGGTTTCTTGCCATCATTCTACTTTGAATTGCTCGAGGTCATCGAACAATAAAGAAAATAAAAAACAACAAGCAATGGTGTAGTCACTGCGGATTAGAACATAAATATGATTATACTAATAAAAGGTTAATGCATTAACTCCATTAATCTCGATGTTACACTAGTGAGTTCCTTGCCTGCAAGTGATTTCAACTGTTACAAAGTGCACCGATCTTTTTAACCTTAATGAACGATTTGTCTGTGTCGCAATTTAATTAGCCAGACTTACTTTTAAGCTTTTTAAACGAACACATGATCGGAGGCGCTTCAAACAAAGCACATTTCAACCTCATTCCAAAGATTATAATTGCAGTACTCTCGGCTCAGGCATCGATAACATTAATATGCTAATTCAACCCCTCTCAATGCACTTGTAGAAAAAAACCATGCCTCGAGATTCTCAAAAGTCTCAATTAATGTCCATGATCTAATATGGCAGCACGAACCTGAATATAGTATTCAATTTAAACTGTCTCTCAAAGCGGTCTATTCAACCTTTGAAATGCATTCACAAATGACAATAGATTCATAATGTCTTTTCAGTGGCAGCCATGTCATGTTGAAAATTACAATAAAATTACCTCCCAGTACTATGACAGCCATTAAATATCAGTCGTAGACTCTGGCTACCTAGACCGATATTTTCTTCCATTTTCAAATGCTTGAATGATTATGGTTGCAGCCCATGTTCTTGTGCTCGATTCCGGTGTGTTCCAATTGCCTCAACATGCAGCTTCCATCCCCCACTGTTTGGCCAATGCCCCTGGGCCCATCTCCGAAACATAATGACACTCCAGTGAAGGGTGCAGGCTTCCGGAGAAGAGCGGCCCCACCGGGAGCACACTAGGGCTCTCCACGTCGAGACCCTCGTTCCTACCAGCCTGCTACCACAGGTCCATCATATCCTCCTTTCGGGGGCCAGCCGTTATGCACACTGCTCCTCCTGGTTTGCGGTTATTACGGCTGGCTACCAGAATGCTGGTGGTGCACGATTAAAAGCGCCAGGAGCGGTCGGTGGTAGGAGTGCCGGCCGGGCGGTGACGTGGGGCGGGGGAGGGGCAGGGTGGGGGGTAGTAAACCACGGATTACGGCCGAATGCAGGTAAGTAAACATTTAAATAAATAAAACGAATTTCGATGTGAGCGCTGCATCGCCAAATGCGATGCAGTGCGCGCAACGAAATTCGTTTAATGTATTTAAATGTTTACTTACCTGCATTCGGCCGTAATCCGTGGTTTACTACCCCCCACCCTGCCCCTCCCCCACCCCACGTCACCGCCCGGCCGGCACTCCTACCACCGACCGCTACTGAAAAGCGCTACTGCAGCTCTTTTTCTTAAATCCACACAACTCCTTTCACATATAAGAAAGACTCGGCACTCTGGAATGCAAGAAATATATATATATATATTCACACACAATATATATATACACACATAATATATTACCTAGTGGGGGTCGCAATTTCAAATTTCTCGCCAAGTGGGAGCAAGCATTCGGTCCGCTCTCAGTGGGCCGGAGCTTGGAAAATGCTTCTGGGCGCTGGGAGAAAACTTTTCATCTGTTTCCCTGCCTACAGTGAAGCGGGCAGGAAAACAGATTGCGGCCCCCAACTATAGAGTGGCGAATCCCCTTGGTGGTCACCAGGGCACCCACCCTTTGTTGGAGGACCCCGGGGGGATGGGGTACCAGAGCCCGAAATCAGCCTGGGGAGGGGGTGGTGTGTCCCCCTCTCCCTTTAATATGGTGCTGGGCCCCTGGGGATCGGGTTCCCGTGGCCAAAATTGGCCCAGGAAGGAGGGAACATGCCCCTTTAAATATGTTGCCAGGCCCCAGGGAATGGGGTCCCCGGGGCCAAAAGTGGCCCGGGGAGAGACGCCCGTGCCCCCCTCACACAACAAATTGCACCATGCCCCGGGATCCCTGGGGCCAAAGGTGGCCCGGAGAGAGGGGCTGCATGATCAGGGAGGGGGGACTGCATGGCCCCCTTCCCCATTTATTTAAATAGTGGCCCTGGGGGATAAGGACCCCAGGACCTAACAATGGTCAGGAAGGGGGGCTACCTGGCCCCCTCCCCTTTCATTTTATTAGTGGCTTGGAAGGGGGAGCCATGTGGCCCATCCTCCCTTTTAAAAAACATACGGCCCTGAGGGATGGGGTCCTTAGGGCTGTAATAAGTTTGGGGAGGGGGGCCATGCGGGCCTTCTCCTCTTTAAATAAAATAAAATAGGCCAGAGTGGTGTTGGCTGCATGCAGGGGGTTGGCCAGGAGGCCTGGCTGCAGGCCAGGCCTTTTGGCCAACCCCCCCACTGAGCACCGCCAAAGTCCGTGCGGAGCTTGAGGTTGGCTGCATACAGGACGTTGGCCGCAGGCCCTGCAGTCAACCCACCTCCAAGCATGGCCAGAGACCGTGCGCTGCGGCTGTTGCATTTACGTATGGTAATTAAATATTACTTAATGATAAAAAAAAGGGAAATTCACTGAAAAAAACAAAGGTTAAAGTAATGTTATAGTTAGGTGAAATGTTCAGTAACAATGCAATGTTTTAAACTCTAAAAAACACTGATATTCACCAGTTGTAGTTATAGTTATCTCAACTATAACTTGTGACCTAGGGTAACTATAACTCAGGCCCTCGCCATGCAGTGCTAATTACCCTACATATTACACCACTCATGACATCTTAGACATTATTGATAACATCACTGTGGTAGGGGGCGAGTTATAGTTACCTTAGGACATGAGTTATAGTTACTTGAGATAACTATAACTGGTAAATTTCAGTGGTTTTTAGAGTTTAAAACATTACGTTGCTACTGAACATTTCAACTAACTATAATATTACTTTAACCTTTGTTTTTTTTAGTGAATTTATATATAATTTTATATATTTATATATATCTATATATATATATATATATATATATATTCACTGAAAAAACCATAGGTTTTAGGGACAGTTATAGTTAGTTGGACATTGCACTCGTGACAAAACCTCGTGAAATTCCCCCGTTATAGTTAGTTCAGCAAACTATAACTCGCGCCCCGCAATGCACTGCTGATGACGTCACATATTACATCACTCATGACATGGTCAGTGACATCACTGATGACATCACTGATGACATCATCCAGTGACTGTGTGTTTCTGTAAAGTTTAAATATGTTTAATATATATAGGGAAAGGCGTATTGCAGAATGAGTGGGTGTATAAGTGTCTAAATGGATGATTTAGTACGTGCGTGACTGACTCTACAAGTGAGTGATTAAACGTATCTTACTGAATGCATGGGTTAGTGACTAAACTGTGTGAATGTCCGTATCCGTCTGTTTGTTGGTGTGTAAGTGGATGCATGGATTTGCGAATAGCTACATGAGTGTCTATATGGGTTATTGATCGGTTCACAGAGTATCTGTATGGCTGCCTGAGTGTTTGTGTGGGTGGGGTGTGTGACTCTGTACATAGATGTGTGAGTGGGTGATTCACTTGGTGCATGATTTCAAGAGTGCATCTGTGATGGACTGCTTGGGTGGGTGAGTGTGTGTATGGGTGTGTTAGTGAGTGAATGTATATCTCAGTGGTACATGTGCGAGTAACTACATATGTAAAAGGCAGTATATATGTGTGTTAGAGTATTTAAATGGCTATAAGTGAGAGTGTGTGATTTTGAGAGTGGCTGTATGGATGCATGTGTGCTTGTATCAGTTATTGTATAAGAGCGTAAGAATGTGCTAGTATTTGTATGAGTAAGTGAGCTGGTGTGTGTATAACTGTATAGGTGAGTAAATGGGTGTGTGATTAATTTTTTGCATGACTGACTAGGTGTGTGAGTACCTCTATGGATGAGTGGCAGTGTGTGAGAGTTTATATAGGTGTATGAGTGCATATGATAATCCTGTACTGAGTGACTGTAAGTATGAGTGACTGTACGGGTGAGTGAGTGGATGTGTGTGTAGACCTAAGAATCAGTGAGTGGGTATGTAGTTATTGGTGTTGGAGTGTCTATGGTTTTGCGAATAGCAGTCTGTAATTTAGAGTGGGTGTATGAAAGGTTATATTAAGGTGTGAGGAGGTGCATCAGATTATCACGTAGATGATGTCATCAGTGATGTCATTTGAGATGTCATCAGTGATGTCATCAGTGATGTCACTGACCATGTCATGAGTGATGTAATATGTGACGTCATCAGCAGTGCATTATGAGGCGCGAGTTATAGTTAGCTGAACTAACTATAACGGGGGAATTTCTACGGGTTTTGTACGAGTGCAATGTCCAACTAACTATAACTGTCCCTAAAACCTATGGTTTTTTCAGTGAATTTCAAAGGTTTTTTAAATGCTAATTTCTAACTATAACTGTCCCTAACACCTATGGTTTTTTCAGTGAATTTCAAAGGTTTTTTAAATGCTAATTCCTAACTATAACATGTCTGAAACCTATGGTTTTTGTCAGTGAATTTCAAAGGTTTTGTAAATGACAATTTTTAAATGTATAAATTGTTATATTTATTTTTTTGATACTGATTTACTACATTTTTTTAAACTATTTATTTTTAGATATTTTATTTTTTAAATTACATTGTAATTACATTATACATTACATTACAAAATATACTTTCTCACAATCAATTACTTTAGTTTAAATACTTTGCAAATAGGCAATAGACTTTAAAGTACAGTAGTTACAGTTGTTGCAATGGGCAACACAATTTCAAACACAATGCAACATTGAGCTCAATGGGAATTTCTAGTTAAATGCAATTAGTTACTTTATGGATTACTTTTTCTAACCACAGGACTGGATCCTAGACTCAGTCCTGGGACATCTCCTGTAAACAGTTGAGTAAAAGCGTTTTGGTTACAGTAGTGATTTTTAAGGAACATTATTGTATTTTAAAAGTTGACACTTAGAAACTTTTTCACATAGAATCACCAATGTTATCCTATGGGAGGAAATTCACTTAGCAGGTAAGTAGTGTTATCGTTACTTTTTCTTACTCAGTGGTGGATCCTGGATCCAGCACTGGTGCATCTCCTGTAAATAGTTGAAAGAATGCGTTTAAGTCATACAGGCGATTTTTAAGGAATATTTGTAGTTTGTGAAAATCGACACTTGGAAACTTTTCTGCTGAAAACCAGACACTGGATTCCTATGGAAGGAAATACAAGTTACTGGGAAGTACTGTTAGAATTACTTTTTCAGGCGTCAGTGCTGGGCTAAAAGATGCAGCACTGAGGTCTCTCCTGATAACAGGTGAGTAAATCGGAATTCGTAGTTCGGCTGATTTTAGATGAATATTTTAAAGTTCCAAAACTCCACACTTAGAAGAATTTCCAAGTGAAACCAGTCAATGTTAGCCTATGGAAGGAAATTCAAGTTACTGGTAAGTACGGTTAAAATTACTTTTCAGGATCAGTACTGGGCTGAAAGATGCAGCACTGAGGTCTCTCCTGATAACAGGTGAGTAAATCAGAATTCGTAGTTCGGCTGATTTTAGAGGATTATTTGCGCAATGGTGAAGGAAGGGGTGGGGCCTGAGGTGACATGTCTGCAAACACGCCTCGTGGCGCGTTTTAAGTTGGGGATTAAGTCCCCTTGAATCATGAGGGTCCCTGAGGTCCAACTAGCCCACCCTGTACCTCCAGTATGTGCCAGGAGCTGCGTTGCAGAGAGGTGTTCAGAGGCTACGCCCCTTTTACACCTCTCTGCAACGCAGCTCTGTGGTGCTTTCTGGACGTACCTGGTGGGCTAGTTGGCCCCCAGGGACCCTCAGGATTGAAGGGGATTTAATTCCCCATCTTAAAATGCGCCACGGGGCCTGTTTGCACACATGTCACCTGAAGCCTCGCCCCTCCCTTCACCACTGTGCAAACGCGCCCGTGGCGCGTTTTAAGTTGGGGGATTAAGTCCCCTTGAATCCTGAGGGTCCCTGGAGTCGAACTAGCCCACCATGTACCTCCAAAAAGCGCCACAGAGCTGCATTGCAGGGAGGTGTATAAAGGGGCGTGGCCTCTGTACACCTCTCTGCAACACAGCCCTCTGGCGCATACTGGAGGTTCCTGGTGGGCTAGTTGGCCCCCAGGGACCCCTAGTATTCAAGGGGAATTACTTCCCCTTCTTAAAACGCGCCAGGGGGCGTGTTTGCACACTGCTGCAGGGAGGGGGGCGGGGCCTCCGGCACGATGCCGGTTTTTTTTCCAGTTTTTTTTATGGGAGGGGGGCTGCGTGGCCCCCCTTCCCTCGGCCACTTTTGGCCCCGGGGACCCCATCCCCCGGCGCCTGAGCATTTTTTTTGTTTTATTTAAAAAAATAAAAAATAAAAACGGGAAGGGGGCCGCGTGGCCCCCTTCCCTGGGCCTCTATTGGCCCCGGGGACCCCATCCCCCAGGGCATGCCCTCTTTTTAAATAAAAAAATATATATATTTGGAGGGGGGCTGCGTGGCCCCCCTCCTCAGGCCATTTAAGGCCCCGGGGACCCCATCCCCCGGGGCCGGCCTTGCCCTTTTTAAAAAAAAAAAAATTTAATTGGGGAGGGGGGCTGCGTGGCCCCCCTCCTGGGCCACTTATGGCCCCGGGGACCCCATCCCCCGGGGCCTGGCCTCTCGTTGGAGACTGTGGGGGGGTCCCCAATCCCCCCACAGTCCCAGTCGGCTCCCCGCCTCCTGCGGGAGCCGGCATTGCTTTTCCACATGGGGAGCAGCTAACATGCTGCTCCCCGTGTGGAAAGTATTGTTTGCATTTTGAAAGAGAGAGCAGGTTTCCTGCTCTCTTTCAAAATGCAAACCAAGTTTGCTATGACAGGACGGGAGCCGAGATGATCCCGTCCTGTCATAGCAAACTACAGTGTCCCGGGGTAGGCACCCCGGGACACTGCAGGAGCCGGCCCTGGGGGTGGTGGTCCCCAGGGCCATCACTGGCTCCAGGAGGAGGCCGCGCGGCCCCCTCCCAACTTGTTCAAAGCCCCAGGGAGGTGGTGGTCCCTGGGCTCTGGGGTCCGTAACGGACCCCCATATTTAAATCTTTAGTGCCCCGGGAGGTGGCGGTCCTCGGGGCATGTGGGGGTTGGAGCCCCCACACAGGTTAAAAAAATAAAATAAAGAAGCCCCGGGGGTGGCGGTCCTCGGGCAGCGGGAGGGCAAAGAGCCCTCCCGCACCATTTTTTTAATAAAGCCCCGGAGGTGGCAGTCCCCGGGGCTTGGGGGGCCTTAGAGGCCCCCCACATTACAACTAAATAACCCCTGCATGCCCCCAGGACTTGGGCCACCCAGGGGCAAAATACCATCGAGGCGCGGAGACCGCGCTTCGATGCTTTCTCGGCAGGATCCGCGCACCCTGAGCGCATCCTGCCGATTTAAAAAAAAAATGCTTTTTCTGCCCAGGGGTCCTTGTGGGACCCCCTGAGCAGGCCTAGGGGTCAGGGTGTTTCTACCCAGCCCCCTTTGTGCGTTTTGCGCACTTGTTTTTGTGCCTCGGTTCTACCGAGGCACAAAATGGCTGCCAACACTTCCTGATTCGGAATGTTGACAGCCAGCTGACAGCCAATTAGCATGCAGCTCGTGATCGGGACGGTGCGCGCAGGGTGCGCTGAGGGTACGCGGATCCGACGCGGCCATAGATATATATGTGATTTTACTTGTTAATTTCTCAGGAACTACTGAACGGATTTACACCATTTTAGCAAAAGGCATGAGTCTGAACCAAGGGCTACGTCTTTGCCAAATTTGGTGTAATTCCGTTCAGCAGTTCGGGCTGTAGCCGCGATGAACGGTACCTATGGAAAAATGAATGGGGAAAACACATTTTGGGACCCCCCCTTTTTCTCGGCCCCCGCTTGACGAATCACCCCGAGACTTTCAGGATAGGAGCGGACCGGAGCGCTCCACCAAGTTGGAGAATTTCGCGAAGATTCGTCAACCGGCGCCAACGTTATTTCAAATAGAATGTTGCGGATTTCCTATGGATAATAGGTCCTAACTATAACTATCTACTGGCGACCGCCAGTAGATAATATATATATATATATATATATCAGTAGCGGTCGGTGGTAGGAGTGCCGGCCGGGCGGTGACGTGGGGTGGGGGAGGGGCAGGGTGGGGGGTAGTAAACCACGGATTACGGCCGAATGCAGGTAAGTAAACATTTAAATACATAAAACTAATTTCGTTGCGCGCACTGCATCGCATTTAGCGATGCAGCGCTCACAACGAATGGATGTGCACCCTAACTGAGATGGGGACCGCCCGACACACTGCTGACTTTTTATGATTAAATAAAAGCACCGTGGAACCACATTGGAGGCATTGGTATGATTATTACTTTATGACAATAACGGAACTGTGAGTGCGGAGAGGATTTCCTTTTGGGAAAAGTGTTTGGCGATTGGTAACGGCCTGGTCCGGCCGTACTCGAAACGCACCGCCGCAGATGCGCCCAAATGGTCAAGCAATGGGACCATGCAGGAAATGATATATAGATATATATATATAGAGAGAGAGAGATAGACAGATAGTGTATTTAATTATTTTTAAATATATTCTAATACATTGTTATATACTTTCATGTACCTTTCCTATAATCATATTTACTTAGACATATATGCATTGACATACAAAGAAGTGTAATGCCATATGCACACAGTCATCTACTTATATGATTTCTATATAATATGACATACATATGCATGCTAAGCATATATATATACATTTTTATACAATTTGTTTTTTTTAGGTTTAAATAGCCTAATAGCAATACATACATGTATACAGATAAAACCACATATCAAATTATATACACATAATTATCTGTATACATACACATATATGCATTACACTTAGTAATATTTCTGTACAATGACTTGATCCCTACATATCTATACCCATATGCACATATTTTTAATAACAGTTAGATGGTGAAATATACACATGTATAATAATCATAATTATACGTACGTTGGCATTTTTCACAGCAACATATATATATATATATATTATCTACTGGCGGTCGCCAGTAGATAGTTATAGTTAGGACCTATTATCCATAGGAAATCCGCGACATTCTATTTGAAATAACGTTGGCGCCGGTTGACGAATCTTCGCGAAAGTTTCCAACTTGTTGGGGTGCTCCGCTCCTACCCTGAAAGTCCCGGGTTGATTCGTCAAGCGGGGGCCGAGAAAAAAGGGGGGTCCCAAAACGCGTTTTCCCCATTCATTTTTCCATAGGAACCTTTATTCGCAGCTACAGCCCGAACTGCTGAACGGAATTACACCAAATTTGGCAAAGAGGTAGCCCTTGGTTCAGTGTCGTGCCTTTTGCTTAAATGGTGTAAATCCGTTCAGTAGTTCCTGAGAAAATCAAAAGTAAAGTCACATATATATCTATGGGCGCGTAGGGTCCGCGTATCCTCCCGATCACGAGCTGTATGCTAATTGGTTGTCAAGTGGCTGTCAACACTCCAAATCAGGAAGTGTTGGCAGTTATTTTGTCCTCGGTAGAACCGAGGGACAGAAACAAGTGCGCAAGCGCAAAAGGGGGCAGGGTAGAAACACCCTGACCCCCTAGGTCTGCTCAGGGGGTCCGACAAGGACCCCCTGGGCAGAAAAAAGCATTTTTTTTTTTAAATCGGCGGGATGCGCTTAGGGTGCGCGGATCCCGCCGAGAAAAAAAAAAGAAACAAGTGCGCAAAACGCACAAAGGGGGCAGGGTAGAAACACCCTGACCCCCTAGGTCTGCTCAGGGGGTCCCACAAGGACCCCCTGGGCAGAAAAAAGCATTTTTTCAACAACAAAAAAATCGGCGGGATGCGCGAATCCCGCCGAAAGGAAACGAAGCGCGGTCTCCCGCGCTTCGTTGTTAATTGCCCCCGGGTGGGCCAAGTCCCGGGGCATGGGGGGTATTTATAATATGTGGGGGCCTCTATGGCCCCCCAAGCCCCGGGGACCGCCACCCCCGGGGCTTTAAAAATAAATGGTGCGGGAGGGCTCTCGGCCTCGCGCAGCCCCGGGGACCGCCACCTCCCCGGGCTTCTTTAATGATTTTTTTATAAATTTACCTGTGTGGGGGGGCTTGAGCCCCCCACACGCCCCAGGGACCACCACCTCCCCGGGGCAGTAAAAATGTCAATATGGGGGTCCATTACAGACCCCCAGAGCCCCGGGGACCACCACCTCCCCGGGGCTTTGTCAATGGAGGGAGGGGGGCCGCGCGGCCCCCCTCCTGGAGCCTGTAATGGCCCTGGGGACTACCACCCCCCAGGGCCGGCTCCTGCAGTGTCCCGGGGTGCCTACCCCTGGGACACTGTAGTTTGCTATGACAGGGACGGGAGCCTCGCGGCTCCCGTCCTGTCATTGCAAACTGCTTTGGATATTGAAGCGAGAGCAGGAAACCTGCTCTCGCTTCCAATATCCAAAGCAAATTGCTTTTCCACACGGGGAGCTGCATGTTAGCAGCTCCCCATGTGGAAAAGCAATGCCGGCTCCCAAGGGACGCGGGGAGCCGGCGGGACTGTGGGGGGATTGGGGACCCCCCCACAGTCCCCAACGAAGAGGGCCAGCCCCGGTGGATGGGGTCCCCGGGGCAAGTAGGGCTCGGGAGTGGGGCCACGCGGCCCCCTCCCCAAAAAATAAATAAATAAATAAATAAAGGCCTGCCCCGGGGGATGGGGTCCCCGGGGCAAAAGGAAGCCTGAGGAGGGGGGCCACGCAGCCCCCCTCCTTAAAATTTATTTACAAAGTGTGGCCATGCCCCGGGGGATGGGGTCCCCGGGGCCGGATTCGGCCATGGGAGGGGGCCACGCGGCCCCCTTCCCGTTTAATTAAAAAAAAAAAGGGATAAGGCCCTGGGGGATGGGGTCCCCCAGGGCCCAAAAATAGGAAAAAGTAAGGGGGGCAAAAAACAAAAAAAAAACGATCGGGCCGCAGGCCCCGCCCCCTTCCTTTACCACTCTGCAAACGCGCCCCCTGGCGCATTTGCAGATGGGGAACAAATTCCCTTCAATACAAGTCCTGGGGCCAACTAGCCCACCAGGAACCTCCAGTATGCACTAGGGCTGCGTTGCAGAGAGGTGTACAGAGGCAACGCCCCTTTTACACCTCTCTGCAACGCAGCTCTGTGGCGCTTTTTGGAGGTACATGGTGAGCTAGTTGGCCCCCAGGGACCCTCAGTATTCAAGGGGACTTAATCCCCCAACTTAAAACGCGCCACGGGGCGCGTTTGCACAGTGGTGAAGGGAGGGGCGGGGCTTCAGGTGACATGTGTGCAAACAGGCTCGTGGCGCGTTTTAAGATGGGGAATTAAATCCCTTCAATCCTGAGGGTCCCTGGGGGCCAACTAGCCCACCAGGTACCTCCAGTAAGCGCCACGGAGCTGCGTTGCAGAGTGTTGTAGAAAGGGGCGTGGCCTCTGAACACCTCTCTGCAACGCAGCTGTCTGGGGCATACTAGAGGTATCTGGTGGGCTAGTTGGCCCCTAGGGACCCTCGGGATTGAGAAGGAATTAATTCTCCAACTTAAAACGCGCCACTGGGTGTGTTTGCAGACATGTCACCTCAGGCCCCACCCCCTTCCTTCACCATTGTGCAAATATTCCTCTAAAATCAGCCGAACTACGAACTCCGATTTACTCACCTGTTATCAGGAGAGACCTCAGTGCTGCATCTTTCAGCCCAGTACTGATCCTGAAAAGTAATTCTAACCGTACTTACCAGTAACTTGAATTTCCTTCCATAGGATATCATTGCCTGCTTTTTGCTGAAAAAGTTTCCAAGTGTCGATTTTTGAAACATACAAATATTCCTCTAAAATCAGCCGAAATACGAATTCCGATTTACTCACCTGTTAACAGGAGAGACCTCAGTGCTGCATCTTTCAGCCCAGTACTGATCCTGAAAAGTAATTTTAACCGTACTTACCAGCAACTTGAATTTCCTTCCATAGGCTAACATTGACTGGTTTCACTTGGAAATTCTTCTAAGTGTGGAGTTTTGGAACTTTATAATATTTCTCTAAAATCAGCCGAACTATGAATTCCGATTTACTCACCTGTTATCAGGAGAGAACCCAGTGCTGCATCTTTTAGCCCAGCACTGACCCTGAAAAGTAATTCTAACAGTACTTACCAGTAACTTGTATTTCCTTCCATAGGAATCCATTGTCTGGTTTTCAGCAGAAAAGTTTCAAAGTGTCGATTTTCACAAACTACAAATATTCCTTAAAAATCGCCTGTATGACTTAAACGCATTCTTTCAACTGTTTACAGGAGATGCACCAGTGCTGGATCCAGGATCCAACACTGAGTAAGAAAAAGTAACGATAACACTACTTACCTGCTAAGTGAATTTCCTCCCATAGTATAACATTGGTGATTCTATGTGAAAAAGTTTCTAAGTGTCAACTTTTAAAATACAATAATATTCCTTAAAAATCACTACTGTAACCAAAACGCTTTTACTCAACTGTTTACAGGAGATGTCCCAGGACTGAATCTAGGATCCAGTCCTGTGGTTAGAAAAGTAATCCATAAAGTAACTAATTGCATTTAACTAGAAATTCACATTGAGCTCAATGTTGCATTGTGTTTGAAATTGTGTTGCCCATTGCAACAACTGTAACTACTGTACTTAAAAGTCTATTGCCTATTTGCAAAGTATTTAAACTAAAGTAATTCATTCAGAGAAAGTATATTTTGTAATGTAATGTATAATGTAATTACAATGTAATTTAAAAAATAAAATATGTAAAAATAAATAGTTTAAAAAAATGTAGTAAATCAGTATCCAAAAAATAAATATAACAATTAATACATTTAAAAATTGTCATTTACAAAACCTTTGAAATTCACTGAAAAAAACATAGGTTTCAGACATGTTATAGTTAGGAATTAGCATTTAAAAAACCTTTGAAATTCACTGAAAAAACCATAGGTTTTAGGGACAGTTATAGTTAGAAATTAGCATTTAAAAACCTTTGAAATTCACTGAAAAAACCATAGGTTTCAAACACGTTATAGTTAGAAATTAGCATTTAAAAAACCTTTGAAATTCACTGAAAAAACCATAGGTTTTAGGGACAGTTATAGTTAGTTGGACATTGCACTCGTACAAAACCCGTGAAATTCCCCCGTTATAGTTAGTTCAGCTAACTATAACTCGCGCCCCGCAATGCACTGCTGATGACGTCACATATTACATCACTCATGACATGGTCAGTGACATCACTGATGACATCACTGATGACATCTCAAATGACATCACTGATGACATCACTGATGACATCATCCACGTGATAATCTGATGCACCTCCTCACACCCTAATATAACCTTTGATACACCCACTCTAAATAACAGACTGCCATTCGCAAAACCATAGACACTCCAACACCAATAACTACATACCCACTCACTGATTCTTAGGTCTACACACACATCCACTAACTCACCCGTACAGTCACTCAAACTTACGGTCACTCAGTACAGGACTATCATATGCACTCATACTCCTATATAGACACTCACACACCACCACTCATCCATAGAGGTACTCACACACCTAGTCAGTCATGCAAATAATTATTCACACTGCCATTTACTCACCTATACAGTCATACACACACCAGCTCACTTACTCATACAAATACTAGCACATTTTTACGCTCTTATACAATCACTGATACAAGCACACACTCATCCATACAGCCACTCTCACAATCACACACTCTCACTTATAGCCATTTATATACTCCAACACACATATATACTGCCTTTCACATATGTAGTTACTCACACATGTACCACTGGGACATACATTCACTCACTAACACACTCTTACACACACTTACCCACCCATACAGTCTATCACAGATGCACTCTTGAAACCATCCACCCAGTGAATCACCCACTCACACATCTATGCACAGAGTCGCACACACCCCACCCACACAAACACTCAGGCACCCATACAGATACTCAGACAACCAATCAATAACTCATATAGACACTCATGTAGCTATTCACAAACCCATGCAGCCACTTACACAGCAACAGACAGATGGATTCAGACATTCACCCAGTTTAGTCACTAACCCATGCATTCAGTAAGATACGTTTAATCACTCACTTATACAGTCAGTCACGTACCTACTAAATCCTCCATACAGACACTTATACACCCACTCATTCCTCAATACAGCTTGGCATATATATAAAACAAAATTAAACTTTACAGAAACACACAGTCACTGGATGATGTCATCAGTGATGTCATCAGTGATGTCATTTGAGATGTCATCAGTGATGTCATCAGTGATGTCACTGACCATGTCATGAGTGATGTAATATGTGACGTCATCAGCAGTGCATTATGGGGCGCGAGTTATAGTTAGCTGAACTAACTATAACGGGGGAATTTCACGGGTTTTGTACGAGTGCAATGTCCAACTAACTATAACTGTCCCTAAAACCTATGGTTTTTTCAGTGAATATATATATATTTACATTTTTTATTTTGATTGTTTTTAATTCATTTAGTTATATATTTATTGTTATTAATAAATATATATATATATATATATATATATATATTTAGAAACATACAGACATATATGTGCATTTGTGTTTACATATACATACAGAAAACAGTGCCATAACTATACAAAGTATAAACCTAAATATTTCCACATATGTAATACCCATAATAATGTATGTAAGGATAGAAATACATATATGTGTGTAAAGTTGTAAATATACATTTGTAAAATATATACATATACATTAGAGTTTAAAATATATATCTATTTTTATCACATTTCTAAATGTATAGTTTTAAAGTCTTGTACTCGCCAGTAGATAGTTATAGTTAGGATGTGGCTTCCATAGGAAGAGCGTTTTTTCATTTGCCAATAACTTTGGCGTCGTTTGGCGAATCTTTGCGAAATTTTCAAAACTTAAGGCCTGATTAGGATGGCGGGCGGATGTGCACCCTAACTGAGATGGGGACCGCCCGACATAGTGTCGGGGGTCCCACAGACCGAATTACAATGCGACCGCTACTGTGGCGGTCGCATTGTACATGTTTTTCATTGCAGTGGGTGCTGCTGGTTGCAGCACCAGCCGCAATGGAAAAAATACAGGTTTTGCATTTCCCTGCACTACGTGGCAAGCACCATGGGGTGCCTGCCAGATGGTGCAGGGAAATATAGGGGGGCACCATAGATGCCTCCCAAGTGCAAAACCAAAGTGCCTGGGAGAAATGGGGGCCCGCTACGGGCCCCCAAATTCCATCCCCACCAGCCTTTCCACGGCAGATGAACCGCTATGGAAAGGCTGGTGGGGATGGACCATCATAACTATGACTGGCGGTGCCTGACAGGCACCGCCGTCATTCTGGACAATGCGGCTGCTCCGACAGGCGGTCAGAAAAGGACCGCCTGTCGGAACCATGACGGTCGGTTTTTCTGAGCCACGTTTCTGCACGCCATAGTAATCTGGCGGGCGGAAAACTGCAGTACAATGGCGGTGAACCCGCCACCGGCAGCCTGCCGGTGGCGGGTTCACCACCATCATAATCAGCCCCTAATTTAACAGTCACTTCAGCTGCTGTCTTGAAAATTTTGTTGTGATCCGTCAAGCGGGAGCCGAGAAAGAGGAAGGGTCCCAAAATGATTTTTCTCTATGTTAATTTCCTTAGAAAACTTTAGACACGGCTACAGCCCGAACTGCTGAACGGAATTACACCAAATTTGGCAGAAAGGTAGCTGCTGGTCCCGAAAGCACCATTTATGTTAAAGGGTCTAAATCTGTTCAGGAGTTTTGAAGATTTTTAAAGAAATTTCCAATTGTATATCTGGGGATGCGGAGGATCCACGACCCCGCCCGATCTTGTGCCTGAGATCTGATTGGCTGCCTACACTTCAAGCCAGGAAGTGTTGGCAGCCATCTTGTGACTTGGTTGAACCGAGTCATGAGAAAAAACGTTAAAAAAAGGGGCCAGTGTAGAAACACCCTGACCTCCTAGGCCTCTTGGAGGGCATAGGGGGGTGTCCCTGTAAAAAAGCATTTTTTTAAAGATTTTGGGCAGGAATCGCGCTGGGTCTGTAATTTTAAAAAAATACCGAAGCGCAGGCTCCTGCGCCTCGCTTACTAAAAGCCCCAGGATGGGCCAGGTCCTTGGGGCAAGTTCTTATAGTAATGCCGGGGTGCCGATGTGGCACCCCTGCACCCTGGGGGCTGCCACCTCCCCAGAGAAAACATATTCTAACTGATGCAAGGGGCCTGCATGGCCCCCCACCGCCCCGGGGACCACCACCTCCCTGGGGCTATTTAATTAAATGAATATGTGGGAGGCCATTAGGCCTCCCCCGCAGCCCCAGGGACCGCCACCTGCCTGGGACTAAATGACACAAATGTGGGGGTGCCACATGGCCCCCCATAGCCCCGGGGATCACCACCTCTCCAGGGAACTCTGTACAATTACTTAAGGGGCCGCGTGGCCCTGCATCCCTGGGTACCACCACCTCCCCGGGGGCTCAATTATATTGGAGGGGGGCCTCGTGGCCCCCCTCGTGGAGCCCTAGATGGCACTGGGGATCGCAACCCCCATGGGACGACTCCAGCAATGCCCCGGGGGGCCCACCCCGGGACATTGCAGTTTGGTATAGCTTGGTGGGAGCACTGCTCCTGCCAAGCCATAGCAAACATGCTCTGCTTTCAGCAAGCAAGAGCAGAAAATGCTCTCCCTTGCTGAAAGCGGAGTATGTCTGTTTCCCTGCCCGCTGTCAAGAGAGCAGGGAAACAGACACATTGCTTTGAGATACAGGGAGCTGTATGTTAGCAATGTCGGCTCCAGTGATATCGGCCCGTGGAGGGGGGCCATGCGGACTCCCCTCCCCATTTTAAAAACATATATGAAGGCCTGGCTCTGGGATGGGGTCCCCGGGGCCCAAAACAGTCCAGGGAAGGGGGGGCCCTAAGCCCCTCCACCTAAAAAATAGCAAAACATTTTTCTAAATAAGAGGCAGCAACTCACCAGAGGCCCCGCCCCCTTTCTCCAACACTCTGCAAACACGCCTCCTGGTGTGCTGCTGGTTGGGGCATGAAGTCCCCATGGCTGTTGAAGGGCCTTAGGGGCCAACAAGACCTCCTGTTACCTCCATTTAGCCCCACACAGTGGGATTGCTTAGAGGTGGTCGGAGACCACGCCACCTTTCTCCACGACTCTGCAAATGCGCCTCTCGGCACATTGCTGGTGGGGGATGAGGTCCCCTTGCCTCCTGAGGGCCTCAGGACTAAAGTGGACTTCATCCCTCAAGCAGAAGTACCCCTGGAGTCATGTTTACAGAGTGGTGGAAAAAGTGGGCATGGCCTCTGATGACCTCTCAGCAATTCAGATGTGTGGGTCTTACAGGAGGTAACAGGAGGGCTAGATGGCCCCCATGGATCCTCCAGAGCCAAGGGGACTTCATCGCTCAACTAGTACTGTGCCAGGAGGTACGTTTGCTGAGTGGTGGAGAAAGGGTGCATGGCCACTGAAAACCTCTCAGCAAACCCACTGTGTGGGACTTGCTGGAGGTAACAGGAGGGTTAGTTGGCTCACAAGGACCCTCAATAACCAAGGGGACTTCATCCCCCTACTAGTAGTGCGCCAAGAGGCGCATTTGCAGAGTGGTGGAGAAAGGGGGCATGGCTTCCTACCAGGTCTCAGCAATCCTGCTGTGTGGGACTTACTGGAGGTAACAGGCAGGGTAATTTGCCTCCAAGGATGTTATTGGGGCCAACTATCCCTTCTGTTATTTCCAAAAAGCCCCACACAGCGGGATTGCTAAGAGGTCTTTGGAGGCTATGCCCCCTTTCTCCACCACTCTGCAAACATGGCTTGTGGTGCACTACTGGTTGGGAGATGAAGTCCCTTTGGCTCTTGAGGGACCTTGGGGCCAACTAGCCCTCCTGTTAACTCCAGTACGACCCACATTGCTGAGAAGTTATCAGAGGCCATGCCCTCTTTCTCCACCACTCTGAAAACACGCCTACTGGCGCACTACTGCTTATGGGATGAAGTCCACTTTACTCCTGAGGGACCTTGGTGGCCAAGAAGCCCTCCTGGTACCTCCTGTAAGTCCTACACAACAGGATTCCTGTGATCTGGTCGGAGGCCCAGCCCCCTTTCTCCAACACTATGCAAATGCGACTACTTGTTAAAAAACCCATAGAAATTCACTGAAAAAAACTAAGGTTACAGGGACGATATAGTTAGGAATTAGCATTTAAAAAACCTTAGAAATTCACTGAAAAAAACAAGTTACAGAGACCTTATAGTTAGGCTCAAGTTTCACTCCTACAAAACCAGAGAAATTCAGCCGTTATAGTTAGTATGCTAACTATAACTCATGCCCCCGCAATGCACTGCTTATGACCTCACAAATTTCATCACTCATGACATGGTCAGTGACATCACTGATGACACCTCGACCTTTGTTTTTTCAGTGAATTTCTAAGTTTTTTAAATTCCATTTACTAACTATAACGTCCCTGTAACCTTTGTTTTTTCAGTGAATATATATTCGCCAGTAGGTAGTTATAGTTAGGACCAAAGTTTCCATAGGAAAAGCGTTTTTTGTTTTGCCAATAGCTTTTGCACCGATTGACGAATCACCACAAACTTTTCACAAAACGTCCCCTTTTTGGTTCAGCTGCTGTGTCCAAAGTTTCCGGGTGATCCGTCAAGCGGGGGTTGAGAAAATGGGGGTCCCAAAATACATTTTCCCAATGTTATGTTGATGCGTTTTTTAACACGAGTACAGCCCGAACTGCTGAACGGAATTACACCAAATTTGGCAGAAAGCTAGATTTTGGTCCAGAAAGCGTGCTTTTTGTGATTTGGTGTAAATCCGTTCAGTAGTTTCAGAGAAATGGAAGTTTAAAAAATATAGATATTTGGGGATGTGAATCCTTGCAGTGGACTCATGGATCCTACTAAAATTTGATCAGCTGCCAACACTTCAACCAGGAAGTGTTGGCAGCCATCTTGGGACTCGGCTTGAAGCCGAGTTCCAGAAAAAAAGTAACAAATAAAGAAAAGGGGAAGGGTAGGAATACCCTGACTCCTCAGATATGGTGGTGGTGGTGGGGGGGAAATCTGAGCCTAACTATAACATCCCTGTAATCTTAGTTTTTTTTGGGTGAATTTCTAGGTTTTTAAAATGCTAATTCCTAACTATAACGTCTCTGTAACCTTAGGTTTTTTTCAGTGAATATATATATATATATATCTGCTCCCAAGGTGCCCATCGGACAAGGAGCACTCTGCGCCAGCACACTTGGTAGGTATGAGCGCCGCCCAGCCTGCCGATCCATTGAACAGCTGTCCCGTCTTTAATACCTTACGCGTTTCGAAGTCGTGTACTTCTTCCTCAGAGGCCTAGACGGTAAAGTAACGTGCATAATCCGGTCACATGCAGTCCTTTAAATGCTTCATTACACGCCCACAAATGGGCTGCCCCGATGAGTTCTGTGCAGTGCATTGTGGGACTGGTAGTGCCGGAAGAAGTTCTTGCCTCAGACGGGTGCACAAATAATACTGTTTGGTAATTAAGAGCCCTCAGATGGGCCTCAGCATGCCGGGCTTGCTCTCAATCCTTTCGCTGTTGCCCCACAAACCGGCTCATTGAATATTGAACCACGTGGCCCCCTTAGTTCGCGGGGTGGTGCTCCTTAGCGGCAGGGCTGCCGCCTATAGATTACTGCTCCCAAGGTGCCCATCGGACAAGGAGCACTCTGCGCCAGCACACTTGGTAGGTATGAGCGCCACCCAGCCTGCCGATCCATTGAACAGCTGTCCCGTCTTTAATGCCTTACGCATTTCAAAGTCGTGTACTTCTTCCTCAGAGGCCTAGACGGTAAAGTAACGTGCATAATCCGGTCACATGCAGTCCTTTAAATGCTTCATTACACGCCCACAAATGGGCTGCCCCGATGAGTTCTGTGCAGTGCATTGTGGGACTGGTAGTGCCGGAAGAAGTTCTTGCCTCAGACGGGTGCACAAATAATACTGTTTGGTAATTAAGAGCCCTCAGATGGGCCTCAGCATGCCGGGCTCGCTCTCAATCCTTTCGCTGTTGCCCCACAAACCGGCTCATTGAATATTGAACCACGTGGCCCCCTTAGTTCGCGGGGTGGTGCTCCTTAGCGGCAGGGCTGCCGCCTATAGATTACTGCTCCCAAGGTGCCCATCGGACAAGGAGCACTCTGCGCCAGCACACTTGGTAGGTATGAGCGCCGCCCAGCCTGCCGATCCATTGAACAGCTGTCCTGTCTTTAATGCCTTACGCATTTCGAAGTCGTGTACTTCTTCCTCAGAGGCCTAGACGGTAAAGTAACGTGCATAATCCGGTCACATGCAGTCCTTTAAATGCTTCATTACACGCCCACAAATGGGCTGCCCCAATGAGTTCTGTGCAGTGCATTGTGGGAATGGTAGTGCCGGAAAAAGTTCTTGCCTCAGATGGGTGCACAAATAATACTGTTTTGTAATTAATAGCCCTCAGATGGGCCTCAGCATGCCGGGCTCACTCTCAATCCTTTCGCTGTTGCCCCACAAAGCGGCTAATTGAATATTGAACCACGTGGCCCCCTTAGGTCGCGGGGTGGTGCTCCTTAGCAGCAGGGCTGCCGCCTATAGATTACTGCTCCCAAGGTGCCCATAGGACAAGGAGCACTCTGCGCCAGCACACTTGGTAGGTATGAGCGCCACCCAGCCTGCCGATCCATTGAACAGCTGTCCCGTCTTTAATGGCTTACGCATTTCGAAGTTGTGTAGTTCTTCCTCAGAGGCCTAGACGGTAAAGTAAAGTGCATAATCCGGTCACATGCACTCCTTTAAATGCTTCATTACATGCCCACAAATGGGCTGCCCCGATGAGTTCTGTGCAGTGCACTGTGGGAATGGTAGTGCCGGAAAAAGTTCTTGCCTCAGATGGGCGCACAAATAATACTGTTTGGTAATTAAGAGCCCTCAGATGGGCCTCAACATGCCGGGCTTGCTCTCAATCCTTTCGCTGTTGCCCCACAAAGCGGCTCATTGAATATTGAACCACGTGGCCCCCTTAGTTCGCGGGGTGGTGCTCCTTAGCGGCAGGGCTGCCGCCTATAGATTACTGCTCCCAAGGTGCCCATCGGACAAGGAGCACTCTGCGCCAGTACACTTGGTAGGTATGAGTGCTGCCCAGCCTGCCGATCCATTGAATAGCTGTCCCGTCTTTAATGCCTTACGCGTTTCGAAGTCATGTACTTCTTCCTCAGAGGCCTAGACGGTAAAGTAACGTGCATAATCTGGTCACATGCACTCCTTTAAATGCTTCATTACACGCCCACAAATGGGCTGCCCCGATGGGTTCTGTGCAGTGCATTGTGGGAATGGTAGCGCCGGAAAAAGTTCTTGCCTCAGATGGGTGCACAAATAATACTGTTTGGTAATTTAGAGTCCTGGGTGGCGCTCATACCTACCAAGTGAGCTGGCGCAGAGTGCTCCTTGTCCGATGGGCACCTTGGGAGCAGTAATATATATATATATATATATATATATATATATATATATATATATATATATATATATATATATATATATCATGCTCCAAGGTTGCCCAACGTTAGGAAAGCACTATGGCAGCAGTGCGAAGCTTCACACTTTTATTAGGTATGGATGTCTCGGCACGCTGGATTGTTCCGGATATCTTGGCCTGACGCGTTTCAAAGTGCGTGACTTCTTCATCAGAGGCATACCGGAAACAAGACTTCTATCCGGCACACCCTCTCCCTTATATATGGTCAATAGTCCGCCCACAAATGGACCGCTCCGATGAGACTAGGCATGTTGGGAGTTGTAGTGCCGAAATAAAAGCCAACTAATCACAGTCCTCAGATGGACCCCAGCGGGTCGTTGCATCCTCAATCCTGCGCTGCTGTCTCCCAGTTGCAGCTTGGTGTATCTCAAGCTGCTAGGCCCCCGAGAATTTGTATGGGGGTGCTCTCCTGGCGGCGTGGCTACCGCCTATATATCATGCTCCAAGGTTGCCCAACGTTAGGAAAGCACTCTGGCAGCAGTGCGAAGCTTCACGCTTTTATTAGGTATGGATGTCTCGGCACGCTGTATTGTTCCGGATATCTTGGCCTGACGCGTTTCAAAGTGCGTGACTTCTTCATCAGAGGCATACCGGAAACAAGACTTCTATCCGGCACACCCTCTCCCTTATATATGGTCAATAGTCCGCCCACAAATGGGCTACTCCGATGAGACTAGGCATGTTGGGAGTTGTAGTGCCGAAATAAAAGCCAACTAATCACAGTCCTCAGATGGACCTCCGCGGGTCGTTGCATCCTCAATCCTGCGCTGCTGTCTCCCAGTTGCAGCTTGGTGTATCTCAAGCTGCTAGGCCCCCGAGAATTTGTAGGGTGGTGCTCTCCTGGCGGCACGGCTACCGCCTATATATCATGCTCCAAGGTTGCCCAACGTTAGGAAAGCACTCTGGCAGCAGTGCGAAGCTTCACGCTTTTATTAGGTATGGATGTCTCGGCACGCTGGATTGTTCCGGATATCTTGGCCTGACGCGTTTCAAAGTGCGTGACTTCTTCATCAGAGGCATACCGGAAACAAGACTTCTATCCGGCACACCCTCTCCCTTATATATGGTCAATAGTCCGCCCAGAAATGGGCCGCTCCGATGAGACTAGGCATGTTGGGAGTTGTAGTGCCGAAATAAAAGCCAACTAATCACAGTCCTCAGATGGACCCCAGCGGGTCGTTGCATCCTCAATCCTGCGCTGCTGTCTCCCAGTTGCAGCTTGGTGTATCTCAAGTTGCTAGGCCCCCGAGAATTTGTAGGGTGGTGCTCTCCTGGCGGCGTGGCTACCGCCTATATATCATGCTCCAAGGTTGCCCAACGTTAGGAAAGCACACTGGCAGCAGTGCGAAGCTTCACGCTTTTATTAGGTATAGATCTCTCGGCACGCTGGATTGTTCCGGATATCTTGGCCTGACGCATTTCAAAGTGCGTGACTTCTTCATCAGAGGCATACCGGAAACAAGACTTCTATCCGACACACCCTCTCCCTTATATATGGTCAATAGTCCGCCCACAAATGGGCTGCTCCGATGAGACTAGGCATGTTGGGAGTTGTGGTGCCAAAATAAAAGCCAACTAATCACAGTCCTCAGATGGACCCCAGCGGGTCGTTACATCCTCAATCCTGCGCTGCTGTCTCCCAGTTGCAGCTTGGTAGCTGTGCCCCGCCGCCAGGAGAGCACCACCCTACAAATTATTTTGACACTACAACTCCCAACATGCCTAGTCTCATCGGAGCGGCCCATTTGTGGGGTACACCCACGCCCGGACGTATTCAAACAGATCCAAACCTCCGATATAGTTATATAACGGAATGGCACTCCAGGTAGCTCATTCGAAATCAATTTATTTTCAGTGTTTAGGCGGACAGAAATTAAAAAAGTGTCAGACGCGTTTCTGCAATTAGCCTTTCTTACGACGCCATAACACAGTGGTCACTCCGTATATAACGCATGTAGACTAAAGTGGATCTGATACAGTCATATGGTGATTGAGAGAAAATACAGAAACTTGCAAACAATGATTTAGGACATAAACATATTTTACATCTGGATCATGAGAGGAGATTTGTGGATAATAGAGTTGAGATGAGGGATTTAGTTATCTCTTCTCTCTGGACTGAGATGGTTAGCCTGAAGGGAAATACGGGCCAGTGCATAACTCCTGGGAGCCAGTACTATCCGCGAAGTCAAGATATTTGGATACCTGAATTTGGTAGGTTGGGCATGGACGTTTAAGAGCCTCAGGTGTAGGTTTCTGAATTGAAGGTTGTGTGGGGTACATATTATTAAAGATAAAGGATAAGATGGTTGTGGATTTGGAAACAAGGATAAGTAGTTTGTATATTACTTGAATTTGGGCTGACAGCCTGGCAATTTGGTGACAGTTTTCAGAGGTTGATGTTGGTCTTGAAAAATTATACTAGGGTCCTAGTGCAAAACGTTCTCTAATGGTGTGAATGGGAAGAGGAGGAGACTGACTAGTTGGCCATTGTGACATTCTAATTTTGCTTATGAAGAATAATGAAAATGGCGTTTGGCCTTCTGTAGGGGGTGTAACCTGTGTATTTTTTGTCAATGTTTAGTACTTGATATTGAGCATCAATTGCTGTGTTAGCTATGACTTACTTGGAAGTTATAAAGGGTTGCATGTACATAACTGAGTTGAAGTATATTTCAGGGTTTCCGGCCAATGATTATGGGGAGAGTGTTGGAAGAAATAATATGGGGATAGGAAGCTGCCCGCATGCTGAGCTTGAAGAAACTAAATGGTTTCTCACTTACATGTGTTAAGCATAAGGGAACAGATGGGCATCAAATGGTGAACAGAAGTGAAGCAGTCTGACATTGTAGATTGAAGAAGAAAGGTAAAGGTAGGACAGGAGAAGGGTTGTGTATCTTCAACAGAGAGAGCATAAGAAAAACAGAAGAATGAGGCGATATCCACTGGTAAAATGTGGAGAGAAGAAAAATGAAAGTGCCCGTGATCAAGCCTTCAGAAACTCAACTGGCTGAGGGGTTAATGTAAACAGTGATAAACACTATGAGACTGTGAAAGAATGATCAGTGAGGTACGAGAACTAGTAGAGTGCCTGATTTGAAATATCTAAATTGGCGAGCGTAGAAATGAGAGTGGAGTGATCAACAGCATCAGATGCAGCAGAGAGATCAATGCGCATTATTATAATATTGGAATATTTAGAGCTCACCTGAAGACAATGGAGTGGCTAAGGTCCAATAATGTCCAATAATGGCTAGTTATAGGGATTCTGCTCCAACATTCTAATGTGTGTCTTTCTTTTTAATTTTGAAGATTTTACAATTAATATGTGGAATGTTCTAACTGCCCTATAGTCCTTCTTCCTCAGGCTGCACTGGTTGTTGAAGACTCTATCCTCGCTATAGGCCCTTGCTTGCGACTTGGGTCTGTAACTCCGGTTCAGGGCCTTTAACAAATGGTATAGCCCTTGGCAGCAGGCTATAATGTTATAATATAAATGAGAATTGTCTGAGGTGGGTCCGACATAGTGCTCTACAGAAGAGAGTGCAGTTTCTGCGGAGTATAGATCTTGAAAATCAGATTGGTAGGATTTAATTGTATTATTAGCGGTGAAGTTCAGCTAAGAAATTAAAATCAATGCCTTTCAGGCCAATGAAAAAGAAAATTGTGAAATATGGAAATTTGCTGGATTTCAGTTTAGAAACGCTCTTTTGTAATGCACAAAACAAAGTTGAGAGTTGCAGTAGTATCCTCAGCTATGATGACTGCATCTCCTGATACACAATAGGGCAGTGAAGGAGTGGAACCAACATACTTGTGTAAGTGTCTTATGTGTGCAGAATAGATGAACTCCAAGGAGCTGCCATCCTTGCCTCCCGATCAGTCACAACGGAGCCTCTCAGTGTATTTCTGATGTTTAGAATGAAGCCTACTATGGCAACAGTTACTCGAGTATCAGTCTTACTTAGGACAGTACACATTGAACATCAGATGCATTTCACCCTCCCATACACAAATGGGAGTAGTTGATGGATAAAGATGGACCCTGGGATTGGAAATGGGATTGGTTGTGATCCGAATGCCAGCAACGGTACTTCCTAGGAAAATAACATATACTATAGAGTTAGGGCCTAGATTCTCGTAGGTGTCAGGCAATGCAGCACAGCACCCAAAGATGCTGCTCTGCGTTGCATGACATGGAGGGAGCAGGAGAGCGCCATATTCACATAGAAATGGCTCTATCCTCTCCTCTCCCTAGCGCAGGCACTGATTTAAGCTGCCGAGCACCACGCACACACCTTAGCGCCATAGCGCTAAGGTATGTGCTTGAGTCTAGCATAGGTTTTGTACAGGAAGGGTATCCTTCCTGTACAAAATACTATGCTTAGACAAGTGAAAAATCTTTTCCTACTTTGTATGTGTTCTGCACAGTGCAGCACAAATGCAAAGTTGGAAAAGCACAGAGAAATGAAAACATTTCTCAGTTTAACCCCTGCTTTTCAGTGGGGTTAATTTTTGATGCTAAACCCTTTCTACTGATGTGTGAGAATAGGGTTTTGTTTCAAAAAGCCTGAGTGGTATCATGGGTATGCCCATGTACCACCCATATTACGCCCCCTTGATGCAAAGCAATGCAAAGCAGTGTTTCGTGCTGCTTTGCGTTACTTTTCCATACAAACCAACGCAAATACCAATTTGAATTGGTTTGTGAATCCCAAGAAAAGGTTTCCAGTCAGTTTAGCGGAACTCTAACCCGGCGCTAAACCTTTGAGAATCTGGGCCTTAGTATCACAAATGCCACATATGTTATGCCGGGCAACCATGACTGATTCCTTGCTCTAATTCACTACTCAAGCAGCAGATGTTCCTAGGCATGCACAGGTGTACAGAGAAAGGGAGCAGGGGTAAATGGCTTGGGTGGAAAGTCTCTCAAAGTAAGGGAAAAGGCTAATTTCATCAATATGAGTGACTCTTGACACAGTGAGCATGATCCATGACTGTTTACGTATTTTACTGATGTGTGACAGCCTGTGTTTAGGTAACACAACTTAGAGTCGGCTCTAACCTCCCTTAGAGGATATGCATGGTCTTACCCAGTGCTTAATTTGTAATAGAATGAGTGCTGGGGCCCAAAGTTTAGTTCATAAATCCATGGCTGGCGCTATCGAAAGTCGGGGGTGCCATATATCAAGGCTGTGTAGTTTCGATTCCACCTCATGCATCTTTAATCCGCCACCAGACACTTCCTGCCTCTTTAGCTCACTCTTGCAGGTTCTTTTTCATCCCTGCTTTCTCCCTTTGTCACTTTTTTTCCGTCTTTTTCTTCCTCTTTCTTTCCTCCTTTTGTGTTTTTCTCTCTCTTGCTCTAGATCAAAGTTTGTTGAGTGAAAATAAGTGGCGGTCCCCAAAAATGAGTGCCAGTAGGTCCCACCAGCTCAAATTAAGCACTGGCTCTATCTCCCTCTAAGAATGTGTCTTTTTCTCACCTCGTTCTCTCTAATCTCAGAGCAAGACCATTGAGGAAGAAGAGGAGGATGAAGAGATGTACGAGCCCCCTCCCTCTAATCCTCAAGAAAGGAGGCCACTTCCACCACCCAGAAAACGGACAGATGACAAAGTGTACTCAGGTACCATATAGTGGGGGAGGGTTATCAGAGGAAGCACGGGATGAGAGAAAAGAGAAGAAATGCAGAAAAGAGACAGAAACATAAATGATTCGGGGAGGTCATATGAGGGGAAAACAAAGGGTACAGGGGAAGAAGGAATGAGCAAAGGAAAACTGATTAAAGAAATGTAGATTGTAGGTAGAGCAAACAAGGATTTTTATTTCCCTGTCAAAGTATTTTGAAAGCAATATCTCCATAAATAACAATTTGAGAGCTATTATTTTCCTGAAACAGTACTCAGCAAGACCATATGTTTAAACAGCGATATTCAGACATCCATCATTTTATTACACAGCATTTTGAGGGTCACTATATTCATAGCAGAATACTTTGAGAACGATTATTCCTCTGCCCCCATTCTCTGAGGAACATTATTTTAGGCTATTATTTTAAAAGCACAGTGCTCCATCTACCAATATGGCTTCTTCAGGAACAATATTAAAAAACATCATTTTCCTCGGTTTGTATTCAAAGTACCATTACATTGCTGTCATGACATTCCGAGGAGCATAATTTTCATAGCAGCGTGTTCCGAGAGCAGTATTTTCCTCTTGTAGTATTGGCTAGTATGGTATTCTGAGAGCCCGTACTCCTTTAGTAAAATATTTTGAGGGTCAGAGTTTTCTGTAACATATTGTTCTGAGAACTATTATTGCCCAGCTAGATATTATAATGAGGCTTTGTTTTACAGCAGTGTCCCACAACACACCATATTCCGAGAGGGATTCCTTATAACAACCTTCCGAAAGCCTTTATTCTCCTTGCAAATTTTTCCTGACATGTGCAATGCGATCACACGGGTATTCCTACAAACATTATTCTCCTTTCAAGTTATTCCAAAGCCAATACTCCTCTGTCACAGTGCCTTGAGGGACATTGTTTACATAGCACAGCTCTCCAACATATGTCATTATCCTTCCACCGTATCCTGAAGGATCTAATTTTCCTATTTTCATAGCCAGTTATTCTGAGAATCATTGTTCTTCTGTCACAGAATCCTGAGGGCAGTTCCACAGCACAGTATTCCCAGGCACTATACGAATCCCATGGCATTCAAAGACGCTTTTCTGCATTATTATATTTAGTTTCGTAGCAAAGAGGTATTACAACCAACTTTCTGCTGGCACTGTATTTTAATGGCATTTCAGAGCCAGGTGTTGAAAGAGCCACACTTGCCCACAATTTTAGGGGCATTACTTTCATTGTAGGCTAGTCGGAGAATCATTAATTCCTCTCTCATAGTATTTATGGTGGCAATATTGTTTTGGGACAGTGATCTCAATCCACCTCCCAAAAAAGAGCATTGTTGTGTAACAGTATTCTGAGGGACATTATTTTCATATCATAGTATTTAACAAGTTATTATTCTCCTATCACAATAATCCAAGTGGCATTATTGTCAGAGCACAGTCACAGAGGAGCTAATTTAAATTTACCATGGTATCATGGCGGCGATTGCTTAGAACAGTATTCCACTGAAGTATCATGGTGGGAGTTGTTTTCATTGTTCAGTGCTGGGAGAGCCATTACTTCCCTGTTGCGTTGCTCTGTGGTCATTACTTCCACGTGATAATATTTTAATAAGACAGTGTTCCAGCTGCACAGACGTTTAAGACATTTCTCTCAAAAGTTCATGCTGCTGCCCAGTATATTGATTTCTCAAGTGATCTTTCCCTGCTTGTCATGCCATCTAGATAGCCCCAAACTGTCCCGAGATGATATGCTTAATCACTGCAGACAAAACTCCGAACGGTTCATGTTGAACACACTCTGGCTGTGTTTTCAGTGCATTTTAAGTAACTATTTTCTGTGTTCCTCGAGTTTAATATCTATTTATTCATGTTGTTGCATTTTAATTTCTTTGCCTTGAATTCATGTTCATGGGTCATTGATATGCTTCAAAACACACTTCATCAGGAGTATACATTTAGGTTTCTAAAAATAACATCACTTATTTTATTATTCCCTACGTGATATGATCAAATCAAACGAAGAAAAAAAATGTTTTTAGTCTTACAAACAATATTCTCCCTTCCGGTTTGTGACCGTTATCATTTGAACCCATTTTCCAATATCCTGTTGCTTTTTATGGACCCAGTAACGCCATTTCTTGGATTTGTCTGTTCTTGTTTTCACTGTAGTTTTTTAATCTAATATTTCTATCAGGACCTAATGCACCTGGGTCATAAAGTAACCAGCTTTAAAATCCATAATGCCTCACGATGCAACAGCCGCTTTGTCTACTATAATCACATCATCTGTGCGCTGTTAACTTTAACACTAAGACCACTGTTGATGTACTTTGTGTTAAAATGTCACGGCCAAAGTGTTGGACCAGTTTCTGATGTTACTCTAGGGATTGTTAATTCAGACTTCACATTTGCTTATAATTTTGCTGGTGTACAGACAGAATATCGAGTTGTTTATTTCGAACTACAACAATATTGAGTTTGAAATATCGAGGTACAAGAATATCGACAGCAAGTATATCGTAGCACAGAATATCGACAGTAAGGTAAGAAATATCGATTTTTTAATATCGAAGACAGTAATATCGTTTGTAAAAATATCGTTGTTAATAATATCGATATTTATATTAGTGTTCTGTATTTTAGTATGTGTTAAAAGTATGTGATGTAATTTTTTGGTATAAGTGTAGTTTAAAAAAAAATGTATGTCTTACATTTTTAGCAGTAATTACTTTTATGAAATTTATTTTTTGTGTATTTTAGTTCTGTAGCGGGTTGTGGGCTTATAGGGGAATAGGGTGGGAAGTAATTAAATTATAATATAGTAATTATTAATTTTTGTTTATTATTTATAATTAATTTATTATTAATTAATTGTTAATTGGTTATTAATTAATATTAATTAATTAATAGATAATTATATTAATGTTAATTTTTTAGGAGTGGGTTGTGGGTTTATAGGGGAATAGGGTGGGAAGTAATTTAATTATAAAAAATAATTAATAACTTTTATTTATTATTATTTATAATTAATTTATAATTAATTAATTAATAATTGGTTATTAATTAATATTAATTAATTAATAGATAACTATATTAATTGTGTTATTTTTTTAGAGCAGGTTCTGGGTTTATAGGGGAATAGGTGGAAGTAATTTAATTATAAAAAAGAATTATTAATTTTTATTTATTACCATTTAAAATTAATTTATTATTAATTAATAATTAATTGGTTATTAATTAATATTAATTAATTAATAGATCATTATATTAATTGTGTTCTTTTTTAGGAGCGGGTTGTGGGTTTATAGTGGAATAGGGTGGGAAGTAATTTAATTATAAAAAAGGTCAATATTAATTTTTATTTATATAATTAATTTATTATTAATTAATTATTAATTGATTATTAATTAATATTAATTATTTAATTGATAATTATATTAATTGTGTTATTTTTTTAGGAGCAAGTTGTGGGTTTATAGGGGAATAGGGTGGGAAGTAATTTAATTATAATAAAGTAATTATTAATATTTATTTATTAGTATTTATAATTAATTTATTATTAAATAATTATTAAATGGTTATTAAATTATAATAATTATTTAATTGAGAAGTATGTTAATTTTAACTGCTATCCAACACTTTCCCTACTGTTGCATTCACTGGTGTGGGAATATTAATTTTTTCCCCTCCGCTATCCAAAACTTTCCCTACTGTTGAACTCACTGGAGTGGGAATAGTCATTTTTTCCCCTCCGCAATCCAACACTTTCCCTACTGTTGCACTCACTGGAGTGGGAATAGAAATTTTTACCCCTCCGCTATCCAACACTTTCCCTACTGTTGCACTCTCTGGAGTGGAAATAGTAATTTTTACCCCTACACTATCCAACTCTTTCCCTACTCTTGCACTCACTGGAGTGGGAATAGTCATTTTTTCCCCTCCGCTATCCAAAACTTTCCCTACTGTTGCACTCACTGGAGTGAGAATAGTAATTTTTACCCCTCCCATATCCAACACTTTCCCTACTGTTGCACTCTCTGGAGTGGGAATAGTAATTTTTTCACCTCCGCAATCCAACACTTTCCCTACTGTTGCACTCTCAGGAGTGGTAATAGTAATTTTTACCCCTACGCTATCCAACACTTTCCCTACTGTTGCACTCTCTGGAGTGGGAATAGTACTTTTTACTCCTTCGCTTCCAACACTTTCCCTACTGTTGCACTCACTGGAGTGGGAATAGTAATTTTTACCCCTACGCTATCGAACAATTTCCCTACTGTTGCACTCTCTGGAGTGGGAACAGTAATTTTTACCCTTACGCTATCCAACACTTTCCCTACTGTTGCACTCACTGGAGTGGGAATAGTAATTTTTACCCCTCCGCTATCCAACACTTTTCCTACTGTTGCACTCTCTGGAGTGGGAGTAGTAATTTTATCCCCTCTGCTATCCAATATTTTCTCTACTGTTTTAGTTAATGTCGTGTAAAATGTATTTTAAAAAGATTTAAAAAAAATTAATATATTTTAATTTGTTATATATGTTTTTTGTTTTTAATTTATACTATTGGTGTATGTGTATATATATATTTATAATTTTTAATATGTTTTTTAACAATGTATAAGTTATTAAAATAATTATTTATAAATATTAAGTAAGTATATATATTATATTTTAGTTATATATGTTTAATTTATTTTTACATTATATGTATTACTTATAATTTTAAACATTTTAACTATGTTTTTTTTAATTATATGTATTATTTACTTTATTTTACATTATTTTTTTAACATAAAAACGATATTTTGAACAACGATATTTTAACAACGATATTTTATTTTCGACATTTTTGTACTTACCATTATGTAGATAGGACTTCGATATTCTGGACATCTATATTTTTGTGACGATATTTTTGTACCTCGATATTCTGACTGTCGATATTTTGTCAGTGATCCAATTTTGCCAACATAATGCAGTCCATAAGGGCGTACACACATTGATTACTGTTGCACATTGTAAAATGTTTTAATTTGAAGAACATGGGGATGTTTAATTAATATAGCTTTTTTTATCCTGTTATTGAGGGCTATACTGTTTGTTTAAGGCCCTGAACCCCAGTTATTATGAGGGAGAGTGCCTTTAACAACCAGTATAGTTAGAGGAAGAAGGGCTGTAAGGCTATTAGCACATTTCACCCACTGAGAGTGGAATGTTCTAAATTAAAAAGGGAGAGGAGTTGGCCTAACGGCTAGGGCGGTCGACCTTGAATCTGGGGAACTGGGTTCGAGTCTCGCAATGAGCTGAACATCCTGTGATTCTGGACAAATCACTTAGGGCCCGATTCTGATGCGAGTTGGAAAAGCTTCCTGACCGAATCGGTTGGGAAATGGTTTCCGACCCACTCGGATCGGGAAAGTCCAACCGGCAGAGTAGGATGCATCCGGATGTTTCCAGATACGATTTGGTTGAACTCCCATTGACTTCAATGGGAACATTTGTTCCTAACTGCATCAGAATTGGGCCCTCGGTCGGGAAGACACGTTCCCGATCCGATTTGGAAGGAGCAAATGCCGTTAGGAGGCCTTCCTAACCGCATCAGAATCAGGCCATCGGTCGGGAAGCTTTTCCAACCCGCATCAGAATCGGGCCCTAAATTTCTCTGTGCCTTACAAAAATGAATGTGTCCTCATGTAATGCAACTGGTGCTATGTAAGGCGCTCTGATACCCGATTCGGGTCAAGTTTGCGCTATATAAAACTCTGTAAAAAAACACACAAAGACAAACATCAAAATGTTGAGGCAGGGAGACTATGGGGCCGATTCCGATCTGGGTTGGAAAGCTCTCCGACCGATCCGGATCTGGATTGTTTTCCGACCGAGCCGGACCCCTGCAGACCGAGCGAGTACGATGCGGCCGTATGCTGCCGGACTCGGTTCGGTCGGACTCCCATTGAAGTCAATGGGAGCCGGTCGTACAATGCGTACATGGGCTCCCATTGACTCAATGGGTACGTTGCGCACAAGGGGGCCCCCTGTAGTGGGTACGCGTTGGTGCCATCCGCACCGTACACGCATGTATAGGGGGGACCCATAGGTCCCCCTGTGTCCGACTCGTACGGCTACGGGTGAAGGGGGTCCGGCACGGACCCCCGAAGTCCGCTTCCGAGAGCTTTTTCGTGTCGGAGGCTCCGACTCGATCCGGCTGTCCGGATCGTGCATCGTACTGGCTCGGTCGTAAAACGTCTCCATTGCGCGGTATGAATCGAGTGCGAACGAGTCGGACGGAGCGGTTCGGACCCGGAACGAGTCGGTCGGCGATTTCGCGTTCAATCGCATCGTACTTGGGCGTCCGGACCTAAGTACGACTCGGTCGGAAACAAAGCCTCCGACTCGGATCCGGTAAAGCCGAATCCGATTCGGAGCCCTACCGACCGAGATCGGAATCGACCCCTATATGTGATATTATTAGCCTGAGCCACTCCACTGTCTTCAATGGAGCTCAAAACTTTCTAATGTTCTACTATAGCTTTATAGCCTGCTGTTATACTGGCCATTAAATGCCTGCTCCAGCTCAGTGAGGGCCTTTAACAAGGGAGCGGGCCTTTACTGACCAGTGTAGCCAAGCTATGGTGGGCTATAAAGCTATTAGAATATTCCGCCCCATCAGTACAGACTGTTCTAATTAGTACATAAAAGGCCTCACAGAGCCCGAGGGGGTTGAAACCCCCTTGACTCCGAAGCCTTTGTTCACAGCGGTTGCTGTGAATATTCTACAGCTAACAGCCGCGCGCAGGGCCACAGCTGTTAACTTTTGAACATTCACAGGAAGAGCTGTGAAAAAGGGATGAAGTCAGCCCCTGGTTCTCCCTGGCTTGGCTGAACTGCTTTTTGTAGTTCAGCCAAGCCAGGGAGACCCAGGAGCTGAGCAGCATTCACCCCTCCCTCATTCTGATGCCCTAGTACGAATGAGCTACAGGAGGCGAGAAGGGTAAAAGCTGCGTGTGTCCTCCTGCATTGCCTCTGCCTTTCTTTTTCCTCTGCCTAAATAATATATTTTCGAGAGGCAGGGGAAAGAGAGAGGACATTGAAATGTTGAGAGCAGTGGACCTATACCACTTCATATAGGCCGCTGCTGCTCCATTGTCTTCAATAAAGCTCTCAACATTCCAATGTTCTAATATAACCTTACAGCCTGCCATAGCAGGCGATAGCAGCCATTAAAAGTCCGCTCCAGCATTTAGTTTGGGCCTTTAATAGCCAGTATAGCCTGCTATGGGTGGGCTGTAAAGCTATTAGAACTTACCGCCCCATGAGGGCAGACTGTCCTAATTAAAAAAGCACAAAGTCCTGCCAGAGACCAAGGGGGTTGAACCACCCACCTCTTCCCCACCTCGGCTCAGAAGCCTTTGTTTCACAGCTGTTGCGGTAGATGTTCAATAGTTACCAGTTGCACGCAGGGCCACAACTATTAACTGTTGAACATTCACAGTAGCAGCTGTGAAAGGAGGATGAAGCCAGCCCCTGGTTCTCCCAGGTCTTTGCTAAACTGTGTTTCTTTGTTCAGCCAAACCAGGGAGACCTAGGAGCTGAGCAGAATTCCCCCTTCCTCCTTCTAAGGCTCCATTGACTCTGAGCTACGGAAGGAGGAAGGGGGATGGAGGCTCATGTGCACTCCACTGCACAGGCTCTGCCTTGCGCTTTCCCTGCCCAATCCATATATTTTTGAGAGGCAGGGGAAAGAGATCGGCAGAAGCTGTATATTAGGAAATTGGAATGTTGAGAGCAGTGGGCTTATACCAGGTTGTATAAGCCGCTGCTCCATTGTCTTCAATGGAGAGCGCAACATTCCAATGTTCTAATATAGCCTAATAGCCCGCTGCCGAGGGCTAAACCGGTTCTTAAAGGCCCTGAACTCGAGTTATAGGTTCAAGTATGCAGGAATGTGTTTCTGGTATATTAAAGTGTTAGAATCACATGTACCATACATGTTATCAGCTCATCATTTTACAATGCTGAAGTCTATGATTCAATCAAGGTCTGATTATGGGAACGTGATGTATTTGTCAGTTGCAAATATCCTCTTGTTTCAACCTCAGTTGGTTTAAAAAGCGACTGCTATGTTGATTAATCACTCTACTAACAGGGAACATATATCACCTGTTCTTCACCAGCAGCACTGGCTGTCTTTGAAAAGTAGGATTCTCTTTAAGGCTATAATTATTGTTCACAGGGCAGTTTTGCAATGCTCTCCAGATTTCTTATTGTAGAAAATGTCTTTCTATCCCCCAGCATGAACCCTGTCAACAGCTGTTTGTTTCTGTGTTGCTGTCCCCAAGTCACGTATTAATAAATCTGGAGGCAGAGCTATCTCTATCATTGCAGCCAAAGTATGGAACCCTCTTCCATATGCCCCTCAATAGATTTATCTTCTTTTAGGAAAGCACTGAAAGCAACTGAAACTTAACTCTGTAAGGTTTCAGGTATAGCTAGCAGTACAGTACAATTCGAAGCACAAAGATTTCTCTGCAGGCGCAGACATGCATTATAAAAATAACTTGACTGTAGTCATAGAACATAAATGCTCCACTGCTTGAGTTGGCAATATATATATGTATATATAATAGGAAACAAAAACTCGCACAGTAAATGAGCACTAGTTTTGGAGTTATTAATGAAAAAGATCACTACTGATTACTTGAGTTGGCAATTTTCTTGCATGTTTTCCTCTACAGGTTTTTCCTTATTTTTTTGTCCTGAAATTTTCTTCTAAAAAGGTTTTTAATTTCTAAAAACTACTGAATGGATTTACATCAAATCACAAAAAGAGATCTTTCTGGACCATGATCTACCTTTCTGCCAAATTGTGTGTCATTCCGATCAGTGGTTTGGGCTGTAGTCGGGTCTAAAATCCCCATAGGAACCTGCATGGGGAAAAAGCGTTTTGGGGCCCCCCCTTTTTCTCAGCCCCCGCTTGAAGAATCACCCTGAAACTTTCCAACCACAGCTGAAGTGAGCAGCAAACTAGTTTAGAAAATTTCATGAAGAGTCATCAAATGATACCAAAGTTACTTGCAAAAGAAAAACTCTTTTCCTATGAAAAAAAACTACCTCAAGAAATGCAAAGCAGGAAGAGGAGATTCGACACATCATTAACTATAATGCTTCCAGTGATCAGATCAAAACATTGTTACAAAGAAACTGGCAATTATTAAGACTGGATGAGACACCAAATGAGATATTGCCAGATCGTCCCATGATCACATATAAAAAAGACCGCATCCTTAGAGATCATCTCACTAACAGCTTCATGACCAGCACCATCAATGACAATTCCAATTGGCTGACGAATCGACAAGAGGGGTTCTGGCGGTGTCTAAAATGTAAAGCCTGCCTATTGGCCAAAATAAAGTCTCATTCCAAACTCACAGTGGAAAGTCATATAAATCAGATTGACTGTGATACGCCATATGTGGTATATTTACTGGAATGCAGCTGGGGGAAGAAGAACATTGGCAGCACTGTCAATGAATTAAAGCTGCACATTTTACAACAGCTTCGGGCAATTTCAAATCAGGATTTTACTTATGCCATGGCCAAACATGTATAGGAAGATCATGAAGGAAATAAATCAGCCTTATGCTATTATGGCATCCACCATGTCAGCAAAGGACCAAGAGGAGGTGATCGAGAACAAGCCCAAGAAGATCTGAGTCAAAATGGATCATTCTCATGTACACAGAGACGCCATGGGGCTTGAACTCAAATGCTAAATCACATGTACATCTAAAAGAACTTTTTTTCTCCCTTCTTTGGAAAATGAATGTTTTAATTCATGTTATGTCTGAGAATTTAGTCTATAGATGCGTTATTATGAGGTCTACAGGTGAACATACATTTGAATTAGTAATGTTGAGGATTGACAATATGTCTATATCACGAATGATGGGAATATGCTCCGTTTATGAAAGGTCTAATGTTGAATGTCATTCCCCCTGGGCACTGGTCACTTTATCAATCAATATTACTGAAGTCAGGGATATCAACTAGTCTAAGCATGCTTCTTTTGACTACCACCATATGGTATGTTGAGTCTCGATAACACAGTGTTGTCATACACTGTCTGGTATGAGTATTTTTTCTCCAGAGATGAATATAGAAACTTTTCTAAGCACCAAAAGATTTATTATATGCATGTCTAAATAGAACTCACTCTGCAAAGGATTAGTGAACAGGCACCTTTGTCATCTGATTACAAAAACCCTTCCTTTAAATATAATTCTGTGTACTTTACACAGAAAGCATCAAGAGGTATACATATTATAAGAGCAATGCATTAGTCACTTTATTTTTAAACAATCTTGGGTTAGTGATATGGAGAGTCTTCATTTTCAAGCACTCAATGCACTTTGCCTGCTATCTGAGTAAATAGGTACCAATGATCGGTGTCATATTCAGTACCAGTTTACATTGCAATTTGCACTTTTCTATATCGATCTGTAATGCTATTTGCACTTTAGTGTTATGATTAGTATTCATCTTATGTTGTTATATGCACTTATTTATACAGATCCAAATTGCTGTATTTCTCCTCTATACAAACCCAGATTTCAGGTGGACAACATTCTGTAGAGAGATACTGAATGCATCACTGTAACTGATCAATGTGTTTATTTACAGCTAATGTCTGTTCTTTAAGGATGGAATGGTAAAAAGTAGAATAGGCATTTAGCAAATAAAATGTCAAATGTACTATGAATGGGGTCACATTGAGTGTACAAATATGTGCATAATATATTGCCACTTGCCCGTCTAGACGGTTGTACCTAGCAGACATAGATTAGATGCATGAGCCACTTTACTTGATCTCTGCATCTAAGTGTGACGGAGACTTATTATATAAGGAAGGACTAGGAGAAATCAAAAGCACATGTCACTTAAACTTTTGCACTTTGCAATTTATACCCGTCTTGCAAGCTAGGGTACTGATCTCATGTACTTTACAAGAATTATTTGATTGAGAGATGAGTTAATTTGTAATATAGAAGTGCAAAAACTTTATAATGTTATAAGGATGGTACTTCACCATGCTAATCGTGCCTCAAAAATATATACACTGTCATAGGTTTAATACTGAAATGCTAAATGAAATGTAAAATGTCGTGAGATATGGGACATGAAAAATATGATCAATCCAATGTTGAGTAGGCTAGAGGTTTGTTTCTAAAATGGAGATAGGGGATGGACTTATAGTCCTTTTTAAGACACTCTGCACTTAATGATCTCTATGACCAGTTGATGGCTCCAGCCGAAATGCGTCGCCATATTTTTTGTCACCACTGCACTTGCTTGCTGAAAATGAAAAAAATATTAAACATAAGTCTTTGAAAGACGTACCTGGCTGTGCTGCCTCTTTCTTCATGGAGTTGCATACTGCATGAGGCTGTGTTTGAGACACGACTTGGAAGAGGAAAGTTGTGTTGATATATATAAATATATATATTTGGAGTTATTAAGGAAAAAAATGTATGTATATCTAGGAACGTGAAACCTACGTTCTAGCAGCAGTGCTGTGATTGGCTGGCTGCAACCTCAGAGAAAAGTTGCGGCTGCCATTTTTCCAATTGGGAAATCGTTTTTGGGAGAGAAGGAAAAAAGTAAAAATAGGATAAAAGGAGTCAGAATAGAGGTATCCTGACCCCATGGGACTGATGGAGGGGTCTGTGAGGGACCTTCATGGACAAGAAATTGTCCAAAAATGTTTTTTTTGCGCACACGAGGATCCGTGGATCCATAGTAGTGCTCAGCATGGCCCTCATGTGAATTCAAACAGCAACTCACTATACACAGTGGGTGTGTGAGTGGCTGTATGGGTGTGTGAGAGGGTATCTCTCACACACCCATACAGTCACTGATACATCCACTCAGAGACTCATAGAACCACTCACACACCCACTTACACACCCACACAACCACTCACACACCGTCACACACCCATACACCCACTCACACACCCACTGTATTAAATGAGTTGTTTTGTATTGAATGTGTGCTTTTGGTTGGGGATGGAGCCACCTGCAACATAGCTGGCAGACCCCTTATTTGGCCGAAGATCTTCGGTGGATCCTTGTGAGAAATTAGAAAAAAAGGATTTGAAAACAAAAAGAATTAGTGTTTGGAGAAAGGGTTGGCTCTGAAAAGAGCCTTTGTGTTTATGGTGTGTAGATGATAACTACACATAGAACAGGATGCAGTGTTTTAAATTGTTTAGGAACACCCTGTTGCCTGTGTCTGTGAAATGGACTTCGTCTTTTCGATATATTCCATCCATGTCAAAGCATAAGTTGTTATGGTATATAGAGCCCATGTGTGGTCTCGGAGAAATGCAGAAAAGCTTTACTGACATGTTTCCTGGTTTTCTCTATCTGCGGACAAAAGTGGGTTGACCACTGCTACTTTTGTCTTTGGCGAATGTTGGAGAACACCAAGGCAGTATGTGGGAAAAGAGTCATTAATTTACCAAAGGTATCCTTCATTAGGATTTCAAGTCCTACCCCAGTAATTGTGCCTAGGTCATTGCCATCACAGTGCCCCATCATGAGTTCTGGACTTTGGCAATCCACAATGCTTTCAACCAACTGCAGCAATTGATGCCACTTTAACTCTCTCTGGCCATCCCAAGTAATGTCTACGTTAGATAAACCTAGGTCCTTGTCAATGCCACTATTTCTAGAACCCTCTCTGGCCCAAAACACAAAACTATTGCCCACAATCCAGACTCTGACCATTTTGGAGATAAGGAAGAGTAGCACACAGGAAAAGGCTGCAGCAGAATTTGATTGGATGGTGGAGATGTGCAGGGAACTAAAATTAGGTAGTGACTTTAAGAAAACAAAATACCTCTGTGATTGGCTTTGGAAAAATAAAAAAATGTTATGCTATTTGGGATATGCTTGGAAATGCTAACAGTCAACCACACCTGCTACAGATAAAGTGAAGCTAGTATGCTGTTTGAAGAAAGCATTGTGAACCTTTCACCTACTGGTAGGCAGAGACTATTGGAAATATGCCTACTATGGAAAAGGAGCTAAAAGAGTGTGGGGAAGGGAACGAAAGAGACTGCAGTATGAAACTGAAAAGCAGACTACAATGGAATATTTGCTCAGTAAGGAGTGTATGTCTTGTAATTGACAATATTTTACAAAATTAAATATAAATGAAAAGCATTAACAGCAGATTGTTGAATGCTTTTAAGGGCTTTCGTGTGGCTCCACGGATCTGTTGTGAATTCACACCGGGGCCACGATGAGCCCCGCGGTGGATCTGTGAAAAACCTACCAAATTGGGCTTCTTTGCAGGAAACCTGGAAAGGGTTAAAAAATAGAGTGGTGTGACAAAAATAAAATATGAAAGGAAGTCTTTCACTTGCTAAGTACAGGAGTATGAGTGAGAGTACATTGGGAAGGGTAGCCATTTTAAGTACTTTTATACTGAGAGTGGAAGAGGATTGCCATAGTTCTGACTTGAGATTTGCAGGTGGAAAATATGTTAATAGATATTACAATAAAAGTTGGATAACAGCAAATAGATTTTACAGGTATGTTAATTAGGTTGTGCTATAAAAAAGTATATTTAAAAAAACTGTGAGTGTATATAAGCTGAAAGAAAATGTATAAGTTCTAGACACTACAGTAAAAGGCAAAATAGAAGGGAGCTTAGAAGAGAACACTAACTAAAAATATAGTGAGCAGCAAAGGAGGAGGAGGAATTGCTATACTGAAAATATAGTTATTTTATTAAGCCAGTATGAATGACTGAGTTAGAAATCAGATGTGGGTGCTTGCTTATAGTATGCGATTTGCACCCACTCACACAGTCAGGCAGGCACATACACACCCAGTTACACTCCCACAAAAGTACTTATGTACCCACCACTCATATAGTCAGTGACTGACACACTCAGTCACACACCTATTTACTCATCTATACATCCACTTACACAGTCATTCACACATCCATACAGGCACTGTCCCACCCACAAACACACCTATACAGTTATTCATGTACCCAGCACTCAGACAGTCAGTTATACATGCATCTTCCACACCCATATACCAAGTTATACACCCAGCCACTCACCCATAGAGCCATTCACATACCTATTTGCAAAACCATACAGCCATTCACACACCCAGTCAGACAGCCACAGGGGCACTTACACATACATAATTTTTAAACCAGTGCAACACTCATATCTCAACCCCTTTAAAACTTTAAAAAACAGAACAATAAATAACATATTCCCATTTTAAAAATGAAAACTTTTTTAAATACACCACTCACATAACCACTATAAAACCATTATAAAAATAAGCAAATTAAGGTGTCCATTACGATAACCGGCGGTAAAAAATCCGCCATCTACCATAGCCTTAAAAAACCGCCCGCCTACACCGTGTGAATACCGACCGAGCAATCATGATGTCGCGAAGCGAACACCGCCCGCGGCGTTAAAAACACACAAAATACCGCCCGTCCATGTCCGAGTAGAAGATAATCCGTCCGCCACGGACGCAAACCCGCACGACAACCCAAAACCGCCCGCCCTGACGATAGAGACACCGGCCGTGAAATTATGATCTCCCCGACATGAGCGCGGTAAATCCACATATTCTCCGCCCGCCATCGTTAACAACAGTGATGAAAACTGACACGGCGGAAGCCCTGGCAGCCACGTCCGTGCACGGAAACCATCTGCGGAGCCAAAGAAACACACACAACATGGCCAACAAGTCCACACAGCAACCCAGGCCCAAATACCCAAACACAGAACACATCCCAAAGACACATCCCCCCTGGCAAAACAAAAAAACTACAAATCCCAGAACACCAGCCACAACACACCTGAAAACAACAGCCCATCATGACACACCCACATAGGTAAGTACAAAAGCAGCCCCTTCACAGACCACAATCCCTTGCACCACTACAAAGCGAAGACGAGAGCAGAGAACACAGAGAGCCACAAAGGACAGCAGCACACCACACGCACGCACCCATCACACCCATCACCACCACCACCACCAAACACCGGCCCCACTAACCCCCTGCACATCACACACCACACACACACCACACCAGCACCACAAATACCAAACCACACACCATGGCAGCACAAAGAATGCCCAAGTACACTGCCACTGAGCTGACGGTCATGGTCGACGAGATCATCAAGGTGCACCCACAAATCTATGGCAACCAGGTCCAACAGACACCAGTAGCCACCAGAAACAGAATGTGGAGCAGGATCGTAGACCAGGTGAATGCAGTCGGGAACGTGCCACGCAACCGAGCCGAAATCACTAAGAGGTGGCACGACCTGAAAAGCGTGGTCAGGAAGAAGGAGGCCAAGAATCGGCAGCTGGCTGACAGGACTGGCGGAGGAAATCCTGCGCTATTCAAGACCTTCAAGGCGTGGGAGGAGAAGGTGCGAGGCATCCTACATCCGGAGAGTCTCACCGGAATACCAGGGGGAGTGGAGGCTGGTAAGTACAAACAAATGTATACCAGCACATCGCTATGTACTGTCATGCACTACCAGTATGCCACAGCTCCGAGGGACAAACACCCCCATGTCCAGTACACAATCCACAAGACACCTCTCACACATGCAACAGACACTCCCACACACTCAGCCCAAAGCTACCAACTGACAAAACCATGGGGGCATGTGTACAGTCAGCCAGCACCGCAACTCCCACCAGGTCCCCTTGTACTCCAGATGCGCCAGAAGGAGCACTCCCCACACCCACACACATGTGTCAGCCATAGCTGCACTAACCAACAAGTAACAGGTAAGTAGCCTTAACACAAAGTCCGTGGGTCGGAGGGGGACTGCTGAAGTACAACACCCACCAGGCCCCTAGTCCTACAGCGCAGCAAGATGGAGCACTCCCCACACCCATGTGTCAGCCACTGCAGTGCACACCTTCACCCGACAGGTAGATATCTTTCCCTACATGGAGGGGTGTCTGTGGGTGGTAAGCCATCACCACAACTCACAACACCGCCCCCACTCCCACAGACCAGCAAGATGGAGCACCCCTCCCTCTCATAACCATGTGGCATCCATTGCATTGCGCCCTCCAAACCAACAAGTAGGTAGACTACTGTACAGGGCGGGGTGTCTGTAGGCATGAGGACTGTATTACGACTAACATTTGGGACATGTCACGTAGCAGAGGAACAGGCAGCACTGCTCCCTGTCATAATCATGTGACCAATGTGCACACGGACATGAATTACAGAGTCATAGCCCACATGAGCCATCTCAAATACAATAACACGTAAGGAGTCACGTCTGCATGCACAAGTCTCACTGGAGTACTGACCCACATGGCGTGCACTGTGCCACTCATCACACACATCAGCAACACCATCGAAGTCTTGTCCATGTAGTCGTGTCTGCTTGTTCCCTTGACATTGTACAACATCACCCATGTAAGTCTAACCTGTCTCAAAGTAACAGAGTGGAACCCCAGTAATGTCACATACACCACTGGACCCATGAACCACACAGCCACACAATGCACATTCAACATCTCATCCATCACATCTTTCAGCCCCAGTGTCATGAAAGGTATATCATCTAAACAGTTGTCCCTCATACAGTAGTTCAGCAAAGATTCCTGCCGATGACCAATAATGTGTCTGCAGTGACTGAAGCGCACGTCACACTGTGATTTACAACATACATAATATAGTCAACACCCCAAGAGCACTGCATTGCTGCACATGGCTGAGGGTAGCACGCACACCAAGGAATTGGCCCATCTGCAATACGTTGTGTGGCACACAACCATCACTCCTCACTACAATGCTTGCAGTGTAATGTCCCTAAATGATAACAGTGAGCAGATATGCTGGGTATGTTAGACATACACACACCTTTGTCTCTGCAGTGTCATGTGGCCAAAACACATGTCCCCTTCTGCACCCATATGTCACAGTATGTACCACAAAACCATATTTCACCTCAAAAGCGTTACACGGGGCTGTACACCCTTTTGCCATCGCGTCTGTAAGCGTCCCATTGAACCCAAAACACATTTCACCTCAAAAGCGTTGAGGGGCTGTACCCCTTGTGCCATTTGCGTTTGTAAGCGTTCCATTTGAACCCCAAAACCATATTTCACCTCAAAAGCGTTGAGGGGGCTGTACCCCTTGTGCCATTTGCGTTTGTAAGCGTTTCATTTGAACCCCAAAACCATATTTCACCTCAAAAGCGTTGAGGGGGCTGTACCCCTTGTGCCATTTGCGTTTGTAAGCGTTCCATTTGAACCCCAAAACCATATTTCACCTCAAAGCGTTGATGGGGCTGTACCCCATTTTGCCATCTGCGTATCTAAGCGTTTCATTATGTAACCCCCAAAACACTATTTCATCACAAAAGCGTTGATGTGGCTGTACCCCATTTTCAATCTGCGTGTCGAAGCGTTTCATATGTCCCCCAAAATCATATTACATCACAGAAGCGTAGATGGGGCTGGACCCCGCATACACCCAAGCCACAAAATGTAGGTGTACAGCAACACACACCCATTGGCATTCCAAATCCGTCCCATGCCATATGATCACATCACACAATTCCATTGCCTTGCCCACACATACACACATTGTATATCTACACACACGCATCTGGGAAATCTGTGCACGACAGTGCACAAACTGTGAATGTCAGACAACTAATACAAACTTTGCAAGGTGCAACACAATAACCTATCTTATCCGCCCCACAGGTGGCGAACAGCTCGATGCTGGAGAGGGAGACAGCAGCCGGCACAGCCAGTCCACAAGCCCCCGACCCGGACTCACGGATGTGGAAGACCTGGACACCTCTTCGGACGAGGACCCCCGGGCAGGCACATCTGGTGTGGCAGGGCTCAACCGCTCCCCAGGCCCCCTCCTACTCACCAACCCATCACCCAGGGCTGCTGACCAGTCCCAGACCCCTGCTGCCACGGTCGGTGCGGCCACCACCACCGCCGCAACCACCACCACCACCACCAGGCCCTCCCTGACCACTCAACCTGCGCATGGGGTGGTACGCCCGTCGGGCTCGACCCTGGGAGCCAGACCGAGGACCGGGGTGACCAATGTGGCGAGTGGGCAGGTCGGTGGCAGCAGTTCTGGTGGGAGGAGCAGGGTCAGGCCAACGCCATCTGAGCCTGGGAGCCAAGCCCTGCCGCAAATCGCCAGAGTCCTTGGGGCCTATGAAGAGGCCCAAGGACAATGGGCCAGGTCATCTGCCGACACGCGGGAAGTCCTTGGGGTGTTGAGGTCCATGGATGCCCATATGGGCCAATTCGTGACCCGTATGGACCAACTTGTCGACCTCATGGGCCAGCTGGTGGTGGTGGTGAGGGCCCAAGCAAGGCCAGCCACACCACCTCCGCCACCACGTGCTGTGGCGCAGGGTCGTGCAACATCCAGTTCCCCTGCGTCCACAGCGAGTGGGCAGTCCTCAGCCACCACCAGCAGCCCACCAACACAACCCCCTCCCAAACGTGGAAGGGGCCGTCCGAAGAGGAAACAGGTGTCCAGAGAGGACTTCGCACGCTCCAAACGCCAGTGAGTCAGCCAGCCACGGTGGCCACCTACTGCATTCACTTGGACTACGATCCTACCCCACACTGCCATGTGAATGGCATGTGTCTGTTGGACTGTGGACATAGAACAACATGGGTACACCTTGACCATCACGCAGTCATGACCGTCAACTCATTGTTTCAGCATGCACCACTTTTGTGATCACCTTGCCCACAATCACATGTCACCGCTGTAAATAAATACACCTGGATCACATTCTGTTGTATGTGCTCTGTGTTTATTCAAGGATGTGCAACCGTCACCATGATCAGAAATGCATCTGGAGTGTGGTATGTCGATAGGCCAGGAGAGGCTGTAGGGACCTAGGGGTGAAAAACAGAACAAGAGTCCATTGAATGTGTGTGTCACACACTCATCACACAGTACTTGTCATCAACTTTAAGCAATGTACACACATCTCACAGAGCAACAGGGCACAATGCTACAGCCACTGTCAGTGGCATACTACCCTGGACATGGACCATTGCCACACAGCACTCAGTGAGCAATAGGCCTCCGTGACAATGCACACATACACCTGCACAACTACAGCTACATCAGCCGTCGTACATGGTCACTCACCGTCAAGTGAAGTAGCGGGCGATGAGCTGCTGACGCACATTCACAGCTTCCTCCTCTCCACTGTCCTCATCACTGGACCCGTCCTGGTCTGCAGGCGGGGGCCCTGGCTGATCACCGTCATCCACTATCAGGGGGATCTGCCTGCGAATCGCCAGATTGTGCAGCATGCAGCATGCCACAACTATCTGGCACACCTTCTGTGGTGAGTACGCCAGTGCACCCCCGGTGCGGTCCAGGCATCTGAATCTGGACTTCAGGAGTCCAAAAGTCCGCTCCACCACACGTCTGGCCCTCCCATGTGCCTCATTGTATCGGACATCAGCTGGTGTCCGAGGATGACGTAATGGGCTCAGCAGCCAAGGCCCGTTAGGATATGCTGAGTCACCTGGGTGTGAGGAACACAGAGAATCGTTGCAATTCCAACAGGATACAAGACAGCATGTCACACCCAGCACGCTACACGAGTATACATACTCACCAACAATCCATGCACGGTCCGGTTGCAGATTGGTCATCAGACGTGGAAGGATGCTGTTGCGCATGATGTGCGAGTCATGTGCGGATCCTGGAAACTTCGCACACACGTGTGTGATGACCATGTCCGCCAGGCACACCACTTGCACATTCACGGAGTGGAAATGCTTGCGATTGCGATAAATGTGCTCCATGGCCTGTGGTGCAACAAGGCCAACATGGGTGCAATCAATTGCACCAACAACGTGGGGGATCCGTCCAAGGGCATAGAAAGCACCCTTCACTGCCGCCAAATCACGAGCCCTGGGGAATTGGATGTACCGGTTCCTGTACAGCATCATGGCTGACAGGACATCCCGTAGCACCATGCTGAACATGGGTTGGGACATTCCACCTCCACTGCCCACTGTGTGTTGGAATCATCCTGTGGCGAAAAAATGCAGTGCAGCCATCACCTTAGCCGTGGGGGTGAATGCAGTTGGATACACCCTGCGAGGACGAAGGTGGGGTTCCAACAAGGCACATAGGTGATGCAGGGTGGGTCGGTCCAGATGGAATTTCCGGATTACCTCCACATCCTCCATGTCTGACAGCAATTGGTAGGGGCGATGTATGTTTGGTCTCCTCCTAGGACAGATGGAAGTGGACACATGTCAATGCAACACAACACATGGCATTTTCACATACCCAAAACAAAAATTACAGACAAAGCAATTGTATCACAGAAGAGCTGACAAGTAGGGACAGCACAGCCACAATACACTTACACAGGTCCCCTTACCAATAGCAATGACCAGTGACACAAACCATTGCTATGAGCATGCACATGTGGATTTACGCCATAATAACTTGTAAGGCATGATGATGATATCAGACTGCATATGTGGGAAGCAGCAACACCACGGCAATATACCTAGCTGCTGTGCCTGACACAGCTTCCGAGGCTGGGTGAGTATGGCACACACCAACAACACAATGTACACAGGCTGAGCGGCCCAAACAAGTGGGTCCTGTTGCACAACGGGATATGAGACAGTCAATGATGTCCCTACTTCACCCAATGTACAGCACTGTACGTATCACACCTCCAACACACATTGACAGGTGTACACATTGACAACTCCATGACAACACAGCTGTGTGAATGCAAATACACATCACAAGTGACACGTAACGTTGCACGTGCCAAGTGGGAGATGTACATAGAGAAATATGGCATGTGTGTGCATATGCACATCCCATGCTCCCATGCCAATGTGTACATGATGATGTGCCAACAGACATGTGGAGGCTGAGCACTGGCCGTCCCTGCCTATGCACACAGCATGAAGTGGCCCTGTCCAGTGTGGACCTGCTCCCACACACAAGTCATGGCCACACCTGCAGATGCATGGCGCACATTAAACTGTGGAGTCCACATGGCACCAGCGGACTGTACCCGCCATGGGCCAGGCCCTTGAGGCCAACTCCAATGGCCCTCGCGGTTGCACCCTGCGTGTTCGACTATAGAGGTAAGCGTCCCGGGACAGCTCGGAGCAGGCCATTGTGTGCATTTGAAGCAGGCAGACATGGTACACCAATTGCAGCAGCTTGGACCCACTGAAACAGCCCCAGGGGGCTATATGAGTGTGGGAGGGAGACCAGCATTACCACAGCTACCAGGGACTGCAGCCTGGCATCCCTCAACAACACCTGCTGCTGCTGCCACCTGTCCACCTTCACGTCGACGACTCTGAAGATATGTCCAGGTCCACTCACCAGCGAGGAGCTGGAGATCCTGGAATCCGAGCTCCACGCACACTGCCCAAGGCTATTTAATGCAATAGTTGTGTGTGAAAGACAACTACAGTGTGTGTGGCAGTGCATGTGGGGGACACACATGTCGTTGATCCGCAGCACTATGAGTCAGAGCCTGTGGGGTTCCAACATGCACTGCTCACCATGCTTACTACAGGTGGAAGGGGTATGTAGGCTCTCTGGCGCTTAGCCATGCATGTCCCTCCCGAGTGGTGGTACATGGCATCTTCATGTCAGACATCCAGTGACGCAGCCACTTGGCAATGCAGGACTCAGGGCAGTTATTGCTTGTGAGAATGGCAGGCTGGGTCCCTGCTGCCCTTCTCAGTCTCAGCAGACCTGGGCTGCACATTGACCGCACAATCCTACAAGGAGACAACACTGACTGTACAGTGGGTTACATGTGTCTTTTGTTCAGGACCCTCCTGAAATGCGCTAACTCAGCCCTGTCGATTGGACACACCATGCCTTGTGATAGGGATGTGTGTGAGAGATAGTGGCACTGAATGTGACCTCCATTGCGGGGTGAGCCATGCACAGGGCGAGTACGTTGAGGGCTGCGCAGTGTTGGACACAGTGGGTACACCCACAAAGATGTGTTGCCTTGTGATCTTTGTGTTGGTCCACCTGACAATGGACAGTAGATGTGGGCAGACTACACATTGCTCAATGTGCTGGCAACCTGCATGTGAATGGGTTGGACAGGTACTGTGTACACACTCCCACCAGCATGCATTCACGTGTGGTGTACACATGCTGTTAGGCCATGTCCGATTACTTCATGGCTCTGTTGCACGTCTCTGAGTATTTGGGATGGGTCAGCAGCATGCCACTGTGATTGGTGGATGTGGGTGATGTTGAGAAGTGTATGAGTGATATTCCAAGCCTCCTGTGTACCATCCCTGCAGTTGGAAGTCCTCCAGCCCAAGGGCTTGTGATGAGCCATTGCAACCAAGTTGATGCCCCTGTGTATGTGTGACCGACAGTGCAGCCAATTCCACAAAGGGTGTGACGTCATCTGCCGGATGAGCTACTACGTGGCGATGACGAATCGGGGGATGCCCCCTCGTATTGTCAGATCAGCACGGCGCTGCATTACACCAGTAATGGTCTGCATCTTGACAGTCACACAGCCTGTGCCGGATGCATGTTCGTAGGGGCATCAGCAGCAAGCAAGTGTACAGTATTGTGGGATGGTGTCTTTTGCTGTGAGAGGCAGCATGTGTCCACAGCCTACACTTAATCTGGGTAATGTGATGTTTGTTGTGTGATGCAGTGGGTTGTAAGTGCACTCTGTGCTGTGTGCATCTGACATGCATATGCTAGTCCTGAGGCTCAAGATGTAATTTGAGCACTCTGCATTCTCAATGCACTCAGAGTCGTAGCCCTCAGGAACAACCTGTAGTGGGCTGGAGTGGCAATTCACATGTATGTAAGAGGCACTGTGCCTACTCTGATTTCGTTCGGTTATATGTGTGCGATGCCTCACCTCATATCTCTGATACTTACACATCCGGCACACTGTGCAACAGCAGTTGTGCTCGTGTGAACGACAGGTGGATGGCATGGGCTCATGGCCATTGTGGCCTGTCATATTGCAGTCTGTGTGAGTCGTTTCCCATTCTGCTCCATGCAGGTATGTCTTTGGCCTAATTACGTAGTGGTCATCCTTGCGGACAGTGGGTATGCACACCGTGATTTGTGGCTATGGTCGCAGGGTGACACAGGCCGGGTGTAGTACTATGTGCACAACACATGTGCCACTAATTTGCGGCTCCATTTACTGTATGCCAGCCATTACGTGTTGATTGTGGTGGCTGTATACAATTGCACAGGTATCGTGCAACATGTGGATTTGGGTATGTTCTGTGCTGCTTCCCTTGCACATGTCTGTTTAATTGATGCCAGATGAGTGAGGCCACCTCGCTCTCTCTCATGTGGCATCTCCCCTGGGTGCTGAGGGACAGGGGACGCTCAACAGTGGGGTGGCATCGGATGTAGCAGCTGCACAGGTGCTGAGTGAGACAGATGTGACCAGCGCCTCGGAGGGGCCAGACCTGTGCTGGATGAATCACAGGCCGAGACGGCAATTTCGGAGTCATCTGAGGACAGAGGTGATGCATCCATGTTTGCTAACACAGGGGACGTGGACTCTGGCTCCTCTTAAGCCACGCGGAGGCCAATGCCCGCCCACCCATCTACTTCCACTGGTGCAACACGTGTCGGCACAGGGATGAAGGATAGAGTGTCCTTCACACCAGGCACAGCTGCCCCTGCACATGTGACCCCTGCTGCCCTCAGTGCTGGGTCTGTTGAGCTGATGCGCCATCTCTGCGTGGGGCAGACAGCTTTCCTCAATAACGTCATTGCCCATGACATCACTTTGCCGCAGGTGACATAGTTCATGGAGGGCCCACATGTACGCGTGGGTGGGCTACACCAGACTGTCCAATGGTTGTCCCCCCCAGTCAAGGTGGGCCTTCAACTGGGCCAATCTCAGGCTGACATTCCTTACCCTTTCTCCACCCCCCTGGGGAGTGGCACATCTGACAGCAGCAGTGCACGAGTCCGAAAAAGAAGAAGTGGGGGACGCTGACGTCACGACAGGAAGTGACATCACGGAAGGTGGCTTGCACCGTCAGACTAATGGCCTCCCCTCGCTCACCCCAATATGCGTTTGCATCTGAGAAGCCAGCGCGTGCACAGGCAGCTCCGAGCTCGCCCCAGAGAGGCCAAAGAGTGAATGTGTGGGTCCATTTGCCCAAGTTATCTGTCTCGCAGTATGATCAGTGGTGGGACGCCGTCCACCAGCGTGGTACCCTGACTCGAGACCTGGACAACAGTGACAATGCATGACAGCCTCCGGAGTCCGGATACACCACATGCAACACACAGAGGCTGTAGCTGCCCTAGCGGCCCAGGCCGCGAACACAATCCCAGACGAAAGGTAGACCCACCCCGGCGCGCATAGTCATTACAACCGCTGCCATTGACAAGGGACCCATGTGGTGAGACATGGGCCTCAGGGTGACTGGCCTCCGAGCCATCCCCCCCAACGAGTGTCATGCAACTCACACATATCGCTAAGCCAATAGGACACTTTGCCTGCACACCAGGTCTCGATTCGGGGTGCCACGCGGGTGGACAGCGTGCCAACAATAATTTTAACGTGGGCACGATAACTGGAGCTAATGGACCCACACATTCACTCTTTGGCCTCTCTGGGGCGAGCTCGGAGCTGCTTGTGCACGCGCTGGCTTCTCTGTTGCAATCGCATGTAACGGGTGGGGGTAGGGAGGCAATAAGTCAGATGGTGCAAGCTATCTTTCGTGACGTCACTTCCGGTCATGATGTGTGCGTCCCCCCACTACTTATTTTTGACTTGTGCCATGCTGCACAATGAGGATGTGTTGCCTGCGAGATGTGACCAGGAGAAGGGCGCCATGACCTCCCACCCACCAAGCTCCACTGCCATCCCGTGCCCTGGGTAGCCTGTGCAGGTGGACAATGTTGGGGGTACACCTGGTGGACAGGGGATGTGAGTGCCTTGGCAAGGGCCTGGCAGACGCACAGCAGTATCCAGCATGTCCACAGAGGGTGGGCTAACATCTACACCTGATGCAGCATTGATCGTGTGCCTGCCTGTTGTGCCCACACGAGTTCACATTCATCCCCAGACAGGTGGTCTTTCCAAATGCCCAAGACAGTGGAAATCTAGTGCTCCGGAATCCTCCCAACACAATCTGTTTCAACAATGCATGTGTGCACCTACCCGTCACACCCACCCACCTGGGCCAAGCGGAACTCCTGCTTCACATGACACATGTGTGTCTTACACAGTTGTGCTTCTCTCTCACGAGCGGACCTGCAACTGTCCCGTAGCACACAAACAGCACCGAGTCGAACTGGCATCCTGTTTGAATGGTAGGCACACTCACACATCTACCTGTGACACAGTGGTGGCTGTAATGGCTATTGTGACTGCCATGGCAGTGTTGGTGGCCATGGCAGGGTACACTCACACACATTGCATATGCAGCTCTTCGTGTCACTACTCGGCACATCGAACTGGCCACTGTCCCTGGGGTTGATAAATTTTGCCGCCTGTCTATGTAATCTGTGACTGGATGCTGTTGTTCCTGTAGTCGGTTGTATCTGTGTAGTTGCTGATTGCAGTTGTTGCTGTGTGTGCATGGTTTAGTGAGGCACATGCCGTATATGGTACCTCAGCAATTGCAATGTCTGGTCTCACATTCCAATGTGTTGTACACGTGGCAGGGACTTCACTTCTTTCAGACTCTGCTACTTGTGTGTGTGATGAATATGCTTTTCTGTGACACGGATTGACTGCATGTATTTGGTGGTATTTCTGGGGAAATGTATCCGTGTCATGTTTGCGTGCAAGCAATGCACAGGGTGTGAGTCTAGCCACAGGATGACAGGCAGCATGCGCAGAGTATGCGGGTATGTGTGTGCTTACTTGCTGTGTGGCCAGCAGTGTAGGTGTATGTTAGTCTTGTGATGTACATTGTGCCTGGGCACATGGCTTACTTTCAATGTGTGCATATGGGAGGTGTAGATGTGTGTGGTGTGAGTGGTGTGACTTTGGGGTAGTGTTGGTGTGTGTGTGTGCTCTGGCAATGTCGACTACACACATGTGTTACCCAGGCCCATGGTGGATGTTTGTATCCGTGTTCAGGTCTGTGAATGTGATCACATGTGTGTGTTGTATGTTGCACAGTGTCCAGTGTGTGGGTGTGTCCTTGCAGTTCAGGCTGACTCCTACTTGATATGTTTCGGACGTTGTGTGTCTGCAGGGTGTGTGACTGTCAAGATTGTGCCTTGTTCAATTGAGCATGTATGTGAATTTCCGCAGTTCTTACTTACTGTGCAGTCCTGCCCACCCACACTGATGTCGTGTGCGTGTTTTGTCAGGCATTGCTGTAGCATGCTTTTGCGTGGCTCCTACTTTTGCTTGCTGAGTGTGATGTCAGACTGTGAAGGTAATTGTAGATATATGTAGGACTGTGCTTTGTAGTGACCAGCCCGTCAGTGTTAATGTGATGATCTGTTGGGCCACGTCAGAGTCTGACAAGTCCTGGCCCACGAGCTGTAGTATTTCACTATGTCCACTGTTGCGGCTACTCATATGCGTTGACATCCAATGACACTGGACTACATGGTCATCTCACCACTGTCGTGTACTTCACACACTCTCATCCTCTCTCATTCGTAATTGTCTTCGTGAAATAATTCAGCAGAGTCACATATTTGCTTCAAGGCATGTATTTGGACTTATGTCCTCTGTGATGCAGTATAGTGGACACTACTGGCAGCGAAATGCATGTGGAGGATATACTTAGCATGATTACACATACAAAAGGGGGTACGGGTAGATGTAATTAGTTGTTGACTGTGGGATGAAGGCTTCAGAGTTACAACTGCTTGCCCTTGCTATGCTAAATTACATTTGCTAATTACTGAAGAGCTCTAGACTTTGACACAGACCGTATTCATTTTGCCTACGAGACAGCTTGACATCATGGGCACAGTACATCTCAGTTCCATGGTACAGGTTTACTACAATAGTAACTCCGACACACCTGCGTGAGAGGTGACATCAGAGCATGAGCCTACATGCATGCAGCAGCGTCTCACTAGTTGTTGCAATGTGGTGGCTACTGAACATGACACAGTCACTGGGGTCATGTTGTTGGGGGTTGCATTTGTTGTCCATGCAATAGTCCTGGTACGGAGGTACAGACGATGGTGGGGTATCAGTTCTCACGTAATACAGCAGACAGATTAGTGTGCACTGACCGGTGCATGTGTTCAGGTGCGCTGAATACATATTATGGCATAGTTGTTCGTGCAGTATTGTCCATGTGGTTACTGTACACAAGTCCCATACCTCTGCCTCCCCCTGTTCATGCAGAGATACGGGATATGGTGAGGAACAGGGTGCATGTCCAGAAGATGTCCGATGTCATGGCAGTGGAGTTGATGGTGTGGTGTTTGTTGCAGGTTGTATGGTATAGTTGTTGTACAGCTAACTGCCCAGTCCGTGCGAAAGCCAAGCATAGGTACGGTGTTGAACATCATTGTTCAATTGGGGGTATTGAGTCGGGGCCCGATGAATTGACAAGTTGTCAGGTATGCGATACCTTCCAGCAGGGCATCAATGGCATTGGTGGTAAACATGGATGCCATCCAATGAAGTGGATGGTGGCTGGCAAGGTGTTCATCGTAAGTTGTCCCTTGTAGAAGCCTGATGGGACATGTTGGATGACATTCGATGAAACTGTGATCCAGAATACGTTGTGTGGAGGCACACTGGTCCCATTGCAGTGTGTGTCCGATTGCAGCCACATACGCCATGCCCCCATACACTGAACAGATCCTGTCGTGGGCGTCCAGGGGTGCAAACAAGTGTACCAAGTCCGCCTTTGGACATGCCGGGTTGGAGAGACATAAATCCACAGGACAGTGGAACGGACACCTCCGACAGTAGAAAACGGGGATGACGCAGCTGAACATTGCGATGCGGTAAGTTACTCGGTAACTTACGTTCAGCATGGCCAGATTTTCACAGCCCACTATATGTAGCAGGCTCTCAATGTACAGCTGCATCTGTCCGGCGTAGTTGGGAAGCAGTGGTGCAACAGCCATTTTGCTACAGGGCGATGTGATGGCGTGCTCCGGCTGCCTGAGCAGTCAGCAGAGTGCAACCTCCAACGATGCTGGGAATTCTGGAATGGATGTACGGCGGCAGGACTTGGGTTATAGCTTGGGCGGAGGACACAGGCCCTCATCCCACATGCTTCAATGAATGGTCAAGGCCAGTGGTGTCTGACTCCTTCCAGATTACTTGCATTTGACCCACATGGAGGAGTGGTATTGTTTCTTTTTTTGTGTTATTAACTTTCTTTCATGTTGGGCGCTATCTGCCCAGTGGACGGTTTACTCTGCATGGCTCTGTTTGGCTTCTTGTTGGTACAATGGCTCCATTCTCCTGCATAAATTGTTGCAATGTGATTTCAGAGTAGGAATGGAAGGCCATTGAGTGCTATCTGCTCTCCCGTGTGTGGGCGGGACACTGCGTTTCCGCTATACATTGGGGCTTCTGTGTGGGTGTAGTAATTGGAAACACCTGTTCTCAGGCAGCAGGCTTTTTCAATGTTGTATATTGCATGTCTTGGTATTACGAGCAGGATGGTATAGGTATTTTTGGATGGTACTGGCGTGCCTTTTGCGGACGAGGTCCATATTCTGCGCTGTTATGTAGCAGCCGCTGTGTGCTTCGCCATGTTTTGCACACAAGGGTGTGTCCTATTTTGGCATCACATCACTCCCCTGTTCGGGACACTTGTGTGACATCAGGTTGGCAACTGTGAGTTGTCGTTTGGGGACATGACTGATGCAGGAAGGCCACGTGACATGTGCCTTCAGGGTGGGGCTGGGGTGTGGGGTGTGTAGTTGTGACCCTGTGGTGTTTGTGTGCAGCCCATGCATGGCGCTGTCGTTGGCCTCTGCGTTGTGCGCATGTGTAGCTGCGTCATCGACGCTGCTCTGCGGTGCCGTGACGTCACTTCCTGGTCCCGGGTAGTGGGTGCCCAGGATGTTGCGAGTTGTTTTATTTTAACAGGTGGGACATGTGTGGGTACAGTGGTGGATGTGTCCTGTCCACACAGGGGTGTCTGGGGGGCCCTTGTACAGTTTTTCCGCCCTTGCATTGTGTGCAGTGTTTGCGTGCCCTTGTTGTGTGTCTGCCTACCTGCGTCGCCGCGGCGCGTTCACTCCTAGGTGGTGCATCAGGTACAGCATGGGGATGGCCTGGAGTGCAGGATTCATGTCGGGGTGGGCCGGCTTTATGGTCTCCGTACTCAGCAGTCGAGTTTCCGCCTTGGTATCTCGTGCGGTGTCTCTTAGCCGGGGGAGCTGTTTGGTTGTGGCATCGTAATTTGTACGCCGGGCGGTACGTCATTTCGTCGGACGGTGTGTCTCCATTGGCTCGCGCCGCTACGTGGTCGGGCGCACTTTGATGGCGGGCGGCGTCGCTGGCTTACGGGCGGTGTTTGGCTGACTTTTCACATCCTAATTTAGCGGGCGTGTGGGCAGTAGCTGGCGGACGGTAACTAGCGGTTTTTGCCTCCGACGGCACGGCGGTAGTGCTTCCGCCCGACATCGTAATGGGCCCCTAAGTCTTCAAGTTAAAAAATAAATAAACACAATTTAATAAACTACCCACACAAAACCCCAAAATATCAAACAACCCAAATAAATAAAAAACCCTATTTAAATAAAAAAACAATCATTAAATATTAAAAAATAAATAACATTGAAATGTATTTAAATACAATAAAAAATACACACCAAAAAACCCTCTAAAGCCCAACAAACCAAAGAATACATTTAATAAATAATGTTAAAAAAATGATTCCGACATTAAATTGATTAAAATTAGCAAAACAAAATTTTTAAAATTAAATAAAAAATGTATTACGCTGCCCACCCAAACTACTATAAATCCCCAAAACCAGATTTATAAAGAACATAATTACATTTAAAAAGTGTGTAAAACTTAAAATAATTTTTTTATAAAATGTTAAATATAATTCCATTAACTTCCTATCCGAAACCCAAAAATAATCAACAACTCCAAAGATAATTAACTCTTATTTTTTTTAAATATTTTTATTCTTACGCTATGTATGTAACCATGCGGACAATATACATAGGTATATTCAGTAAGAGTACAGCTGTTTCTGCCCCTTTCTGCCCCTTTCTCAGGACTAGGCTGCTGCACAGCTTGTTGGTCTCAAGACTCTGTCTCCTGCGTCGCAATGTTCCAAATTCCACAGGTCTAGGGAGCTGAGCTGTCGCTCCCAGCATGCAGTCAAATCATTGCATAGAACAAACATAAATGAATGCAAAAAATAGAATAAAACTTAAAGTGTACCCCCCCCCTGGCCTCGCCCATTCCCCATTAGCCTTCTAATATTTCCAAATACCAGGGTGTACATATACCACGGTTCCCCCCTTTGTCAGTGTCTATATCCTCCACGGCCATACTGGGGGTGTCGTCATCTCTTGCCTTCCCTTATGCATGATGTGTAGCAGGTCTAAAGGGTAGTCCGGTTCAGTCTAGCATTTTACTGAACAGTTTAATGAGATCATCCCAGTGATATGCAATAGGGTGCTGTCCCAATCCTTCCTCCGTGCGAAGGGCGATACCCACTGCCACAGCTCATTTCCTCACCCCATCTTTCCACCAACACCTGGAAGGGCCTTCAGAGGATTTTTAATGCATTGCTATAGCTCGCCTAGTAAGGCTAACAACCTTGGGCTGACCCTGCCAGGTTTTAGTGGTGCATACAGTCCCAAGAGGCTAATCTCAAGAGTGTGAGAGACCCACCCTATCCTCCACCATTTCCAGCCAAAAGGCTGTAATCACCCGGCATGCCAATTTCATGTATAGGAAGTCTGTGTCTCGCAGAGCGCACCTGAGGCAACTCTTGTCATCGATGCTGCTGATAACATACAATCAGTCGGGTGTAAAATATGTTGTGTGTAGATAGTTGAAGTTCGTGAATTTGAACCTGGTGCTTCTGAAGGCCAATCGAGGGTGCTCCAGAGCTGTGGCACATTCATTATCCCTGAGATCTCTCCCCACTGCAGCCCCCCAATATGACCTTAACTTCATCAGAGGTGGTAATGTCATTGCCTGCAGAAAGCTATATAACCAGGAGACAAGACTACGTCCTCCTCCAAACATGAGTAGTATCTGCAGTATTATGTATTGAGGTGGCTCAGTGTGGTGATCCCTCCACATGGTCCCCAATGAGTGTCTCAGGGCCGCGTATACCAGGAATTGCGAGTTCCGGAGCCCAGCCTCACTGACCATGTTCTTAAACTCCCAGAACTTTCCATCCTGATAGCAGCCACTCATCTGTAGCACCGCTTCTGTCCATGCCCATAACCTCCCAGCTGTGAAGTATCCCCCCTGTACTGTAGGTGTACCCAACATCAGGAGTGATGGTGCAAATAGTGGGTGGTTTTGTGTATGACCCTCTTACAGCAGCATAGTGCACTTGTAAGCAGTCACAGGTGTCTATTGGTCTGGAGCTTGGCGCCCAATAGCCGCACTACTAAGGTTCCCCCTCCCCCGGTCATCTTCCCCCGCTTCATTCAGTTCTGTTAGTCCCTGGCCATCCAACCATCCGGCCAACTACTGTAGTTGTGCCGCCAGTTAGTACGTCTCAAAGTCTGGATCATTAAGTCCTCCCTCTCGTATGGATATGCTCAGTACCTCCTTTGAGCCCTGCAGCACACGTCATTCCAGATCAGCTCCCTCAGTATGCTTCCAGTGCTTTGAGCCTGGAGCGGGGAAGTCAAACCGGTAGGTTTGCACAGTAGTATAGTACTTGCTGTAGCATCACCATCTTAGACAGCTTCAAATGCGTCATTATGGGCAGTTTCAGGGAACGCCAAAAGTCAACGTTGCCCTTCAGAGCTCGAAGGGTTCTCCCTAGGTTTCTGTCCCAGAGATCTCTACCACCATGATATACATTTTTGTTGCATACAGGCACCTTGGGGAAATTTAGTGAGATTCATAACACCATGTTTTCCTCCCTCAGGAACCTGTTCTTAATTGAATGTCGGGCTTTGCCCAAGAGAGAGAAAAAAAGCCCCCTCGTACTCTAAATCTTGCAAATCTTTGAGGCCAGCCCTCTCCATTGCTATTAAGGGTGGGAACAGGAGCCTGAGACATGCAGCTAGGTCCCACTACAAAGCTGCTATAAAGCAGGGCAAGAGAAACTTAGGGCCTGATTCCGTTGCGGTTAGGAAAGCATTCCCACCTAGGGCCATATTCCGATGCGGTTAGGAAGGCCTCCTAATGGCATTTGCTCCTTCCCAATCGGATCGGGAACGTGTCTTCCCAACCGAGGGCCAGATTACGATGCGGTTAGGAACATAGGCTTCCCATAGAAGTCAATGGGAGTCCAACCAAATCGTATCTGGAAGCATCCGGATGCATCATACTCGGTCGGTAGGATTCTCCTGATCCGAGTCGGTCGGAAACCATTTCCAAACCGATTTGATCGGGAAGATTTCCTAACCGCATCAGAATTGGGCCCTTAGTGTTTGCTAACTGGAAGGCCATGCTAAATGCTGTCAAGAGGAAGGAACAGCATTCTTTCTGGAGAATACTGGCAAACAGTTACCCCAATACTAACACACTCACTGATAGCAACATATCTGTATGTGCATGGGTAGATCACTTCTCCAAACTTTACTCTAATGTCACCAGTATGGATTCCCCTTTGTGTGAGGATAGTGGTTCATCTTTGGTCAGTGGGCACATCTGTGCTGCTTCTGTTGCTTCTCACAGCCGATTAAGTTAATAAAGCCATCAAGTGGATATCACCGAATAAAGCTCCCGGTCTAGATAAAATTTCCGGGGACCTCTTTATGGTCGAGAAGGTTATCTGGAGCCCCTATCTTGTTTTGTTCTTTAACTGTATAATGAGGGGCTCTCCCCTGCCATCTTCTTGGGCTGGGGCAGAGATTATCATAGTATTTAAAAAGAGGTCAAGGAATCTTCCCTCCAACTATAGGCCTATTAGCCTGATTGACAGCTCACAGAAAGTCTTTACTCGGATTATACTTGAGAGGCTACAGGACTAGATGATAGATGCGGATTTGCTGACCGCATTGGAAGCTGGGTTTAGGGACGGCATTAGCACCATAGATCAGGTGTTTCGCCTCCAGCTGATTTGCTGGAAGCAAGTAACCTTGGGGGGAGGGCGACTTTATGTGGATCTCTGGTCTGCCTTTGACCTGGCACCTAGGGCTTCCCTTTGGAGAGTCATGGCAGATTTGGGCATCCCGAAATACCTCCTCAATATCATCATCAGGTTACATTCCAATAACTTCACCCAGGTTAGATGTGGTACCACGGGCGTACTCACATCACCTATACCAGTTACGAGGGGTGTGAGGCAAGGGTGTGTGCTTGCTCCCACCCGTTTCCTGTTATACATTAATGATTTAGTATCTCAGCTTGGGTTTGGGGACAACAGTGTCCTGCTCCTTGCTGGTAGAACAGTCCAAGCCCTCTTGTTTGTGGATGATACGCTTTTAATGTCCAAATCCTCAATGGGGATCCTAAGGCAGTTAGACCAGTTTGGAATTGCCTGCAAACAGACAGGTCTGGAGGTCAATCTTGACAAGACTAAATAAATGTTTTTCAACTCCTGCATATCTGCTCACTCCCACTGTCTCTTGATGGTGTCCCTCTGGAGAGAGCTCATATTTTTGAATATTTAGGGATTACGATCACTGAACATTTCAAATGTATACCACAAATACACAAGCACAGACTCAAGATGGAGCAAAGCATAGGGGTATCTTGAGGTTCCATCATGGTTCCCCCTTTCGCCCTATTTCCCCCCCACTTCAAATGTACAATCTTCAAACACTAGGTGCCACTCTTTATAGTGGGGAACTTTGGGGTAACATTGGAAGCTTGAAAAAAATGTAAAACAGGTTCCTGTGCCACCTCACTAGTCTCCCGGCTAGCACCCCTCAAATTCCCTTGCGGCTCGATGTGGGTCTTAGACCTCTTTCTAACAGGGTGGGCCTGAGACCACTACTGTATTGGCACAGGATCTGTGCCACCTCAGCACTGATGCCATATTAACAGAATCTACAGGATCTTTTGAGGCTGCCCGGGGCTTCCAGAATTCCCTGGTTTAAATATGTTCAATGTCTGTTGAGTAAGATGGGATGTTGGAACCTATGGCTTACTTCCAAGTAAGCACCGTGGATTTTGAAAAAAACACTTAAGTATCTATACTGGCAGTACATTGATAACTCAACACTGGGTACTGCTAGATTGGGCTCCCTCACTACTGCCTTCTTAGAACACAAATATAGCTACATTGCAGAAGGATACATTGATGAGATTGAACCTGCCCAAGCCAAAAGACGCTACATGAAATTTTGGTTTCGACACTGATTCTACGATCAGTTATGGCCAAATGGTTACATGCATCCAATGTAACTGACAGGAACTGTCCATTCTGCCCCGAGGTATCCGAAACCATTGTCCATGTACTAATCTTTTGCCCGTCTTATGTCGGGATTAAAAGGAAATGGATTTTACCACTTTGCTGCAATTTGGGGTTCAGAACTTGTGGTACAGCAATCCGTGTCAATAGTACTGATGTAAGACAACCTATTGTTTTTGCCGTTTCTCGTTTTTTACTGAACATGTGGAGGCTGAGGAACAAAAGGTTAGCCTCCCGACAATTGTAACATTTAGTATGGATGTGCCTTAAACATATTCTAGGCCTCATAGCCATAAGATTATTATAAAGGGGGCTGATTTTTTTTTTTTTATGTGTAGGGCCCCAATATTTTTTATGCGCCCCATGTGGTTCATGGCTGGTCTGCGTTTTAATAATTATTTTTATTGCTATTTTACTCCTGGCTTTTGTAGTTTTTTATGCTGATGCTGCTGGAATTTCTTTGTGATCACATTTTGTATGGACATGTTTCGATAATCTCAGGACGGGGATTTATGTATTTTTACTGTTATGCTATTTGTGCACACACATCATGAATTGTACAAACCGCTATAAACTCTTAAACTGACATTTGAATGGTTTTAATCTGCCATGCTTATATCTTCTGTTTATTAGTATTGTGTTTTTAAGGACTTTGCCCTCTTTTATGGATTTTTATTATGAATAAAGATTTTTGATAAAGATTTTTGATGATATACATTCACCCCAAAATATCAGAAAGTTTGGAACTCCCATTTAACACCTAGCTGTGTCACTGTCGCAGGGGGCTGCTGTAGAGAGGAGACATAGGAAATGCACATGTTTTAGACAAATTTGTGCGTAGGCAGAGAGTCTGCCCAGGTCATCAAGGAGATGCATAATCAGGGCCAAACCGTTCTCTGTGTCCCATAAGAAAAAGAGCATGTCATCAGCATACTTACTCACTTATGCCTACTACCCCTCCTGGAGTATAGACAATCAACCAGAACATTTGGTTGATGTTTCTGTAGCTAGGATTTATGTACATGGTGGGGTAGCTAGCCCCATGCATAACCCTCAGTTTTTCGCAGCTGGGCTTGGGACTGGCCTGGTGGAATTTACCAGCATACAATGACACAATATTTTCTCTGTCGGATAGTGGTATGCCGGCCCCTCAGCCCTCTGACCGGACAACACTGGCAAATGGCTTCACCACCAATGAGATAAGCATAGAGGACAGCAGGTACCCCTGCTTCGTCCCTCTAGAGATTGTAAATGCACCCGATATACAGGAGACCGATTGGACCCTGCGCTCATGGCTGCATGCAGGAGTGTGACCCATCTGAGGCATCCCTCACCCAAGGCCATCTACTGCAACACCACCTGCAAGACATACCATTGGATTGTGTCTAACACCTTTTGCAGATCAACTGATAGGATGCTACACCTCTGACATCTTCTCAAGAACTTGAAAAAGGCGTCTGATGTTTAGGGACATGTTGCGTTGTGGTATGCAGCTATTTTGGTCCCCGTGCACCAACATCGGTATATATGGGCGTAGGCGGCCTGCCAAAATCTTGCTAAGAATCTTGTAGTCAAGATTAAGCATGAAGAAGGGCCTCTATGACAATGTCTCCAGCGCTGCCTTTCTCTGTTTTGAGACAGAGACAATAAGTGCCTCCCTAGTGGCTGGTGTAGTGTCATGTGAGTTAGCAATGGTGGGATCTGTTTGGCTCCTGATGGACTCCATAGAACAGTGATGTAAGTGTCAGAGCGTAGTGTAGTGAATGCAGGTTTAGAATGTTGAGTTTGTGGTTACACGCTGGTGAATAAAGAGGTGTAATAGTAATCTCCATGTGTGGCATACTCATTGGCGGGTGCCTTGGCTGGGGAGGACACCACAACTGGCTATGTGATAGGGGATAAGTAACCCGAAGATCGGCAGTGCTCTCCCAGAGAGTTTGCCATGGTCCAGCAAACTGCTCGTGCATGCCATGTGTGCCTCACTCAAAATGCAGAATCGACATTGGCGTATGTGGAGTAAAAGTGCAACTCCAGCCAGTGTTAAACATTTGACTATAACGGAAGCTTCACTGAGAAGTCTACACATCGCTGGCCAAGAACCAGATGTGAAGGCCATGAATAGAGGTACCGCGCTACTACGCAACCTAATGCTATACATTATACTAAGTGATAACGCTAAAGGCGGATGCGATCAGGTTTTGAAAGAGCAGCTTCTTGCAAGTTAACATTGCGATCAGAAGTGCTGCGAGGCAGAGATCAACCAGGTGTCAAACAGTACAATGAGATGTCTAAAAACATAGCAATCCAAATAAAAAAGAAACAGTCGTCTACTCACCAGAACTGAGTAAAGAGAGTCATCATACTGCTGCGCTGGGTGGAGCGGCTCCAGAAGAAGTTGCCGGGTTGTGCTTACTGAGCTGTTCATATATGAAATGACACACCACCAAAGTTGCTGGTTGGTGGCTCAGAACAACTCCACAGGTCTCCATAAAAGTGAAAGGCTCCAACGGAGACCAAGAGGGAGGTCAAAGTTCCACAGACTGTCCAGGATGACCCCAAGGCCAGTGCCGCACTGGGCCTTAGAGGTAGCATTGAATAAGCAGGTCCTAGTTGGCAGCAGACAGTGTTGGCGAAAACTCTACTCTCAGTGTCAGCCAGTCTCATAAATGGTTACTGTTGAAGGTAGAAGGTTCACAAGAGACCAGGTTGTGGTTCCAAGAAGTAGCTTTATTCAGGTACAGGTTACAGAAGCTTAAAGTATAGCCAAGGTGGTAAGTAGGTCTATATGTACGCCCCACCAGGAGCAGCCTCCTAGCTGCTCAGCCTGCAATCACCAACTGACTCAGATCAGGCACCCAACATTCCAAGGCATCATCAAGATTCCACACATGCTCAGGCTGAACAGCAAGGGGAAAGAGAGAGAGTACAGAAAGAGGAAAAGTCACAACACTACAGTTACCATACTGCCACCTTCCTGAAACCACTGCCACGTTTCGATACCGCTAAAAAGCAAAATATTGGTGACAGATGAACTGCTTGGCTAGAGACATTTGATGATTTCATTGATGGAATAGAAGATGCAGATAACAAAAAGATTTCCAAATACCTTAAGAATCTTGCTGGTGAAGGTGTAAAGGAAGTCATAAAGAAAATTCTGCGGGCTGGCGAAATTACATACAGTCAAATCGAAGCAGTATTGAATCTCAAGTTCAATCAAGTGCCAAATGAAGATTACGAAAGGTACATTTTCAGTCAATAATGACAGAAAGTTGGTGAAACCATTGATGAATTTGTTGAGAGACTGGAAACACTCCTCAAACACTGTAAGTTCAATGAATTTAATAATGAGGAAGCTATATGTCTAAGAGTTATTGATGAATGCCTGTCAGATTCATTTAGACGATGAATGGTGAGAGAGACTCTTAGACTGGTGCGAGTTCTCATAACTGCCAGGTCTGAAGAGCGTGCTGATCGACAAGCTGCTGACATGGAGGCCAGAGGTGTCCAGAGTGAGTCAGTCATGAACATGAAAAGTAAGCCAAAGCACAGGGCAGAGAGACACAGACTGAAGTCTCCACTGAAAAAGAAGTCATGTTTTTGATGTGGATTGTCGTTTCCACACATGGGTAAATGTCCCACCTTTGGACAGATTTGCAACCACTGTGGGAAGGAGAACCATTTTGTGATGGTTTGCAAGACAAAGGAAAGAGTAAGTGCGTCACTGCGCAAAGACAAAATGGCCGCACAAACGTTCCAAAACTACACTCGACGCACGCCCATAATGCCAAGCGACAACACCAGCTGAGGCAAATTGACACCAAACAAAGTCGATCGTCATCTAAATCCTCGTCGAAAAGTTCAATATTGAGTGAAATTGAAGATTATGGCTGTGCCATGTGGGTGTTTACCTCAGAGAAACGTGCACATGTTGGACTGGTTGCATGTGAAGAAAAGTCCAGATGAAAGTAAACTCAACATGAAAAAGCACCAAAGTCATTCAAACATTGTTCGAAGATTACCCTAAAAGTAAACGGGTGCGCAATACCTTTAATCATCCACAGTGGTGTGTCGATAAAAATTATGCCTGAGGAGAAATACAATGTGCTATCTCCATTGCCCCGACTTCTGCCCTCGAGAACTAAAGTGTATACATAGGCTGCATCAACAGCATTAAAAAGTCAAGGTTAGTTTGTAGCCACGATGAAACACAAGAAAACAAAAGTACAAGCACCCATTCATATACTTCAAGGTACGGCATCCAGCATCTGTTTACCTACTTCAGCACAGCTGCTGATGTGGGACTGATCTCAGTGAACTATAGCATGAATGCTCATCACGAAGTAGTAAGTCAGTTCTCTTAGTTGTTTCATGGGTTAGGAAAACTCAAGACTATGAAAGTACAAACATAAATGAGGATGTCCGTCCTATTGCTCAAAGACACAGACGATTTGCATTTCATTTACAGGAAGCAGTTGAAAAAGAACTAGAGTCATTACTCAAACATGATATCATTTAGCGTTCCACTGGTCCGAAGTCATGGGTTTCTCCCATAGTGGTAGTACCAAAAAAAGACAGTGAAGGAGCTGTATGCATCTGTGTTGATATGCATTAAGCGAGCAAGGCAATTGAAAGAGAACGACATCCAGGTCCACATATTGCTGACATGATAACACAATTAAATGATGTTTTTAAGATGAAACTTTGATTTTTCCAAAAAAGAGCATCCTTCCACAGTGCTGCTTACCACATCTCACAAAGGTGAAACAGAGGCCACATTAACTTGGCAAATTTATAAGCGATTTGGCTCCACAAGGATTCTGAATGATTGAGAAGTAACAAACTCTCCTTCAAAGGTTCCACGAATACGACATTTGAAAATCACATGGAGAGCACTCCTCCTATTCTTCCATTAAAGGATTTTTCGAATAGTAAGCGTTGGTCACTGAGTGTGGCTACCTTATAAACGGTCATGGATCTCTTGCACCATGTGGTGTTGGGTGTCTCATCAGGGGATAGAGGACGGTGTGTGGTAACACTGCTGCACTTCATGGAGGGCGCTCATCCGGGGGAAACCTTAGTACCCTTAGCAGTTTGTGCCATAGTTCCAGGTCTTCCATAGCTTGGGATATGTTCTGACCTGTTTCATTTGCACACCGTCAGCTGTACACCACTAAGCAGTGTCCTGTAACCAGCTCTCTGCTGTCGGAGCCCTTGTGCTAAGCCAGTGGATTGCGAGCCGGCACCTGGCCAGCAGCAGTGTGAAGTCAATGAACATTTTTTGTGTCTGGAGTTTTTTCGTGGATACACCCGTACCTAGGAGGAAGAGTTGTGGGCTGTTCTACAGGTCAAGGTTTAATCTGTGTTGATAAGTGACTGCCACCCGTTCCCAGTAGCCCCTGACTTTGCTGCAAGTCCATGTCAAGTGATGGTATGTCGCTCCATCGTGACCACTTTTGAGGCAGAGGAGCGACTTAGTATTATCTAGTTTATGGAGCATGGCAGGGGTTATATCCGTACGGTGGATAAAGTTGAAATGTATGATGCGAAAACTTCTACTACAGGTTGCGGTTTTAATGAGTGTGAGTGCCTTGCCACTGGTTGTCCTGGAACCGCACATTGCAGTCCATTTCCCATTTCTGTTTGGCATGCAACACAGGCCTATCAGTATCCACCCATATTGCCTGACAAAGGCATTATTATCCCTGCACCCATGTCCTTCCACTTAATCAATGGCAGCGTAGCTGAGACCAGTGGCTCTGTGCCCTGGGAGTCCCAAGTCTCTCAGGCCATCAGGCAATTATCCCTATAATAGATTAATTGTCCATTGTCCACCCCGAAGAGGTTTTGTGCCTCGTCTCATGTGAGGATGCGGCCCTCATCTTACAAGTCGCCCGCTCTATGGCAACCAAAGCCTGATAGTACGCTGCGAGGTCAGGGACCTGAAGACCGCCCTATTCATATGTGCATTGCAGTTTTTCCATTTTAGCCCTCATCTGCTTTTTCCCCCAGATGAGGGCAGTCAGTGCTGATTTAAGTTTCGCAAGTATGTCATACGGAATTGGCAAAATGCAACATTGAAATAGCTATTAGCACCATGAGAGCACCAACACATTTGCTATGGCTATTCTCCCCCCCCTTAGACAGGAAGAGGGATATCCAGTAATCTTGCTTGCTCTGTATGTCCGATAAAAGTTTTGCTGGATTTAACTTCGTCCATCTATCTCAGTCTTTTGTTACTTGTATTCCTAGATATCTAAAAGACGTGTGCTCCCAGGCTATACTCAGTTCAGAGTTGCTCTCCTGCCATGCCACTCAATGTCCCCAGGGGGTATGGTACAGATTTTTACTTGTTGATTCTGAGACTTGAATGCCTCCCAATTTCTTCAAGTTCCCCAAAGAGTATGAGTAAGGATTGCTTAGGGGTGGATAAATACACCAATAAGTCATCTTCTTATAGGGAGACCGTGTGTCTGCTGTTCCATGTGCAGATCGGCCAGTCGTCGAGGACGTCACGCAACCTACATGCCTAGGGCTCTATAGTGAGCGCAAAAAGCAGGGGAGACAGAGGACAGGCCTGTTGAGTTCCCCGGCCCAGCTTCCACTCTTACGAGATCATGTAATTAGTACAGACCCTCGCCAGCGGCCTGGTGTACAACAGGGAGGCCATGTTTATGAACTTCGGGCCCAAGTTCATTGTCTTGAGTGTTTCAAACAGATAGGGCCATGTGACTGTATCAAATGCTTTTTTAGTACCAAGTCACACCACTGCCGGTTCCTGATTCACGGTTGGCACTGCTCCAAGCATGCTGGCCAGACGCTGGATATTCAAAGCAATCTGTCTACCCGGTATAACACCGTTTGGGGCTAGGAATATTAATGTACTCATTATCTTATTTAAATGGGAGGCGAGAACCTTGCTCAGTATTTTGTTGTCAGTGTTAAGCATAGACAGTGGCCGATATTATTGACAGTCATGGGGATCTTTCCCCAGCTTGGGGAGAAGGATAATGGTGGCCTTCTTCATAGATTTGGGCAGCTTCCCTACCTCTGGTGCCTCTTGGGACACTCGGGGTAACTCCTCTGCCAGGGGGGTCAGAAAGCCCCTAGTACCACTCCACCAGTAGCCCGTCTGGGCCAGGCGACTTTGCCCTGTTTGAGTCCTTAATCTCTCCTTTAATTTCTTGAACTGTTATGGGCTCTTCTAAGAGGAGTTTCTGCTGTTTGGAGGGGGCAGGTGGCCCGCACGCAGAACTGGATAATATGAGCTGCCTGCCACTGGGGGCATGTATATATGCTTGTAATAGGCCAGAAATGCGTCATTAAACAGCTCTTCTGTGCGTACCATGGTTCCTGTTTCATCTCTGACTGCCGCTATGGCTGCCACCACACTATTTCTTAAACAGCCAAGCTAACAATTGGCCTGCTTTGTGCCCCTCTTAGTGTAGTAATTGTCGAAAGACTGTGTTTTAATTGTTCTAGCGCCAATGTTTTTTCCAATATTAGTGTCCTAAGCTCATGGGTCAATTGCAAGGCTGCTGCTGCACCTGTTCCTACTTGAGCTTCTTCTCGGCTGCAGCAAATTGGTCATTCAGGACCCTCTTCCTCGAGTGCACCCCTGCCAAAGCCATACCACGTACTACCACTTTCGTTGCATCCCATTCAATCCCACGAGTGCCAGTGGTATTTGCATTTCCTGTGAATCCGGAACTGAGACTTTCCCACGATTCCTGGTGGAAATCCATGTCCTGCAGCACCTTAATCGGCAGCCGCCAGGGGGGTATTGCCACCCTGAATCTGGAATGTTGATATTTGAATCGGAGTGGGAAATGGTAGGAAAGTATTCTGCCTTTGTATTGGATATCCGTGATGAGGTGGACACTCGAGCAATCCAGTAGCACTATATCTATTCTGGTGTATGTGCAGGTCGCTTGCCCAAAATGCAAGCATTCTTGAGAATGCAGGTGTCGCTACCACCATGCATCTATCATATTTAGGTCTCCCCTGGCTTTCTCTAGGGAGTTTCTCATACCCTGCTTAAAAGCCGGATTAGGCGGGAACCTATCTAGCGTGCCGTTGAGCACACAATTGAAGTCTCCCACCCAGAGCATTGCAGCGTCTGAATATGGCTGGGCCAGCCATGCCACTATTTCATAGCATGTCTGGTCATAAGTATTGGGGCACACAGTCCGACTATCGTCTGGGGGCAACCATTAAGTTGACCGTGTAAGAGCACATACTGTCCTTCGGTGGCTATTCATGTGACTGTGACCTCATAGGGGGCCCTCGGTGTCAGCCAAATCCCTACCCCACTGCATGATAAAAGGTGCCCCTCCCTTTCTTACAGAGTTTGTCAACTTCAGCTGGGAGGAGATATGTCTCCTGTATAGATGCTATTGTGACCCCCCCTCCCCCCCCCCACTTGGGTTAGTATGTCCCCACTCTCGCTCTCTTCATGTAATTGTTCAGGCCCCTGATGTTCCAGGTGACCATACGTATAGTGTCAGCCATCAGTACTCCGGCTATTGCCTGGGCAGCTCCCCACTCCTCCAACCCCTGCCTCACATTGTAATGACAGGTAAAGAAATAGTGTGAACTATAAACTGCATCTCACTCAGGCTCCTATACTCGAGCCCAAACAGTCTTGATCAGTGCAACCCACCTCGGCATACCATGCCCCATCAATACTGTGCAAGGTTGAGGTGCACAAGTCTGTGGAACCATGAAAAATGATATGAAACGTTCAACTCCAGCTTTCGCTGAGCCGTCGTACTCGTGGACCTCCCTTGGAAGCCCTGGGCTGCAGGTCCCTCTTAGTTTGTCTTCCGGGGTGCGTGTAGTTAGTTCTGTGCATTATAGTCAATGTTCCTGCACTGCCCCAGCCCGCTACCGTTACACATCGTCTCTTTGTTGCTGCGCCATTTCCTGAGTGTCTTTGGAATCTACGTCACTCTCTTCTCCCTGCGTCACCCAGCCACCGATTCGACTCCTTCATGTGGGGCCTTGCTTCTCCAGGGTCTTTAGCCAAACCATGCTTGCTGAGGGTCTTTGAAAAATGTGACTCATTCCTGTGCAATATCTTTAGTTTCGCTGGGAAAAACATCACGCATTTTAAGTTTTGGTCTCTGCATCTTCTTTTTAAAGTTTCGAAAATCGGTGTTGTTTTTGCACCTGTATCATGTAATCGGGGAACAGCATAACTGAAGAATCTCCTATGCGCGTGTCTTTGCGGACCCAGGCTTCCTGTAGGAGGGCATCCTGGTCCCTGTAATTGAGGCAAAATATGATGGCCCTAAGCGGCTCTCCTGGTGGGGGTGGGACTGCCGGCTTCTGGTGTGTGCTCGTTCAATGGAGAAACACCTGGATAACCATCATGGTTTGAATTCTGTCCTTATCCATTTCTCCAAATATAACTCCAGGCATTCCCCCTCTGTTTTTTTTGGGCAGGCCCACCAAATGTATGTTGTACCTGCGGGAGCGTCCCTCGCATCCTCCGCTCGGACCTCCAGTGCCGTTGTCCGACGGAGTAGCTGTCCCATGTTCTTGCGCAGTACAGAGACCTCCTGACTCGTCTCGTCCGCTAGTTTCTCGACCTGCATGGCCCTGTCTGTGATCTTTCCCAGTTCTTCTCGCACCAGGCTCATGTCCACTGCCATTCCAGCGAGGTTTGGGTATCCTGGATCGCATTCATCACGTCCTGCAGCGTCTTTGGGTCTGCAGGCCCGCCTCCTGCTCATCCGTCCCCGTGGGCACCACCGCCCTAGCGAATCTGTCCAGGCTAATTTACTTGGAGGTTGGCTTTGGGGGTTTCCCCTTTACAATTGTGGAGCACAAGATGGTGCATCCCTCAGCCGTCTGTTCCAGGCATGTGGGTATTGGAGTGCATAGCTGCCAAGGTTTCAGATTGCTGTGTGTGACATTTTAAAAATGTCAGTGTAATTATGAGTGACATTTCAATGACTATGAGTGACACTTTCTCCCGATCAAAATCAAGCAATGAAGACAAGTGAAACACATAAAAATCAGAAATTACGCCCATTTGAACTCTAAGATCTTGAAACTGCTGCACAGCACTAGAAATGAAAGGGCACTAACATAGCATCCAGTAACTCACAGCGATACTTTTAAACAGTTTTGCGATTTACATAGTAGAGTGAAGTTCTCTGCAGCAGGGATATTAACCCTCTGTGATAGAACATGCAGAGCGAACTGCGAGGAGACAAATCTCCGACCTTTGAACAGGAACATTTAATTACAGCACCTTAGTTTTTGACTTACCTAAGTCTCTGAGTCACAACAATTCTACCTACTACTGTACCTAGCTGGGGAAAAAAGCCTTTGGCCGATGTGTTGTTACTGAAGTGTCTCTGTGAGTCACTGTCAGACTCACTGGCTGCAGACAGAGCTGCTTTAGTGTCTGTTTCACATGACGGACGGTGAGAAGATCAGCTTATGGAGGGAGTCGAGTCAGTGATGCCACCATTGTTTTGAGAGCTGTGCAATGTGCCTTTAAAAGACACTGACAGCACCTGCTCTCGGACTCACTGTGACTGGACAGAACTCAACGACAGGGCAGCAGCACTTGTTGATGTCAGATATGTGTTGTCCTAACTTAACTTTGGTGCGGGGCGGCAGCAACAATTCCTGGGGGCCTAGGCCAGCAGGAAATTGAAATCATCGTGCCATAGCCTGCGGATGTAGGGGCCTAGTCCGTCCTCCCTGGTATCTGTTCTGTTTGGGTGGGTCATTATTGCCATAACAGTATCATTGACTAATTGTTGACACTCTGAGTGCGTCCAGGCGACCGACTTGAGAGGCACCAGCGGCCCCTTCCTGGCGCGGGAGAATATAGAAAAAAAACTGCACACAGGCCATGCCAATGCCCATTCACAATGATTCTCCGAAAGTCTGAATGCCCAAAGCCCTGCTGCCAAAAGGTCACTGAAGTGACACTGGGGGTAGCACCTAAGGTGCCAGAAAAACACTCGGCAACAGGGAAGGTGCCATCCTGGATTAATGTAGTTCACTTTATGCAATGAACTATAGGCCACGTTACTGACGGCAAGTTAGTACTGGTGCCCAATGACCTCAGAAGGAATACAAGACAGAGCAGCCCTGCCGCTCAGCCTGCAGATTAAACTGAAATGAAATCAGATCTCATCTTGCAGATAAACCTCACACTCAGAAGGATGACGAGACAGAGCAGCCCTGCCTGCAGATTTTACTCTGTGTCTCTGAAATAATTAAATGAGATTTTGCAGCGTGCGTGCGCTCGTGCTAAAGTTACACAGAGAGACTAGTTACTGAGTCAGTGGCAGCAGCGCCTGTCTGGCGAAACTAGTACGAAACTAGTAACTTACTTGAACTTACTTCTGTCTGACTTTACAGACTGACTGTCTCACACGGTGAGCCGCACGGGGTCACGGCCGCACAGCACTGATGACCACCAGTCACTCTGGCAGACTCCCCGCAGCGCCCGCGATGATGCCTCTCATGATGCAGCGCGGCCCGGGCCATCATTGCTGAGAGAGTCAGCGTGTGAGTCTGCGGTCGATGCTGCCTTCCCGCCCGGTCCGAACGCCGCTGGGTATAATTGTATAGTTAATTAATTTGCGCAGCCGGAAGCAGCGAACTTGACTCGACTGACTGACTCACTCGACGAGTCCCCCGCCGCTTTCTGGCGACCTCACACTTCCTTCCTGCAGGACCGCGTGAGGTCACACCCGGATTATAATCCCACCCCCACGGCGCGCCACAGCCAGTAGCAACTGTACTGCTGAGGGCAGGCCCCGCGCCGGGTTTCAAAATCGGCAGTGACTCACAGACAGCCGCGCGGCGCCGCGGGCGGCCCAGGAATAATTTAATTAATGCAGCCAGGCAGGCTGAGGCCGCAGATTGTAACATTGTAGCAGCACTCTCACTCAGCCAGAGCTGAGGAGCAGACAAGAATCAAGTTAACTGTTTATTAACTGAGCAAGTCTGCCGGGAGCAGCAGAGCCGGCGCGCTAGCATCGCGTAGCCAGTTTCAGTGGCATTAAAAATGCGTGACAATGCATTTCAGTGCGGTGATGCGGAACACCACACTGAAATGCGTTAGAGTCACACGTGATGCGTGATACTTGGCAGGCCTGGGAGTGTAACTCCTGAGTCCATGGAGGGCCCGAGCGTCTCTAGGTGTCTTTCAGCGAGGGAATCATGCCCATCTCCCTCACCGTCTGTTCCTGGTGCCTGCCAGCTGGCACTGCTGGTCTCGCCTCATTGCCATAAGGCGGCGCAGTGGCAAGGGGAAGCTCACCCACCACTCGCTCCTCTTGGGTAGGTCCTCTGCGGCTCTCCAGCGCAGTGCGGTAAGCCACCGCTGCGTCAGCTGAAGCCTCTGCACCCTGTGACTGCCAACGCTCTCCGTGCCACCCGCAGTGGTCGAAGTGGGCGGGATCGGCAGGGCACGACGTGCCCCTACTTCTTTAATTTCATAGAGTTCGTTCCCCTACTTTCTTATTTTAAACATGCCTCCCGGACGGCAGAAATCGCCAAAGCCAATAGTTAAAGCTCGGCTTTTGGGGACGGGCGGAACGGGCAGAGAAGGAAAAGGACTCTGTCGTTTCCTTCATGCCGGAAGAAGACAAGGACAGTGTCCAGTTCTCCTGCCGCTGGCAGCTGCCCCCCCCCTCTTTGTTCCACCCTTCCCTCTCTTTCTGTCTCACTCCTCCTCATTTAGTGAAAACCGAGACTTCAAGAAACAGGTATTACCTTCTCTTTCCTCCTTTCGTTTATTTGCTGGCTCCCCGTGGAGAAAAGAGTCACTTTCAAAATCCTCACTCACGCCTACAAATGCCTACATAACAACGGACCCAAATACCTCAACGACAGAATCAACTTCCACGTACCCAAAAGAAACCTCCGATCTTCCAACCTCGCACTGGCCGAAACCCCGCGCATCTTCAGAGCCAGAGCAGGCGGAAGATCCTTCTCTCACATTGCAGCCAAGACCTGGAACGAGCTACCGGCAGACATCAGACGCGCCCCCTCCCTGAACACCTTCAGAAAGACCCTCAAGACCTGGCTCTTCGGCTAAACAGATCTGCGGACCCCCCCTCAGCACCTTGAGACCCTCACGGGTGAGTAGCACGCTTACAATTCCCTGATTGATTGATTGATTGATTTGCTTCCATGTGAAATGGATCCAAAAAAGAAAAACACTTTTGCTGGAAACGTCGTCTTTTTCTGACATTTTTCAATTTTCTAAGTGCGGCCTCGGGGTGAAGAGAAATAAAACATTCAAAATATGAAAAATAACTAACTAACTAACTAAAGCAAGACAGAGTGGTTGCAAGGTGGCCAGATTGATTTATTCACACCTACACACATTAGCGCCACTTTACAGTGTTTGCCAGTGAAGCGCTACTTTTGTTTTCTCGTCGCTCTTTGAACAACATTGTTTTCCCTGGGTGGGAAAGTGCACTATTCCTGGAGGTACTGAAATACCTGCTTGATGGGTGAATTGGAAAACAAAATGCATACCGCTGCTCTATAGTCACAAATGTGGTCTTTTTAAACCATACTGCTTACGTTTTCTAAGGATATGAGCAATGGGCATTGAAGCGGGTCCCTTCTGGGCCCTGTAGTCATGGCTTTAACTTTTCAGGCAAAAGCACTCACTAATTTCTGAATAATGAGTGTAAAAAGAAAAAGGTAACCATGTTGTTCCTGCTTACATTTCACATGCTTTACTTAATCTTGCATTCCCTATGAGTGTTTGCTTTTTCTAGGATGTTGTTAATTTTTTTTTAGGCAGCATATTGCTCTTGTCTAGTGCGTAATTTGAATTGAGTCACATCCAGGTGTTTATAGTGGGTCAGTGCAGTGCAAGATTCTCTCAGTGGGGCAGTATGGTGTTCAGTGGGGGAGAGGATGTGGCACTATGGTCAGAGCTGCTGAATTTGGAACTGGGGAACCAGGTTCAGCCTTCCTGACCAGTCCACCAGACCACTCCCCCTGAGGGAGCACATTCCCATGCTAGACCTTAGAAGGCCCCGCAAGATCTTAAAAGCCCTGGTGTCTTAGCACCAGCAGGTGGACCCTAGCAGTGGCAAGTGTGGGTTAACCTTGAAGGCCTGTCCCCCACAATTCATTCTGAAGTTCACCTCCAGTCTTGCAGGCAGGCCTATGAAGCAGCACACCATAGAGTGACAGTGACTCTGTCACTGAGGTCACAGGACCCTTGAGCAGGGTGGCTCTAGGGCAGTGCGACCGCACCAGGCGCTGACCAGCCGCGGTCCGTGCAGCTAACATCAGTGGGGCAGAGAGGCCGGGTAAGGGGGGATTTTGAGGGACGATGCAGAGGGAAAATTAAATAATTAATTTTCCCTCTGCATCGTCCCTCGAAATCCCCCCTTACCCGGTCCCACCGCCCCACCGCTGTTACCTGCATGGACCGCGGCTGGCGCTGACTTCAGGTGGGGTCGTCCTGTTTGCAAGTATAATATGGTTTTAAAAGCACTTGCTGCCTCCTTCCTGACCTCCAACAATTTTCGGCAACAATAAAAATGTCATGATAACTCCAGTGATTAATGTTCTTAGTAGAGAGAGATGGTGTTTTGTCTAGTGGACGTTTTGACTCATGGAAAGGAAGCGCAGAGGGTTAATGTGCCTGCTGCTAAGAACATGTACCATGCAGATCACAAAGTGCACATAATGTAAATAGGTCAGTGTGTTACTGCTTTTGTCAGAGAGACCCTATTGTTACTTGCAGTTAATAAGTTAAAATCCTAACATAGAACAGTGAGCACTTAACTGTCATGTAAGAGCTGCATGCAAACTGCAAGGTATAAATTAGAGCGTTATGGTTTTTCCCCAGTCTTTGATTATCCTAATGTTGCAAAAAAGGGTTCATTTGGGTAGAAATCAATTCTGATTATTAAAGAGAACCCCCAACCATGGTATTACGTTTTAAATTCTGAGTTTGTGTTTCTCCAGACCAATTACTATTAAACTATGCTGCCTACTAGTATGGTGGTCATGTGACTCCTACACCTTGTAGTCCTTTGTCTTATGTAACATTTCCTATACAGTGATTTACACATGTATGATTGATTGTCTCTGTGTAATATGTGTGATGTAAAGTGCTCTGACACCCTACACTGGTATTAGTGGTGTTGTAAATTTTCTGATACTTTATTATTTTGACATTTTTACACATGCTAACAGTCTCTGCAAAGATTTTTCCTCATTAGTACCAGTGGAACATACAACAGCAGCAGTGAGAAAGGTGACCAGTCAACCTTTGCAAAGGGCCCTCCACTTCACAACAGCACAAGTCAGATTTTTTAGGAACTTTTGATCCGTTTGAGCTATAAACAATTTACTAGTTAAAATCGTCAGATTATGCAGCAGATGATGTATTATGTGGCAAATATGGCAGTGCCATAATTATGTGGAAAATATTTGCAAACTAGGATATTTTGCCACTCATGTTTGAACTGCTCTTGTGGAAAAAGGGAGGAGAAGTGCTGTTGACAGAAACTCCATGGCTGGGAGACAAATGGCTTTCGATTCCACTTTTAAGGATATTTGGGTCTTTCTGTGATTGGAAACGTATCCCACTTTGTGAATGTATTTTAATGTCAATAACTCATATTAAACCTTAAATAAACATGTGTATCCATTGGTTAAATTAAATAACGTAATCAGCTGTAACTGGTTAGTGAAATGGGAAACAAATACTAAAAATTGGGATATTTTGCTCTTTCTGCCACACCTCTGACTCCGCCCACTGACCCAATCCATGGGTTATTCCCGCCCTCTGATTCTCCGCCCACAGTTCCCCTACTTTTTTTCCCCCACTTCGACCACTGGCCACACGTAGTGTCTTTCACTGACTGGGCCGCCCTAACAGGATGTGTGAGGCCACAACAACAAACTCTTACCCTGAAGCTTGCTGTCCGCGGCCCGGTTGGCATGGTGCTATGTGCCCAGGGCCGGTGTAGCCAGCTGCCCAGATGAGTACCCTTAATGAATCAACACACTCAAAAGTCGCAGACTAACAGCCGCGACGGCAGAGAGCACTCGGCATTCATTGGGGGCAAGAGGCTGAGAGGCACGCACACACATAGCACACATAGCGCGGCAGCTGAGTGAGCCAGGGCGCTGTATGAGTTCAAGTACACTGCAGCAAGCTGCGCTATAATATAAAGCACATTTTAGTCACATTAACACGCTCCAGGGGCGCACTGTGACGGAAACTGTTGACTTTAAACTGCCTTAAATTGTGAGACGAGCCGCGGCTGGGCAATTTAGTTTAAGGCTGGGCGCCCGCCTGCTCAGAGTGAGTCCTGCAGGCCGGATGAAAGACTGGACTCCCTCGGCAAATATGCCACCCTGGCTGCATTCAAGGCTCAGCAGCAGCTGCACTGTACTTAGTGCCAATATCAGCAACACTCCCCATCCCACATACAGCAATATTATTAGGAAATAAACCACACGACACCTTGTTTGTGGAGAAAATTGCTGCAAGTTTATTTGCATACCAAATATGCCCATATGGTGGGTTATCTTACGGGCGATCCAAGGGCAGGCAACCCCTCCGCCGCCTGCCCGCCTGATGAGCCAAATTACACCGTGGCCGTCGCCAATCGGTGCTTACCAATTTTGGGGGAGGGGCTAATCCCTCCCACCGGTGGACCGCCAGTCCATCCCCTTACTCACACCCTCGAAGGGGCGGAGCATTCCAGGCAACCCCAGGTTGCTCAGGTCCACAACTGCCCGAAGGACTAACGGGGCGCCGTCGCTCCTCCAGGGTACAACGCGAGGACCTCCCTGGGGATATTTGGCCTTTGCACCCTTGTTGTGCTCCTGCAGAGGGTACCCCTCTGTACCTTACAGCCTCTGGATCGCCCTGTGACTCCACCACAGCTCTGGGTGTGGCCACCGTCCCAACCAGGGCCCCCCCACCAAGGTAGGCATTCTTATCTACATCCTGCTGATTCCAGGGCCTCTCCCAGGTCCCGCAAAACAAGTCCAAGCCCACTCTAGACAGGTGAACCCCATCTTCTTCAAAACACCCTGTGGACTTGGCATGCAGCAAACCATGCCTGATAAAGCCAAACCCCCTATGTTCAGTGAATTTACGCATGGCACTGTTAACTCTCCTGCGCAAGGTTTCCACGGCCTCCCCTGACCGGGCTCCTCGCCACACTAACGAGGGGTTATCTCTGACCACCATAACTCACATGCCCCCAATTGGTTGCTTAACTTACACTTGGAGGACTTCAATTCTGGCAACAGATCCCTCCTCCTCAAGAGAGTCAGATCATTGCCTCCCAGGTGTATGACCAGAAAGTTGGGAGGGGAGACACCCCCCTAGTCTGTGCTGCAGCTTCTTCAGCAAGCTGTTCCAACGCATGCCTGGGTACCCCCACCCAATTATCTCGGTGTCAGAAAAGCCATCCCTACATTTCCTGCTTTCCGCCCACCGTTCCACTCAGAAGACACCTGAATGGCCAATCACTCAGATCTTCGATCCTGGCAAAATAAACAAATGTAAGGTTGCCAAACACATTTATTGAATCATTGCAAACCAACCCATACACCACTCAACTAAACCCATTTATTGAGCACTGCACACCATTCTATACAACTACTCAAGCTAGCACTTACTTCCTCACAATAACACAGCACCCCACCAAACATCTGGTGCATCACAGGGGTGCCTTTGGTAAACTCAAAATTTGCCTGTACATAATACACTTAACCTGTCTTCCGGCCACTCCCCAGGTTGGCTTACGGACGGCTGTACCTTTTAACACATTGGGATTCCCATCGTCCCACCTGCAAGCCTGTCCTGCAGAGTCTGAAACTCGAAGGGGGACCCAGTATCCGGGGCTCTTGCCTCACCCAGCCCTTCAGTGCCGCCCTGAAAAGGAGATAGATAGTAGGATCGTTCTGGCCCCACCACTTAGCATAATGGCAACTGCCGACAGGTACTGTGTCGCCACACTGGTGTCCCCACCCCAGCAAGTGTAACCCATAGCCAGGTTTTGCTAAAGGTATACCAGAGTGTCCAAAGGTTTGCCAATGCATTGAGTTTGCCCCTTCTTACCTATGAATGCGACTTGTGCTCTGGACATTGTCAGCATTGGTGGCCCCACACCATTCACCACACTGTTGTTGTAACAGCACCCTTAATGGTATCCCCATCCTTGCACTAATACCCCTTGCCAGACCTATTCTGGTGGGTACCAGGTTGTAGACCAGAGGATGGAAAAACTACAGGGATGGTGAAAACAATAGGTGCAGATCACCTGCCCTTTCTAGACTTATTGGGATGCCGGGTGTCCCATAAAATGAGCCTCTGTGCTGTAACCCAGCATTATCGCTAAGCTTTGTAACCCCAACACACTATAAGTCTGATAAACTTAATCCCCTCCGTGCCGCGATGGCGAGAATGCAGGCGCATTTGGCTATCTACCATCTCTGTTGGCTTGACCAGTCTGTTTGCCTTACAATTTGATAATACAACTATGACAGACAAAATTCATAATGTGTCATATCCGGTTTCAGCGAAAGAATGTCTTAAGTGAACCAGACCCCGTATATTGGCGGATGTATGCCTATACGATTGCGAATCCCCACGCTGTGCTTATGGAATGGTGGGAGCAAGAGAACCACATTCCTGATTACCTGCCACGTTCTTGAATTGTTGGAATGCTGGCTGCTTTCAATTAACTGTGGCCTGTTGCACTAACCCAGTGTTTCTCAGCGCTTTGGAACCACCGCATGGTTTAGGATGACCAGCTAAGCAACCGGCCCAGCTGCGTGGAGGTAAGGCGGGCAAACTGTAACAGGCGCTCGCTTATCCCTTCTTCTGATGACCGTCCTGTGGTACCCACCGGTTATGCTGAGGGACATTCATGTTAACTGGCCACTAAGTTTGCACTTCCTCTGAATTATTGATAAAACTGATTGAACCAATGTTGTGTCATATTCCCGTACCCTTGGGGAATTGTCTTTTGTGCCTCACCAAGTCAGTTAGTCCCCTGGTCCTTTAACCATATTAAAATTCTAGCAGTAACTTCATACTTTTAGGATGATAGGTCCTAGGGGTTTGACCCTGTGACCCTGCTGTTGAAACCACCACCACACCAAGCAGGTGAATCGTTCCAGGTTCTTTGGCATGACCCCTCCTATGCCCTTAGAAAGCACCCTGAAACCTGCAAGTAGCCATGTGGCAGGCCCAAGCGGGACCTGCCAGTCCTATTTAACCTTCCTATCCTTGCATAGCGGCACTCACTACTGCAGCTGCCTAGGCGCCTCCAATACTCGGCCCTATTGAAATCAGTAATTATTAAAATTAATAAAACAGTGATGTTATATCTATAATAATATTGACCAATTGATGGTACACATGCAGCTGAAATTGGTCCTTCAGATCTCTGACTGTATCCTTGAAGCATGAACCTGTGGCTATGCCTACGAGTCCTGTATGTATGTGCCAACATGACGTGTATTTGAGCGCGCTGTCACCCTGGGGGTCTGCTGGCTCTGACAGAGACAAGAGACAAGATGAAGCATGCTAACCTGCCCCCAAACTCAGCGGAACAACCACATGTGCGAGCTTGCCACAAACTTCTGTAAAAGCATGCCAACCCAACAAACCATCTCCAGCACTCGGGGGGCACGCGGCCACTCCTTGGCCTGAATCCAACCATGTTGAAATCCTGGATGGTCTCGAAGGACCCATCTCTTGGCGCATGCTTGCAACCCTTTCAACATTATCACATTAGTCAGAAAAGACCACTGCCGGGTAGCAAGCCAAGCTAAGCCCCCGCAGAAATCGCCTGCCTGTGCGAGCAGACCAAGATTCATCGCTCCCCACTCCATCCACAATCTTTCTTGCTCCCAATGTTGGCATTATGCTGTATATGGTGTTTTACTTCCCTTTGCTCAAGGGGAGAGCAGTCCTGTCTGGAGGTGTGTGTACTGAAAGAAATGTGTCCTGGAAGTACCTATGATTTAAGTACAACTGTCACTACTTCATAGTACTTGGTGTGTTTAATAAAACTAATAACAGGTCTAACAAAATCAATCGGGCATCCTCCGCTTACTTTAGGCGTGTTGGATTGAGGGGATCCAGTGAAATATGGAAGATATCTCCCTTGGCATGCCATCCCTTTAGCACAACGTTTACAACTTTAGGCATGTCACTTAAATCATCTCCATCATGCGTTTAAGGCTAATTAGTTTGAGTTCTGCTTTAGACAACATCCCTTCTAACAAACAGTGTTGAGTAACCACTCATGTTCGTCTCTTGTACAAGTCGTCCCCGTTTGCCTGGCACTCGTTAGACCAAAGGAAGCTTTTCACAAGCACCCTCTACAAATGTATATATCATGTTGAGCAACTTGGGACACTATTACTTCATCACTACGTACTTTCAGGCATGGAAATACTGCCAAAGGTATCCCCACCTTAGTACCTGTTTAACCACTAAATAAATACTGTATAAGGGAACAAAAGATTACCAGTGCACCTTGCCAAGGGCCTTCCGCTGCGTGTGAACCCCTGTCGTTGCGTTTTAGACTGTTGATCTGTTTGAGCTGTAACATCTATGACTTTATTTAATTTCACTGCAATTTGTGCTGGAGATGACGGATTCTGCAGCAGGTCCATGGTTATAGGACATAAGGCGCGGCATTGCATAGTTCCAGTGACCTGGCTGTGAGGAGCTGCCTTACAACTGTTGTTGGCACATGTAGTGCGAGGTTCGACCGCCTCACCCATTAAAATTTACTGACACACAAAGTAAAGACCCTTCATGTGTACATATGTAAAGCTGCTAGGTTGGCAGTGGGCAAAATACCAACATTCAGTTAATGTCATTTTGGGTCAAACAATTGACTGTCCTAACCGTTACTAATGGACTCTTAGGAGACAGACCTTAAAACAATGTGCTCCTGTGGTTGCTCGCTGTGCATCAATTAAAAAAAAAAAAACATAATCGTGCCAATAAACAGCAGAAGGTTCAATTCACCGGAAAGTATGACTGGTGGCACTGATTCCTGAAAGTTCCTGGAAAGTGCAATGCTCGCAAACCATACATGGGGAAACTTAGTTGCACGTTGCCAGCTACTATAGAGCGGGATATGAGTTTGTAGAGCATCCCCACCCAGCAGCCCACACTGTGACTGCTGTGTGCAGCTATTAACCTTTGTGCTGGTGATGAATCTCTATTGTCAGATTTAGCTGTAGCTCGCTCTACAAGGTTCCTAATTTTAACAAAAGTGCAGTTACATGAGAATATTCTCCTCTCATGCAAAAGATAAGTACTTGAGGAAAATTTTGATTTCCTAGGAATAAAAACGTTTCCAAGGAGGAGCTTGCAGTCGTTTGACAAGAAAGTGCCGGTGCTTAATAGGTGAATAATGTTTAACTTATCCTGGTTTTTCCTGGTCATCGTAAATAATCACTGTACACCGTTGCTTAAAGTGACACCCCAGGATATTCGGTACCAAATGTGTATTTGTTGGCGCGATAAAGAGGAGGAACACGCACAAATGATTTCTTCCATCTGAGCTGGGTGCCACCCTTTGTGAAAAGGTTTGATGTTCGTAATTTTTACATCAATTACATTTTTTGTCAGGATTGGAACTGAAAATCTGTGTGTTCTGAGAGGGTGGCCGCCCGGAATGGGTGTAAAAAGGCTACTGAACATGGTAGGTAAATCAGGATAAAAAATAATCCCCCAAGTCTCTTCCACTCTATAAGAGCGCCGCGTTTCATGTCTCAGACTTGGGGGGGGGGGCAGCTTCATACATTATAAACACCCAGCAAGTCACCACTGAGCCTCTAAAGCAAATAGCGCTTGGAACTGCTGGGGCCTACTCCCGGCCGTGCCTGCCTCCCACCTCTGCAGCTAGCGCTCACCTCAGAGCCCCCTCACAGGTTCATCGACTACACTGCAGCACCAGACCAACGATCAAACTAGGCACCGTGCAATCCAGTCACCCATCGCACTGGAGCTAACCACACCAAGCCGTGACTGTAGCAAGCAATCAAGATACCAAGTGATCTGCCCAGGGCTCGAGCCGTGAACCGGCAAGGCAGTGTCCGCCCCACACGCTGTTTAACTGTTCCCCTGCTGCAGGCATAAAATCCCCCTATCGCCCCGCCAGGCTGAATGCCGGTACAACCGACGGGCTGATCAACACAAAAGACTCGGAGAGCCCCGAAGTGTTCCCGGAGCTGCATGTCCGACTGCGCATCGTGTAAGGATGTGACTTTCCTGATCAGTGTGTGAATGGCTTTCTGAGCCCTGCAGGCCGCCGTACTCCATCATGACTTGGGTTCCATCTTGGGGCCATGACCAAGGTGTGTGGAGCCAGTGGGCTTAGCTAATACCACCCAAGAGAGACAGGAAAGTAATGTATTTACTGTCGAGTCCTGTGACTGGCAGCCACCAGCAAATTGGACGTTAGAATTCATTGGGGATGCTTCACACAGGGGCATCTTAAGGATTTTGGGTGCCCCCGGACTCTGTTGCCCTCCGCTCTCCTCCTAACCCACGATTCACCCGCTCCTAGAAACGTAACTCTGAGTGCACCGCCCTTTACCGCTTTTGATGCAATTTCAAAGAGACCCTGCAAGCCACTCGGCTCCCGGGCAGCAGCCGTCTGTAAATCGGGACAGCACCGGAGCAATCCAGGGCAGTTCAAAGCCACTGTACATATGACAGCCAGCGCATTAAAGCGTAGCATTTACCCCAGGGTTCGAACAGCAATCAAACCCTCGAGACCAATGGAAACACGCAGCCTGTATACCGTGGAACAGCTGACACAACATACCGGATCAAAGTCTCTAGACTTTTAGCACCCGCTGCTAAATGCTGCAATTCCCTGGGGAATGTGCTGCATCAACACGGAGAAACCCCTTGGTTGGCTACGCTTCCGGGTTTAAAGTACTTTACCGGGATGTCCTGTATGTATACTGTTTGCACGAGGGATGCCCACCAGCCTGGCTGACCCCGTCCTCATCCCTCGGCACCGGAGGTTGTTCACTGGGGAATTCCGGCTCTGCCCTGCAGTTGCTAACTGTGTGACCGCGGCCACCCACGCCTCCGCCAGTAGAATGAGGGTGCCAACTCACGCTTGCACCCGGTGCTACCCAAATTGGGCCTCGACGGCCGGCTCGCGGCCTCCGGGCAGGTCGGCCAGCCTCTACGCTAAGTATGCCCAGTGCTTGAAATGGAAAAACAGAAGTGCAGGTACTCTGCAGCAGAGTACCTGCTTGTTTCTGAGAAGTGCCGGCACTTTCCAATTAAAACTATTACCCCTTTCTTGAAAAGTGCCAGCACTCTTCCTCTCAAAAAATAAAAAATGTAGGTACTCAGTACCAGACCGTACCGGCCCATTTAAAGCACTGAGTATGCCTTTTACGCCCCCCCTGGCAGAGATGCATGCCCCCTGGGGGGGGGGGGAATCCATAACGGGAGGAAAGCCGAGGCCCTGCTACCAGCTCCGACGGGTTATTCAGCCATGGAGGGGGAGCAGCGGAACCCCGCTGTCCTCCACCCCACAGCGCGCAGCATCAAGCCCCCACGGGCAGAGACCCTGTAGCCGGCACACCAGGTTGGGTAATCAGCGGAGAGCAGAGCGTCACGGCCCCCCCGCAACATCTGACCCACGCGGGCCACAGCCCTGAAACCGGGTCCACCGGAGGACTAGGCAGAAGAGGGGGGGGTGCCTCGCAACATTCGCTTCCCCCCGCAACATCTGACCCACGCGGGCCGAGGCCCCCGAGCCGGCTCCCGGATTCACCAACATGGTGGGTCAACTAACTCAGGGGGAGAGGGGGCATAGCGAGCTCGCTGCTCTCCCCCCCCACCCCCACGCATTGGGCTCACGCGGGCCCAAGCCCTGACCAGGACCACCGGGGAGGTGGAGCCTCGAAGCGTGGCAACCTCGAGCCCGCGAGGGCCGGAGCCTAGCAGCCGGCTCCACCAGTCAGAAACGGAGGGAAAGGAGGGGAACCTCGCTGGCTCCCCCCCAACCCAACACACTGGGCCCACGCCGTGCCGGGTCCCGGCACGCCCCGAGCCAGCGAGGTGTTCTGGGCCTCCGTCCACCTCCTGCCCTCTCCCCGGTCTGCAGTGTGCTGGCCACGACCAGGGGAGGGGTGCCGCTGCCCTATGCACCCCGGGAGCTGTTCTCCCCCCCTCCCATGGCGGCCGCAGCCACGGCAATGGCCCGGCTTTGCCGCCTTGCCTAGGGGGGGGAGAAAACGCACTCACCGGACTACAGCTCCTGGAGATCCCGGAGGCACATCCAAACGGCGTCAAGGGCAGCGGCAAAGAGGCCGCCAGGTGGGTGGGGAGAGGCACTTATACCTCATCCCCCGCCCACCCCCTACCGGAAGTGACGCTGCGCGCGGACCCCTAGGGGGGTCCCACAACGCTAGACTGTATTGTGTGCCCTCATGTGGCACTAAGGCGGCCGCCCTCTTATGAGGGTCCCCTTCGTGGACCACAGGCAGCCAACAGTGTTCCTGGGCTCCAGCGGCAGTCGTGTGGATTCAATTACTGCATGGCGGTGAAAACAGTGCCATTGCCCAGCCTGAGTCCCAAAACTTTAGCCACCCGTTCGCGCTGCCGCAGGAGGTGGTAGCAGGACGTAACATCCTGCGCAGTGGTAATAGCAATTGGGCACTACCTCTCGTGGCACAGATCACACAGTCACAAGGTAATGCCGCACCCAGGAATACTATTGATACATTGTAGCAAAGCTCCGCTTCAGCCAGCCCCCGAAGCCTGCAGGGAGCAGCTCTCTCATAACAGTGCCACTCCAGCTACTAGTTTCACAGAGTCAGCATAGAATCCCTACGACTTGACAGCCAGAGCAGAAGCTATGCCTATTATGTGTGACTTTGCATTTCAGTGCAGTGATGCGGATCACCACACTGAAATGCGTTAGTCTAATGCCTGATGCATGGTACTTGGCAGGACTAGGGCAAACACTCCACAGAGGCAGGGGCGCCTCCCTCTCAGCAGTGCTGGCCGCTTAGGGTGACCAGGTGTCCCGGATTTGCCCGGACAGTCCCGGTGTTTCACCAGCTGTCCCGGCAGATTTCAGGAAACTTAGTTCATGTCCTCGTTTTTAGAGAGGGTCGACTGAAAACAGTGGGAGGTATCTTTTCATGTTTTGCAAAGCAGAGATAGTTAGCAGCTGTTATAATAAAGTAATTTAATTAACAGGCGTGATACTGGCTTTAAAAATTGCATTTTATTTATGTTCTTACTGCCTCTTCTGTAATTCTCTGCTAAGGAGCACTGCCATTATGTGCGCTTGGTTGAAGTAAAATTGTAGTCCTTCTTCTATTCTTGGGAAATGTCCCGGTTTTTGGCTTTAAAATTCTGGTGGCCCTATGGCCGCTGTAACTCTCCTTTCCGTTCCTTGTTCCCGGCAGGGCTCTACGTCCGCAGTGCGCTGCTGTCCGGCTAGACCTATACAGAATCTGCACGTTTGGGCAACGTACACTGCGGGTTTGGTGTCCGGAGTGATTCTAGACACCCCCACCGAGTATGTTGACCTTTGTGCCAGCTAGCTCACAGTGCCACTAGAAACTCCTCTTACCAATGAGAGAATAGTTCTTGGCAACCATCGAACATGACAACCCTGATCCCTCAGGACCGTGGAAACAGTGCACTACTTTTCACTCAGTCACTCGTGCTCACTTAGTCTCAGAGAGATACACAGAATAAACAGTTGTGGCATCTTTCAATACAGGTTTATTGAACAGTCGTTATTCTGGTGTAGAATAAATGTGGTGTAACGATCATTAGACAGAAACAGATATAAAAGACTAGAAGCACTAAAAGGGTAAACGGATGGTAGATCTCTACCATTGTGCTTTACACATAGATGCGCATAAATGCAGGCAAGTATATAAAATACATGACAATAAAAAGGTGATAAAAATGCGTACTCCTACGATGCTGTCCTAACTAGATCTACCCAAGTGTGTATGTAGGTATTAAGCCAATAATCCCTCTAGGAGAAAGTCCACCCCTATTACCTGAAGTGAGAGACTGTGGGACCCTGTCCTGGACTCGGGTTGGACACCCCGAAAGGGATGTCAGACCACTGCGAGCTGGAGTATCTGCATGCAGGCCTCAGCGTCTCACGTCAGTGTGTCGGCATGGAAGTCCTGATCTCCTCTCTTTGTCTCAGCAAGAAGTGGTGTTTATATACCCTAAGGTTAGGATGACGTCTGGAGTGTTCTTTGTACATACTTATTATGCAGGAGATGAGAATCCTGCCCGTTTTCCAAGATCCTTCACGTATAATGTGTGAGGCTACTACCAGGGAAAATCTGTGTTCCGTGTGCAGTGTCCTATCTAGGTAAAATGTCAATCCCTAAGAATCGTTATGTATTGTAGTGTAGGGGAAAATATAGGTAAAAGCTACGATGTTATCAGTGCCTATATTTGGGATACCTATATAATATATAACACCCACTCCTCATCCGACCGGACGACATCAGTAGATTCTAACGTACTACCAGGCTTCCTAGGTTTCAGTACGCAGGCAACTATTTATAAAACCAATAGGTCTGTAAAAAGGTATTAAAAAGAATTACCTAAAAACATGCTGAGGTTTTTAAATTGAAATGCCATGCAGTAAAGATTCAAATCTGGCAAAGCCAACCCGCCCTTCTGGAGGCGGCGCCTTAGTTTTTTCCAAGCGAGCCGTGTACCCCGGGAGGCGCAAATGAAGCTAGTTATTTTCCCTTGTATTTTAATGATTATTTCCTTAGGGAATTTCAGTGGGATACAATTAAATAAATATGTCAGCTTTGGCAAGATAGACATTTTTACTAAATTTACCCTCCCATAGATGGTTAATGGAAGGTTCTTCCACCTAGATAGTGACCGATCAACCTCTTTGGCCACCCTCTTTACCTCCGAATGCTTATAGGGGAGTCCGATTCTTCTACCTGGGGAGTTATATTAGGGGAAATGACCAAGGAGTTGGGGCCATCAGCCTTTCTATATAAGTTTGGGGCCCAAAAATATTTCAAGAAAGTGAGGTTGAAGGTGTTAAAAACAGCCTTAACACTATGGAATGCAGTGAGGAAGATGATGAAAATAGGGTACTATTCAGAATTTGCACTGATCTGGGACTCCCCAGGGACACCAGAATGCTTGAAGGATGGATTGTCTCTGCCTTTGAAGCAAGCAGGATTGTTCAGATGGGGGGACTTGATATCAGCAGGCGAACTGCTACCTTGGGCGGTCCTGAGTGCGAAAACTGGCAATAGATTGTCAAGGTTTAAATACGTTCAGCTTTCGTCATGGTTTTCAACAACTCTCCAAGAGATTGGGGGGGTATGGGACTTTGAAGCTACCCTTCAAGATGTAAGTGTAAAAAGTAAAGAAGTCTCTAAGTGGTATGCGCAATTTCTGGAAGCAGAGGAAATGAAAATGGAGACCCCATATGCGATTTGGCGAGAGACATTTCCGGATAAGGATACACATCTGCTTTGGTCAGATTCATTAAAACTACTATATTCAATAGTTACACCAGCAAATTTCAAAAGACACCACTTCTTTGTAATAAACAGACTGTATTGGACGCCTCAAAGATCAGCCAAGTTTGTGCTACAGCCTGTCCCCAGATGCAATAGATGTAATTTTCCAAAAGCTAATGATGTACATATCTTTTTCACATGCCCCGCTATAAAAGAATATTGGAAGGCTGTAGAAACTACCATAGGAGACATTCTAAGGGAACACCACATCACTCTGACAGCGGTGTTAGTACTCCTAGGGGTGGACAACAATCTATATGTTACCTGGAATAGTAAGCAAAGGGGCTTGGTATTCTACCTATTGCTTTTGGCCAGACGGGAGATCTGCAAACATTGGATAGATCCTGTGCCTCCACACGCTACGGGATGGCTAAAAGCAGTCAAATGGACGAGCAAAATGGATATTGAGTGTAATTCACGAAGGTCAGGGGAAATCTGGCAGGACTTTATAGCGTGGGCAAGCTAGCACTGTGGCATAAAGTAGGGCTGGGTTTTGAATATAACAAATCTTTCCATAGTCCTATGATTACACCAAATCATGGCAGGCTGGGAGGTCTCTTTTCTCTCCTAGACGTGATAAGAGCTCTGGATGCTCGGGGGTTCTAAATGTAACGGACCACGAAACGAAGAAGGGTGCCAGAAAACGGTCCAAGACTTGCAGAATGCTATGGTGATATGAGGACAAAAAAAAAAAACATGCTATTTAAACGATTGTCACTCAAGCAATAGCTCTAACTTGTCTGTATATATTGTTCGAACAACTACAAGCATTGGAAAGCCATGCAGAAAAAAGTGTCAATTTATGTTTAAAATTTTGTTTAAAAAATGAAGGCCAAATTTTTCCTAGCACATGACGGGCCAAATGTTTGTGTCCTTGCTGGTAGACGCAACATTGCTGTTGCCTGCTTCCGCAGACGACGAACCCTGGAGCACCTCGCACATCACGTCAATCGAGCACAGATGATCTTCCATACCGCCGGCAGCCTATGCTGTAGCAGCTTGTGCGCCATCCGAGGCCTGGGTGTCAGTGGAGGAGCCAATATCCATACCTACAGGGGCCGAAACTTCCTGCGGTGGCTCTAAGAATGCCTCCAACAACATCGGGATTCGCTGGGGACACTGCAGAACGTGGGCCGTTATCGGGTCCAGTAGAGCATCAAAGTCCGCATGCGCACATGATGGACGTGTCAGACAGAGATCCAACACACATTCTTCTCCACAGTACATGCACCGGAAAACAGGTAAGACGCAGTCTAGCCAGACTGGTCTGAATGACAGGAACCAAGAGACGCTCAGTTCCCGCAGGCGAGGTATGCCTAGATGTTGTACCATGCGTTCACGGTATTTACGCTCAAGGAGCGCAGTCTCCATTTCTTTGCTGACTGGGGCGTCCATTGCGTAGCAGAAAAAGTGTAATCAGGATAGCCGCTATTAAAAACAGGATCAGTGGCAGCCCTCCGAAAATGCTTCCAAATACGGAGTGTATGAAATTTGGTATAACTCTGAGGACTGTCTGAAAGGTGCTTAACAGTCCCGAACATATGTTCTTAAATAGGTGAACTATACCCGTCGAATCAGACATGTTAAAGATACGATTCACCATTTCTGTGAAATAAAAGAGGCAGTTCGTACGTATGAGTGCCTGTATCTCGGCCGAGGACCTTGCAATTTGAAGATCAAAAGTCTCCCGGGCGGAGGTTAAGGGCACAGTTTTCTGTAAAAGCATGGCTTTCATTCTGCTCAAAGTATCAAACTGTATAAGGGAAACATTCAGCGAAGGCCATAATGGTGCCTCCCTGACTACATGTGTCGGGGGAAACAATACTTGCATACAGCAAGTAACCCTGTAGCTCACGGGGACTAGATATGCGATGCCCGGAAGCATGCCACAACAACCTTGATCATTCAGCATCAAGTAACTCCCATTCGAAAGTAGCTTGAATACTGGAGTAATCACGGCTGATGGGGTGCCTGTCATGTGACAGGATAGGTTCGCCACTGAGCCATTACAGGCCCCATGTAACATAATGTCCTTACACACGAGAGAACCACTTAAAGCGCTCTTGCAGTTGGAACCGCTTAGAAACACTTCTCGATCCCCACTCCTGCATCAAAATCTATACGGTAGTTCCCAAGATTCCTTGATATATTCCTTACCCATTTTCTCATATCTGCCTGCCTGTTCTTGTTCTAGGCAGTACTGAAACTGGAAAGTTGTGACCGGTAGTGTTATTTGGCCATGGATCAACCACTCAGTGGAAGGTGATTCCGCCACAGTAAAAGCTAACCTGTCCAGTTTCTCATTGCGCAACATTGTATATTTTGCACCTTTTTGTGCCATTTTCATTTGTTTTTCAGTCGGATTGTATGCAGAAAATAATGACGTACTGTTGATAAAACGCCAAGGCACGTAGCCTGTACGCAGTGATTGTAGCATCCAGCTCGATAATATAATAGAACGTAATTGTGACTGTCCGTGTTGTAGTATGGACAAATCTTGTTCCAGTATATCAATAGCAGAAGATACAATGCTACCTAGCGAGTATATCCTGGATGTCAATGTAGTCATACCATTGTCGACCACAGCTAGTGCTTTTTCTAAATTGATCCTATCACGTAACCTCTCTGCTGCTTCTTGTTGGGAGATTTTCCAGATTTCATTGTAGACAGCATAAATGAAACGTTTTTGACGTGGCTTTCGGGGCTCTAATATGAAATCCCTCAGGTCCACATCTTCTGTGAGTAAGGATAAGTGTTGTTTCACCTGATTTAGTGTTGAGGTTCTTAGCCAATCGAGGCATAACTTCCCAACACTATATGTTGTTATTACCCCTGGATGTTCTCTTTGTACATAACGTGGGTCTGGCCTATTGATACTATACCCTTCAGCTGTACCTCTGAATCTTTCCTGACATCTATTAGTGTCTGTGGGCCAAACCAACCATCCCTTCCAATCTGGGTCTGATCTATTGTATTGTATTATGTCATCTATCTTAGGCCCTTCACTTGATGTTAAATTCACCTCGATCTGTGATGGTGTTGGAATTCGAGGCGTGTCAGGTCCTTGTTCTTGGCTATTCCAAGAAAGGAAGTCTGTTGCGCGGTGTCATTCAGAAAAATCATCTGCTGTGGAATGAGGCATGCTCTAAATAGCAGTTCTGTTCCCTGGACTTGCCAGTCTCTAGTACCCCAGACAGATTTTAAGTCAATAGCGTCCTTCGAAAGTCAAAACCCTGTTCGGACAGCTGGGTAATAAAGGAAGCAGAGTAAATCTGTTTGGTGTTTGTCAACATATATTTCTGTGCAGGTGTAGGTGCAACCTTATAATAATATGAAGTTGGGTCAGAAGTGTTAAACCCTGAAAAATATGAGAATTTCTGTGCAAATGATTTTGAACTACTCTTGGGTGGTGTAGGGCAATGTTCCCATTGATGATATCTGAAAACATTCCTAGGTGTTAGTGATTTGTGTAAAAAATGATGACCATAATGTTGATAACAGTACATTGTATCAAAATCTGATGTATCATCCAACATTTCAGTGCTAGAAAATGCGGCAGATTTCTCCAAATCAGACAACATGTTATTAACAATTTCAAAATCCCAATCATCCGAAAATGTACTGGAGGTAATAACATCACTTAAAGAAATTTTAAACAAGTGTGGTATCTTCAAAAGTTCTGTCGGACCGAATATATTGTAATCAACTTTGCCCCATACTATCCCGTCTGGTATAGGAACTGCTGTAATGTTCACTGATGACAAGTCTCTTTGTTCACGATGTGATAAAACGTGGTTTTAGGAGCAAGTTCACTTTTGATGCTGCAGAGCCTTGGCGTAGATAAGTTCCATTAATGAGTATGCAAAAAACAGTTACTAAGCCTAACCAGAATAGAAAGAAAAGTATCCCGGTGATTATCCACAGTTCTATCCAAGGTGACACCAGGTAAGTCTTTTTGCGGAAAATTAAGAAATCTTTCAATTGTTCTTTCGGTGATTTTTGGGCTGGCATTGTTTCAGGTTCACTCGGATCCAATGAAAAGGTATCAAAGTTGATAAAGTAGCCAGATGCAGTTCGGTCTATTTTTGGTAGCTCAGCAGTTTGTGTTGAACTTGTTGGTGGCTCTTGTTGAGGCATATTTATGTAGACGTCGGAGTTTGGTCGAATTGAAATTTGTCTTTCGTCTAGGTTTTGTATTCCTTGTTGAAGGGGAACGAATTCCATCGCATTGTTGCTTAGTCCATCATTCAGTACAGGAGGCTCCTCAAAAGTGATGAGCCGTTCCGTTTGGACTTCCTGCAGAGTAGCGAGAGGAGGACGTCGGCTATTTTTTCTCTGACTAGATCCCCTACTTTTGGAATCCAAACAGGTCTTGCCGTTACTGATTTTACTTCCCTAGTGGCGGTCCTCTTTACCTTCACGTTACTTTGCAGGGCTCTTGCTTCATTCAGTGCCTGTAAGACAGCCAAACGTTCATTGATGTCAAACGGTTTTTCATCCGCCACTGTGCCTCCACAATCAAGATCAGGTACCCACATTCTCGTCCCAAACAGGGCTTCATAAGGAGTGATACCCCCTAGAGAACGTCTTGGCTGATTATTCAATGCTCGTTGTACCCCATATAATGATTGACCCAACTACCACCCATGCCTAATACTCTAGCTGTTAATGATTGCTTTAAGTCCGGTTTTTTCTCTCCACAACCAAATTTCCCTCGGGACGGTACGGAGAGGAGTACCGCAATGCTACACCCAAACCTCCCATGACTTCCTTGTAAGCCCTAGAGCCAAACGCGGGGCCACGGTCAGAATGTAATGTGCCAACTGCTTATGTCCCTAAAAAGACTCACAAATCTTTGATAACAGTTCGAGCATTAGCCGAGCACTGACGCCAGACCCATAGGAATCTTGAACAGGAATCCACTGCAACCATGATATACTTGTAAGCCCCATCAGATTGTAAGTGGCCGCACTGGTCCAAATAGACGCACGCGAGGGGTTTGTCAGATATTAGTAATGGTGTCTGTGCGGGACGTGTTCTGGTGGTTCCCTTTATCTGTTGACAGATGCCTCATTTTAAGACATAGTCTTTGGTCTGAGACCTTAACCCTGGCCACCAGTAGCGTTGTTTCAGTAAAGAAACTGTTGCTGTAACGCCCGCATGTGCAGATCCCAAACCCTCATGTGCAGCTAATATTAACCCTAATCTATCATCCATGTTTGGTATCACTCTATCCCCACTCCAGGAATACTAGCGAATGGAATGTTGTTTGCATCTAACTTGTAGGAGTACCTGAATAGAAAACCTTTCGGTAATGCTTTGCTGTTTTTGCGCAAGACAATCACAGCTACCATTATCTGTCCGTCGGTTCTCGTTTTTGAACGAGTGATCGCAGCTACGGACGCAGTTCGCACTGCCCCCTTTGCGGCTTCATCAGCCAATGAATTCCCTTCAACGTGAACGCCATCACGTTGATGACTTAACGTGTGTATCACGTGAGCTCTTGGCAGTTCGTTTTTCAACTCAGCTACCTGTTCCCATAGCATTTTGTGCTTAATTGTGCCACCTTTTGAGTCCTTAAACCCATGTTGTCCCCAATAATGTAGATATTCATTGTATGACTGAACACAGTAAAAGGAATCGCACACTATTAGTGTGGGGAATTCGGGATCCGTATATATCAGTGCCAGTAATAGTGCTTTTAGCTCTGCCAACTGTACCGTGCAGTCTCCTGGAGACTGAGTCGTACTGCTAGGATGGAACTTACCATCCTGCATTCGACCTTTCACTATTGCGCAAGCCGCGCTGTATTGCTGCTTGCTCCCTATGGCCGGTTGTGCAGATCCGTCAGTGTAAATTATGTAGTCATACTGATCCAGAGGCATAGTTTCGTTTGGTAGAGGATATTCTTGTTCATATTGCAGAAATGCTTGTGTCTTCAGACTTGGGTCGTATCTGTATTCTACGTCCGATGCAGTGAGAGAATTAGCCCATTGTATCCATCTTGGATGTAAAGCTTTAGCATTCGGAACGCTCGCTTTTGTAGCAGCCTCTAAGGCTGGTACTGGGGTCACGACAATTATGCGCTTCCCCTGAGCCAGTGCTCTTTCTCTCACTACAGCAGTCTGAACTGCTGTGAGTATTTTTTCTGTAAATGTGAAACGCATCTCAGCGTTTGTGTACAAGTGTGATTTGTAAGCAATGGGTACTGTTTCGCCTTCATTATATGTTAGGTAGGTGTACCCAGATTGACCCGCAACTATACGGATCACCAGGTTGCGGACATTTACGCGTGTCTGTAAGTGTTTTGACGCTATCATGTCTGCCTGGAGTGCACAAAGTGTATCCGTATGTTTTTGTGTCCACTGCCTAACCGAAAAATCAGGTCTTATGAGGTCGTAAAAAGGTTTAACCCTTTCTGCGTAATCCAGAATGTATGTTTGAAGTAAATGAGACCAAAACGCAGGATAAATGGAAGGTAAGTTGGGTTTATTGTAAACAGAGGTTTCCCAACTGCCAGTCTCACGCTCCTCAGCTTCTACCCCAACATTCTATACTGCACTCCCAAGGGTTCCAGGGTGGAACCATGATCCAAGAAACACAGGGGAGGAGCATACCATTAGCGTAAATTGATAACAAGAAGGAGAAAACCGAATACAATAAAAGGTAAGATATAACCGTGTGAAGTACATATTTATAACACATCTCCCTTATCACAAATGCTGAAAAAGAGAAGCTAAGGTGGGAAGCAGAAGGAAGGTGGGAGAAAATAAGGGAGAAGGAGGAGGGGACGGAGCAAAAGAGAAAAGAGAATGGAAGGAAAGAAAAGAAGTGCAGAGGAATGGAGGACAAGGGATGAAAGGGAGAAGAAACAGCACAAAAGGAGGCCTGATAGAACAGAGTTATTACAGAAGAGAAGCTAAGGTGGGAAGCAGAAGGAAGGTGGGAGAAAATAAGGGAGAAGGAGGAGGGGACGGAGCAAAAGAGAAAAGAGAATGGAAGGAAAGAAAGAAAGAAAAGAAGTGCAGAGGAATGGAGGACAAGGGATGAAAGGGAGAAGAAACAGCACAAAAGGAGGCCTGAAAGAACAGAGTTATTACATATCATAATCCCCATGCCATGTGGGTACATAAACTTTTCTTCCACTGCGTTTGACATTCGCTGTGGTACATGTTTCCTTTGCACAATCATTATTCTTGTTATCATTGTCTTGCACAAAATATGGAACCAACCTATCCAAGCTCCACATGCGTCTATCTGTCATGACAACAACATTTTTCTTTACTTCTTTTATTCTTTCTGGACCACAGTATTTATTATACCTTTTTTGGCTAAGGCCAGGTTTCTTGATCCATACAGATTGTCCTACTTTCCAATTGCGGTGAATGGCACCCCATTTGTTGTCGTAGATTTGTTTGTATTTCTTTTTTTGACACCTTATTTTCTCCTTGACCACTTGTTCATCCAATTCAAAAGAGTTGTTTTCAAATAGCCAGTTAGGCGTAAGTTTAGAGCCGGGTTTACGCCCTCTCAATAAACAAAAAGGAGAGTAATTGGTCACACTGTTAGGAGTAATATGATATGACCATAACATGTCCTTGATATATTGAACAATAGGCTTCTGAGCGACCATTGCTAATTGCAAAGCATCTTTGATAAGTCTATTGCAGCGTTCCACCAAGCCATTTGCACGTGGGCAGTATAAGGGAGTGGAAATATGTTTGATGGCCAGACTGGTAAGGAATTCCTTCATTTCCTCTGACACTAATTGGACACCATTGTCAGTTATGAGAGTGTGGGGTATACCTTCGTTGGCAAACACCTCAGACAAAAAACTAATTATAGTTTTTGTGTTCACCTTATTAACAAACTTAATGGTAATTCATTTGGAAAAATAGTCCACCAAACTAAAATGAATCTTTCTTGAAGACCTGAGATTTGTAGGGGACCAATAATGTCAAAACCTAGTTTTTCCCAGGCTTTAATAGGAATCTGCACCGGTTTGAAGAGGTGCCTTCCTAGTGCTTTTAGACTTGTCACTGAGACCACAGGCATGACAATTTTTAACTAATTCCTCAATCATAGTGTCCATATGGGGGAACCAATATCCAGATCGTAATTTGCTTTTTGTAAGATTTCTCCCTAGATGACCCTCATGAGCTATTTCACAAATGTGCCTTCTGAGATTCTCCGGGGGAATGATCTTGTCAGACTTATATACATTGATCCCAACTATGGACAGTTCCTCCCTTACGTTCCAAAATGGCTGTATTTCACCAGGAAGATCACCACATTTCTTTGGCCATCCTTTCCTTATAAATTCAGCAACCACTCTTAACGTGGCATCCCCTGACATGTGGCTTTCCCAATCCTCTTTTAAAAGGGCAGGGATAGCAACCTGTAACACTTCAAAATCTTCAACAGTATCCTCCACCTGCTTATTTACAGGAAGCCGAGAAAGGAAATCTGCTACTAGATTCTTAACACCAGGTATATATTCCATTTTAAAGTTGAAACACTGTAAAGACACCAACCATTTGCTGATTCTGGGCGTAGTTTATTCAATGTCTTTTGAAGTAAATAAAGAAACCAATGGTTTATGGTCCGTTTTGAGAACAAAAGGTATTCCCCACAAAAAGTACTTAAAGTGGTTAGTAGCCCAAAAACATGACAGAGCCTCCTTCTCAATAGTAGAATAATTGATTTCAGCCTCTTTCAAAGTCCTAGAGACAAAAGCTATTATTTTTTCTTTGCCCTCTTGTATTTGAGAAAGGGTTGCTCCGATGCCCTTATTGCTGGCATCTGTAGTAAGAAAAGTGTCCATTGTGCTATCAAAATTCCCAATGCACGGAGCAGAAGCAATGGCTTTTTTGATATCCCTGAACGCTTGGTCGTGGACTGGTGACCAACAAAAGTTAGACCCTTTTTTTAAGAGATCTCTTATGGGTTGTACTACTTCTGATTTTTTTTTAATGAATTTCGACATATACTCTGTCAAACCCTAAAAAGATTTTACTTCTTCTTTGTTGTTGGGAGTAGGGGCTTCTAAAACTGACTCTATCAGGTTCATTTTAGGTTTCATGCCTTCACTGGACAAAGTGTGGCCTAGAAAGTCTACAGAGGCCACCCCAATTTTACATTTTTCTTTCTTAATAGTAAAACCAGCTTCACTGAGTTTGGAAAAAACTGTCCTCAAATTTTTATTGTGATCTTCTTCATCTGAACCATAAATGAGGATATCATCCTGAAAACAAATAGTTTTTCCACTCCTCCCAGCACATGCTCCATAATTCTCTGGAAAGCCGAAGCAGCGGAAGCCAAACCAAAAGGCATTCTTAAGAATTGATATGTACCGAAAGGAGTGGTAAAGGCCGTAAGGAACTGAGACTCCGGATGCAAGGCAACCTGATAGTATGTCGAGGAAAGGTCCAAAACAGAAAAGTATTTTGCCCCTTTAATGATGGATAGCATCTCATTTATTTTGGGTAACGGATATCTGTCCATCCAAATATTAGCATTTAGACTCCTCAAGTCAACACACATGCGGATGTCATTTGTCTCTTTTTTTGACGTTATCACAATGGGGGCCAACCATTCTGAACTTTCGACAACCTTTATGATGCCTTGCCCCTCTAATTTTTCCATTTCTCTCTTTAATGGTTCACGCATCACCAATGGAATAGACCTTGTCTTGTGTGCCACAGGAACTGCATCGTTTTTTAATTTAATCTTGTGTACATAGTTTCTTAACATGCCAATCTTATCAGTGAAAACTTCAGGGAATTCCTTACAAATGTCCACCGCTACCAAAGATCTGTCAATGAGAAAAACTTGTTCATGGTTATTGGGGTCTAGGGTAATTCCTAAATCTTTCTGATGTCTCCACCCCAATAAATTACTTCCCTTCTCCGTGATGTAGACCTTACCAATAGTGTGCCTGTCTTTAAAGGTGATGCGCATCTTCACCATTCCTTTTAAAGGAATGGGATCCCTGTTATACCCACCTGGATGTATATCAGGCTTTTCTAAAATGTACTCATCTTCCTTGAACATTCCCTGGAAGGTATCTTTGTCAATTAAAGTATAAGGGAACATGAATCAGCGAAAGCGTTCACTTTTTTCCCATCCAAGTGTATTTCACAGACTGGGTATCTGATTTTCTCATCATTCTCTAGACTATGTACTTGAAAAACAAATTTCTCATCAGAAAACTCTGTCTTGGGTCGTTCATGTATGACATGTATATCTTTACCCACATCCTTTGACTTGCACCATTTGGCAAAATGACCAACTCTATTGCACTTTCTACAATGAACCCCAATGGCAGGACACTTTGGGAAATTAGCGAGATGATTGACATTTCCACATCGATAGCATTTAACATTTTCATTTTTCTGCTTATTTTTAACATCTGTGAGTGTATTCTGTACCTTACATACTGTATTATCATCTTCAATTTCATTAACACCTTTATCATCGCAAATTGATACTTTATTAACCTTCATTTCTTTCACACAAAAGGCAGTGTGCTCAATACTCTTGGCTATAGAAATTGCTTCATCTAGATCGGGATTTTGCGTCAACAATCTTTCTTGGACTTTGTGGTCATTGGTACAACGAACCAATTGATCCCTAATGAGTGAATCTGTAAGGACACTAAATTCACATGTAGCAGACAACCCTCTCAAGGCTGCAATATAAGACGTGACCTTTTCATTTTTTCCTTGCACCCTTTTAAAAAACTTATGTCTTTCCAAAACAACGTTTACCTTATCCTTAAAGTGGGTACCCAATTTTCTTAAAGTGGTAGTGAAAACATCAACATCACCCTCACCCTCCTCATCAGCAGAGTCAGCTAAATCTTCATACACTTTTCTACCATGGATTCCTAAATTATGTAATAAAATGTGTTGTTTTCTAACAGAAGAAAACGTTTCTCCTCCTATAGCAATTAAATAGGAATGGAGAATTTTGACCCATCTGTCCCAAGGAATTTCAGGTTCTCCTTCATCATTTAAAAAAGGAGGGGGTTGACTCATGTTTGTAATAGACATGACAGCAATATGCAAAAAGAAAAACAATAAAAAACAATAAATAAGTACTCTAAAAGTGGAGATATAAAATACGAAAAAATACTGCTCAAAAACCTTGAACCATTGTATATGAAGGTGAAAATATCAATATGCAAACGTAACACAATAAATTGATAGGCACGTAGAATAACTAGAACTGAGAAGGAGAGCTTAGAAAACCAGCACGTGCAGAGTTTATGAAATAAATAGCTGCTCCAATACTTTATACGAAATTGGTAAGCTCCAATAGTGCAGGCAAAATTAAGCTGTGCCTGACAGCGTGAAAAATCAACAATAGCCAAGTGCATAAAGAAATAGAGTCAAGGTTCCAAACAGCATAAAACGTGAAAATTGAGCTGCAGGCAAATCAGAGCTGTGCCTGTCAGCGTGAAAATGAAGGGACGAAGATGATTGAAATTGAGACTCACCCCAGAAAAGGACACTGATAAAAACGCTACTCTTGAGGCAAACGATGAAGAGAAAAGCCTAAGGGAGTCAGCACCAAAGCACGAACACTTCACACAGCGCCGCTGCACGCTGAGGAGGAACGCCTCACAGAGACAGCACTGGAGAGAAAAGAGCAAAAGAAACCCATAACACAAAGAAGAGTGGAGACGCTACTCTAGAGGCATGCGCGGTTGAGGAACGCCTCCCTGAGTAAACGCCACAGCAGGAACACTCCTCACAGCGCTGCTACGTAGGAAGAAAACGCTGAGGAGAAACACCTCACAGAGGCAGCGTCAAATCAGGAACACTCTTCACTGCGTCAGAGTCAGATGATGGAAAAGGAACACAATACGGTGAAGTGTAGAAACGCTACTCCTGGGGCATGCGCAGTTGAAGAATGCCTCACGGAGTCAGCGCCACAGCCAGAACACTTCCCTTGAATTCCGGGGCATGAATGAAGAAAAATGCACTCCTCCCGACGATAGGGCTGCACAGTAAAATACAAGGCACGCACACGGAAAACTTGCCTCAAAACAGCAGAGCAGGAAAGGAGAAGAGACACGCAGTAGAACGCTGTCTCAGGAGGTGGGTACCATGTACTGAACTTCGTGAGCTGATGAGAGGAAGCGAAACGTAGATGACACAGGGGCGATGAAACACGAGATCTGTCCGACAGCAGTAGATCCGGAGAGAGAAGATGGCAGGCGCCCTCAAAAGCAGGTGGACTGGCACAGAAGCAGGAAACAGGGGTGGAACCTCAGCTGCCCCCTACACAGCAGTGAGCACTCGTTGCCAAAATGAAGTAAATCAGACCAAAACGCAGGATAAATGGGAGGTAAGTTGGGTTTATTGTAAACAGAGGTTTCCCAACTGCCAGTCTCACGCTCCACGGCTTCTACCCCAACATTCTATACTGCACTCCCAAGGGTTCCAGGGTGGAACCATGATCCAAGAAACACAGGGGAGGAGCATACCATTAGCGTAAATTGATATCAAGAAGGAGAAAACCGAATACAATAAAAGGTAAGATATAACCGTGTGAAGTACATATTTATAACAATGTTCTTCCAAAATTTAGGAATCCCAGTATAGACTGTAAGTTTTTCAAAGATTTTGGAGGCTGGAGCAGTGCGCATTTTTCCCAAAAATTGGCCTCTAGGCTTTTCCCTTCACTTGACAGCTCGTATCCCAAGAAAAGGACACTGAGGTGTGCTATCTTTGATTTTTTGAAGTTAAATTTGTAACCCTCAGCGATGAAACCCAAAATTATGGTGCTCACCCTTGTCAAGTGTTCCTCTAGGTCATCATCCATCAGATAGATATCATCTACATAGGACAATGCCTCTTCATCCAGATTGTGGAGTAATTCAGTTACTCTGGCTGAAAATAGTCCTGGGCTGTTTTTATACCCCTGAACTAGTCTACAAAATTGACGCTGGGACCCTAGCACTGAGAAGGTGGTCAAATATCTGCTTTCAGGCGCTATATTTTGGCAGAAAGATCCATTGGAAATATCAAGTGTTGTTTTAAATTTTTTCCGCACAATGTTATTCATTAATGTGGCACTGTGTGCATTCTGAACTGCAAATGTTTTTGTGCATGAATTTAAGTGTCTGTAATCTAAACTAGACGATATGTACTATCAGGTTTCAGGACTGGGAACATAGGATTATTCATCGATGATGTACAAGTTTCAATTATCCCTCGGTACTCAAGTTGATCTAAGATCTCCCTGACTTGTTTTTTAGCTTCTTGCTTTATGGGATACTGCCTCTGTGGAGTTGGAGTAGATTTTAATGGTATCACGTAGTGGGTTGAGTCTTCGTCCCATCCAACATGGTTTCGATATAGTGTTGGAGCAAGGGCTACTGCCCACTCCCGTGCGTAGGTATGTTTTAAGTGTTGAGGAACGAGGTCGGAAAAAGATGGCATAATTACCGTTTCTCCATTTGGGCACTCTATAATGAACTCTGGCGGCCAATCTTGTTCAGCTAACAAGATGTTGTAGCCGAACGTTAAGTTCTTCCAAAAAAGTCCTTTAATTTTTCTGGGCTTGTCCCCCTCCATCCGGAGTGTTATTTCATGTAACTTATGCGGGACGCTAACCCTAGTATCAGGTGTTTCCACTGTGATATACTCACTCAACTCCGCTGTCACCAGAAAATCCATCAGGTTCTGGCGAGCTATCGTTACTTCTGCTGCACTGCCTAGCATCGTCAGAGCCCATTCCCCGTTCAGTAGTTGAGACTCAGAATTCTTGGCATGTCTAACTTTGAGACCTGCTACCTTCTTCTTTTTAAATTGAGGTTTCTGTTTTTGTTTTTTTCCTTTTTAGGTGCGTAGTCCGCAGCGTGTTGCGTGTCTCTGGACTTTGTACGCTCCTCTTGTCTTTGTTCTGAACGTCCTTCCCTCTCTGAGATTTTCGATGAACCCTGAAAGGAACGAGAGGAACAAGTATCAGTGTCCTGATACCTGTCAGCTTTTCGAATGTTGTCTCTATTCCTAAGATTATACCTTTTTTCTGAGCGTTCCCTTTACGGAGACCCACTCCTGGACTGACATCCATTTACTTGATTTTTTTGTTGTTTGTTATTATCCCATTTCTTCTTTGAAGAAGCAGGTGCTTGCCTAGTGGTGTCTTTTTCTGGACTCCCCATTAGTTGAGGTTTTACTGGTCTAGCCCCCAGACTATCTCTACCTAATTCTGCATATGCAGTTTCTATTATTTTAGGTAGTTCTGTCTCCTGTTGTAAAGGAGTGAAATCCCTCAAATGTTGGCGTATTGCCACTGTTGCGCTTCCCCTTTAATGTTTGCTAATATTAGAGCTGATACTTGAGCAAAGTTATTTAACAACTTCATTCCTAAGTTCAGAGCAGGTTCTGCTCCATACTCATTCTGTATCTGTCGCAATACATCTGGTACTACTGCTAATGAAGGGAATACTATGTGTCCTGGTATATATAGCAGCGAAGACTGTACTTCACAAGTTACAGTCCTCCATTTGGGGGGCTATCCCCATGGGCAAGCAAATTGTAAGCATCCTGCGCTTCTCCTGTGGACCAGTATTTGGAAATACAGCCTTTAGCTGTGTTATTTTCTGAGCTATCCAGAAGGGCATTTGCTCGCGTTTTGTGGGCATTTTACCCATTACTGCGTGTAATGCTTGGGGTGTAATTTTAGTTGTAGTGGTTGTTTGAACTGGTCCTTGTGGAAGGGATGGTGTTGGCTGTAGTGTGAGTGTTCTCATCACAAACTGTGTCATGTTTCTGTAGATTTTTATTAGTTCCTTATGGTGTGTGAGTAAGTCACTGCCTGGCATTGTCTCAATGTCAGGATGTGGTGCATATGTCGCTAGTACTGGCCATGTTGCTCCGTTTCTTCTGAGCGGGCAGAGTCTTACTCTATTTCTTGTATGGGGGTGGGTGCCTTTAAACCAGTATTAATGCTCCTGGTAAGTGAGTGGAATTTCAATCTCTTTGTATGGACAATATTAATTTGGTATGACATCTTCTAATTAGAAATGAAGGGGGAGATTTACTAAGCTTTTGCGCCTTTTTTGCATCACAAAAGTGACGCAAAACGACGCAAAATCTTTTTTTTGTAATTTACTTTCCAGCGCTAAGATTGTTTAGCACTGGAAATAATGTAAAAGTAATGCGACGCAGCGCATTGCGCTGCTTCGCGTTACTTTGTGCCATGGGGGCGTACCAAGGGTGGTGCAAGGGCGTTCCCATGCAACCACCCAAGGTTTCTCACGCTAAACCCAATTTACTAAAAACAGTAGATTGGGTTTAGCCTGAGAAAACTGCGCCCTTTTCAACTAGGCGCAAGGAAGGAGAAATGCTTTAATTTCTCCTTCCTTTTCCGACTTTGCATGCGTGCTGCACTGTGCAGCATGCATACAAAGTGGGAAAAGCTTTCCCTTGTGTCGAGCATAGTATTTTGTACAGGAAGGATACCCTTCCTGTACAAAACCTATACTGGACTCATGCACACACCCTAGCGCTGCGGCGCTAAAGTGTGTTCACGGCAGCTGTAATCAGCGCCGGCCCAAGGGAAAGGGGATGAGAGAGCCATGTCTTTGGAGATATGGCGCTCCCCTGCTCCCTCCCTCGCGGGGGGCTGCGCTGCGTTGCGCAACTTTTTTGTAAATCTCCCCCGAAATGTTTTTGAACGTGGATCTGCACGTGGGAATTTAATCCATGAATAGAATACCTCTGTTCTATATGATTCGTGTGCCTCGACCGCGATTACTACTGACCCACCCCTGGCAGTTAAGTTATAATCTGCTAGTCTTAAGGTGAGGGCAGTTCTAACATTCTCTGAAATGCCTATTGCATTTGCATCGTCTTCTTCATCTGTGTCGTTTAATGCAGCCGGAGGAGTTCCTCCTTCAGTCATTATTTTTAGTTTAAGAAGAACTTTGCCAGGGAACTGAGATAAGGTGTTATGCACAATAGGAACAATGTGTCCTTCAAGCTTGATTAACTAGCAGCCAATACGTAGGTTCTTTGCCTATTCAGCTGTGGCAGAGTTGTTCCCTCCCACTCCAGACGTCTCTGGGTAAATGTGAGTAGGGGTCTCTGAGAATAGCACGACTGAACTACTCAGATTTGACTGTTAAATAAGCACCCAACCAACGTTGGCGGCGCCATGTCGTGTAGTTTCTAAATAACCTATACAGAATCTACGCGTTTGGACAACGTACACTGCGGGCTTGGTATCCGGACTGATTCTAGACACCCCCACCGAGTATGTTGGTCTTTGTACCAGCTAGCTCACAGTGCCACTAGAAACTCCTCTTACCAAGGAGAGAATAGATCTTGGCAACCATCGAACATGACAACCCTGATCCCTCAGGACCGTGGAAACAGTGCACTACTTTTCGCTCAGTCACTCGTGCTCACTTAGTCTCAGAGAGATACACAGAATAAACAGTTGTGGCGTCTTTCAATAAGGGTCTATTGAACAGTCGTTATTCTGGTGTAGAATAAATGTGCTGTAACGATCATTAGACAGAAACAGATATAAAAGACTAGAAGCACTAAAAGGGTAAACGGATGGTAGATCTCTACCATTGTGCTTTACACATAGATGTGCATAAATGCAGGCAAGTATATAAAATACATGACAATAAAAAGGTGATAAAAATGCGTACTCCTACGATGCTGTCCTAACTGTATGTACCCAAATGTGTATGTAGGTGTTAAGCCAAGAATCCCTCTAGGAGAAAGTCAACCCCCATTATCTGAAGTGAGAGACTGTGGGACACTGTCCTGGTCTCGGGTTGTACACCCCGCAAGGGATGTCAGACTACTGCGAGCTGGAGTATCTGCATGCAGGCCTCAGCGTCTCACGTCAGTGTGTCGGCATGGAAGTCCTGATCTCCTTTCTTTGTCTCAGCAAGATGTGGTGTTTTAATACCCTAAGGTTTCCCGGGGGGTGCTACCTTGCTGGGCCAGTGTCGGACTTAGGATGACGTCGGGAGTGAACTTTGTACATACTTATTATGCAGGAGATGAGAATCCTGCCCGGTTTCCAAGAACCCTCACGTATAATGTGTGAAGCTGCTACCAGGGAAAATCTGTGTTCCGTGTGCAGTGTCATATCGAGGTAAAAGGTCAATCCCTAAGAATCGTTATGTATTGTAGTGTAGGGGAAAATATAGGTGAAAGCTAAGATGTTATCAGTGCCTATATTTGGGGTACCTATATAATATATAACACCATCAGTACCACCACCACTAGTAACACCACCACTACCACCACCACCAGTACCACCACCACCACCACCAGTACCACCACCACCACCACCAGTACCACCAGTACCACCACCACCAGTACCACCACCACCAGTACCACCAGTACCACCACCACGAGTACCACCAGTACCACCACCACCACTACCAGTACCACCACCACTACCACCACCACCAGTACCACCACTACCAGTACCACCACTACCAGTACCACCACCACCACCACCAGTACCACCACCACCACTCCCAGTACCACCACCACCACTACCAGTACCACCACTCCCAGTACCACCACCATGTCCAGTACCACCACCACCACTACCAGTACCACCACCACCACTACTACCAGTACCACCACCACTACCACCACTATCAGTACCACCACAACCACTACCATTACCACCACCACTACCACCACTACCAGTACCACCACCACCACTACCAGTACCACCACCACCACCAGTACCATCACCACCAGTACCACCACAACCACCAGTACCACCACCACCAGTACCAGTACCACCAGTACCACCACCACCAGTACCACCACCAGTACCACCACCACCAGTACCACCAGTACCAGTACCACCACCAGTACCACCACCAGTACCACCAGTACCAGTACCACCACCATTACCACCAGTACCACCACCACCACCACCAGTACCAGTACCACCAGTACCACCACCACCACCACCAGTACCAGTACCACCAGTACCACCACCACCAGTACCACAACCACCAGTACCACCACCACCACCAGTACCACGACCAGTACCACCACCACCAATACCACCAGTACCACCACCACCAGTACCACCAGTACCAGTACCACCACCACCCCCAGTACCACCAGTACCACCACCACCAGTACTGCCACCAGTGCAACCACCAGTCCCACCACCAGTACCACCACCAGTACCATCACCACCACCAGTACCACCAGTACCACCATCAGTACCAGTACCACCACCAGTACCACCACCACCACTACCACCACCAGTACCACCACCAGTACCACCACCAGTACCACCACCACCAGTACCACCACCACCAGTACCAGTACCACCAGTACCACCACCACCACCACCAGTACCCCCAGTACCACCACAAGTACCACCACCACCACCAGTACCACCAGTACCACCACCACCAGTACCACCACCACCAGTACCACCACCACCACCAGTACCACCACCAGAACCAGTACCACCAACACCACCAGTACCAGTACCACCACCACCAGAACCACCACCACCACCACCAGAATCACCACCACCAGTACCAGTACCACCACTACCAGTACCACCACCACCAGTACCACCACCACCAGTACCACCACCACCACTACCAGTACCACCACCACCACCACCAGTACCACCACCACCACCACTACCAGTACCACCACCACCACCACCAGTACCACCACCACCACCACTACCAGTACCACCACCACCACTACCAGTACCACCACTACCAGTACCACCACCACTACCACAACTACCAGTACCACCACCACCACTACCAGTACCACCACTATCAGTACCATCACAACCACTACCAGTACCACCACCACTACCAGTACCACCACCACCACCACTACCAGTACCACCACCACCACCACTACCACCACCACCAGTACCATCACCACCAGTACCACCACAACCACCAGTACCACCACCACCAGTACCAGTACCACCAGTACCACCACCACCAGTACCACCACCAGTACCACCACCACCAGTACCACCACCACCACCAGTACCACCAGTACCACCACCACCAGTACCACCAGTACCAGTACCACCACCATTACCACCAGTACCACCACCACCACCAGTACCACCACCACTAGTACCAGTACCACCAGTACCACCACCACCACTAGTACCAGTACCACCAGTACCACCACCACCAGTACCACCACCACCACCACCAGTACCACAACCAGTACCACCAGTACCACCACCACCAATACCACCAGTACCATCACCACCAGTACCACCTGTACCAGTACCACCACCACCACCCCCAGTACAACCAGTACCACCACCAGTACCACCACCACCAGTACTACCACCAGTGCAACCACCAGTCCCACCACCAGTACCACCACCACCACCAGTACCACCACCACCACCACCAGTACCACCACCAGTACCACCACCACCACCACTACCACCACCAGTACCACCACCACCAGTACCACCACCACCACCACCACCAGTACCACCACCACCACCACCACCAGTACCACCACCAGCAGTACCAACACCAGCAGTACCACCAGTACCACCACCACCAGTACCACCAGTACCACCACCACCACCACCACCGTACCACCAGTACCACCACAAGTACCACCACCACCACCAGTACCACCACCACCACCAGTACCACCAACACCACCAGTACCACCACCAACAGTACCACCAGTACCACCACCACCAGTACCACCACCAGTACCACCACCACCACCAGTACAACCACCACCACCACCAGTACCACCACCAGAACCAGTACCACCACCAGAACCAGTACCACCAACACCACCAGTACCAGTACCACCACCACCACCAAAACCACCACCACCAGTACCACCACCACCACCACCACCAGTACCACCACCACCACCACCAAAACCACCAGTACCACCACCACCAGTACCACCACCACCACCACCACCACCACCAGTACCACCAGTACTACCAGTCCCAGTACCAGCAGTACCAGTACCACCAGTACCATCAGTACCACCACCAATACCACCACCACCACCAGTACCACCGGGACCAGTACTACCAGTCCCAGTACCACCAGTACTAATACCTACAGTACCACCAGTACCACTAGCAATACCACCACCACCAGTACCACCAATACCACCAGTACCAGTACCACCACCAATACCACAAGTACCAGTACCACCACCAATACCACCAGTACCACCACCAATACCAAAACCAATACCACCACCACCAATACCGCCACCAGTACCAGTACCACCAGTACCAGTACCACCAGTACCATCAGTACCAGTACCAGTACCACCACCACCACCACTACCAGTACCACTACCAGTACCACCACCACCAATACCACCATCACCACCACTAATACCACCACCAATACCACCACCACCAATACCACCACCACCAATACCAGCACCAATACTACCAATACCACCACCACTACCACCAATACCACCACCACCACCTCAGTGCCTCTCGCTCACTAGTAATAGCTGGGGCACTGTACGAGGCCGGAGCTGCAGCCAAGACCATCCCTCCCTCCCTCCCTCCCTCCCTCCATGCGTGCCATAAAGCACAGCCCGCCCTGCACCAGGAGGTGAAGCCAGGGCCCTACTACAGCTGGAGTGTTTATTAGGCCAAAGATAGCAATGACATTACGCAATGCCACACTGCACACTCAAATCATGGAGAGGGCAGGAAATAGCCCCCCTCCCGCACTTCCTCCTGAGCTGCGACAGTGTAATCACAGAGCGAAAGGTGTTGGAGCGCTTTGTTAGTGTTTATATCTCAGATCATATGTAACTCTCACTTCACACTTTGTGTCTGTGTAATTTACAACACTTACACATCCTCCTCACTGCACTATTTATCACTACTTTGAAGACGTCGCAGGCCGGTCTCTTCCTCTGATATTTACAATCTAACAAGCGGTCGAGAAGGCCCTTTATTGCAATGCAATAGGTCTTGCATTTGCCAGAGTTTAAGCTATTAGTATTGTAAATGACAATGCCTTTTATTTATGTTTTAAAACCCAAAACATAAATAAAAGGCATTGTCATTTACAATGGCAATAGCTCAAACTCGCGTGAATGCGAGACCTATTGCATTGCAAATACTTGCTTCTCACTCTTGTGGTCCGCCAGCAGAGTCTGCAAACGATGGCACAGCGCTCCAAAGCACAAGAGAGGTGGCCATCTTAAACTGCCGCTGAATCTACGCACTGCTGTTAACATTTGAAGGTCGCATGTGCAAATTTAGAATGGATATCTGGTCGGATATTGGCCTGGGGGTCAGAGCTCTAAGCCGCATGTCTTCACGGCTTCGCAGCTTACCACGCCCCCACTTCCCCCGTTCTGATACCATTATCCCCCTGTCAAAGTATGCTGAGATACTAGCGGGGAAACAAAATAAAGCTGTTTACTGGGAGTCTAGTATCCATATTTTAACCTTTTAACCTTTATTTTTGGAAAGAATAGATAGTGCTCAAACTTACAAAAAAATATTTTCTCGCAATTATTCAGAACAATGAATGCCTGTGCTGTAGGAGAATCAACACTGCTTAAACCTGTTGAAATTTTAAACGTTAAGCTGAATGAGACATACAGGTTTCCAAGGACAAAACCATGTTTCTAAAGAGCATATACAATCGCTAATTGGGAGGATACATGTCTCATCATCAGATACGTAGGCCACGTAAATGTTTCCAAAGAGGCACTCATATATGCCACTTAGGGCAGACATGTACATCTCTTAAAATTCAGGTACACTGTGAAGATTGGCACATACACGACTCTGATGTTGACTTCCTTGTCTCGGAGAGGTACATAAAAAGTCTCTAAAAGAGGGGTTGTCAACAGAAACACCATAAAATATGGCAGAGGTGGGCGGACTATAGGGGTGTAGTGATGAAGCCCCCCATACCTGAAGTACCAATGATCCAGGATGAAATCTGAACTTTTAAGGGATAGGAGTGAGCTGGAAGGGGACGGTGTGCAGTTGGTTTGTCAGGAATTCTCTGTGTGTCCTTACTGATGGTGGGCTGTGGGGCTGGGCGGAGTGTTCACGTGCAGGTATTTCTTTTTTTTAATATATGATGTCATTGATCATTGTTTGAGTGTATATCGACCCATCGGCCCTCATTCCTTTTGTAAACCTTTCAAAATAAATACAATATTTTTTTTTAAGTCTCTTAAAGTCTCTTATAGGTCAGGACACTTACTTTTCTTTGGCGGGCATGTACATGTCTCTAAAGGGCACATATGTGTTGTCGATGGAAATAGCCATTGTTATAAAATGCAAATATTTTACTTTGTGTCTTCAAAAGAATACTGCGTCTGTCAGCATTTTGGATGACTTTATGCCCCACTCCACCACCCGCTTACATTGTCTTGTCTCCAATGGACCAATGCAAATTATTCCATTGGGCCCAGTGTTTTCTCTTGCGCTGTTATCTAATGAACCTAAGCACCTTTCCCAATTACTACACTTGTGTGATAAAATCCACTATGTGTACACTGTATCACAGCAACAGAACCACAAGGGGTAACTGCTTACCACCACTGTGATAGAGGCACAGTATTGCGGTATTCAATGACCTTATGCTGGAAGGCCAAACCTCACCCGATTATTTCCCAACTAGTAGCTACCTGAGCAGGATGACGAAGAATGGAAGGAGAGGAAGGCAGTCAGGAAGAGGAAGATGGGAGGGGGAATCTGCTGTGCCTGACCTCATTTCTCTTCTTTCAGGGCCTACTGAAGTGAGTCCTGGAAAATTCCACTACCAAAATGGCGTCATGCCGGTTAAGGTGAGTACTCAGAAGTTCTTCTCTCTATTTCATTAGGCTAGTTGAGTTGTGTATGAGCGCGCGCTTACCACTGTCTCCATCTCACCAGACCAATGCAGGTCAGTACTTGGAACATTCCACTACCTTCAATCCTCTAGAGTGTTAAATAGAAGTACAGTGAAGATTGCACTACCTCTTCCCCAACAAGTCAGCCAGTGTGAGTACCTGAAGATTCCATTGTAAGCTGGCCGGACGGCACAGTGAGTTAAACACTCGCAGCTGGTATATTCAATGCTCTGTATCTCATGGCACATCCAACTCAGCCTTCCAAAGCTGGTCAAATGAGTCCCGTTGCATTGGGTAATAGTAACACCTGTTATTTACAGCGCTTGGACATAGCTGAGGTGTGGACGAAGCACTATATACACTATTATTCCCTCCACCTGAGGTGGTCAAAGGGAGTTGTAAGAAATAGAGAGGGACCCCTTATACCAAAGGAATAGGGTACTAAACAGTCATGTTAACAGAACGTGTTTCCTTTGGAAAGATTGCTATTAAAGTGCTATTAACTTTGTGTCCTCTTCTACAACACTCTCACATACAATCAACCTATACGCATACATGGAGGGAGCAGTATAATTACACACCCCAAACCCTTTGTTAGTGAGTCAAAAACAATAGTTTTTTAAAATAAAAAAATATATCAATTTATTTCTCTACTTATTTCAGAATAAAGGGAGTGCCATGAAGAAATTTTGTCTCTATCTCATCAGACCAGGAAAGGAGACCAGTTGGTACATTCTGCATTGTAGGAAAACAAAACTGGTGAAAAACTGGAGACTTGATAGGAAAGGGAGATTGATACAGAGTATGAGAAGTGACAGAGGAAAGTGGGGTCATACAGCCAGAATGGATACATTGGTAAAGAGGGGGAAATGAGGAGGAAAGAGTGAAAGATAAAGGGTGAATAAAGAAACAGGGGTATGCTGAAAAAGGAGGAGTGAGACTGGAAGGAGAGAAAGAGAGCAGGCAACAGAAAAGGGAGTTAGCAGAAGAAATATGGAGAGGGGCAAGTGAGAGAAGGCAAGAAGAGGCAAATGGTTAAGTGTGGTTGGAAATGATAAAAGAGAGAAAAAGAGGAATAGTGATGTTTGTGCACTCTTTGGAACAGAGTCTGATTGGTGAAGAATGAACAGTGGAGGTTTCTAAGGTTCAGCAATCCTTCAGAACCTAGAATTGTTGCCTATTGAAAAACATGTGAGCTTTTTATCCCCTTTATCACCTTGAGACACTCCTACATGTGTTAATGTTTGGTTTATGTTGCAGCGTTATTATTGCTGGAGTCAAACGGCAGGATCATCAGGACCAATATTACAGATAGGGAGCTCTGCTCTGCTCTGCGCCTTGAAGCACTATTAACTGGGTGCACCGGGCGCAGACTGGGACAGTTTGCCCTATTACAGTAAATGTGCTGTCCCCAACCTGCCGCGGGACATCTGTGGGGTCCATAGGGCCTGCTGGGCTCCCTTCCAAGGGGCACCAATAGGGGCAGCACTGACTCTGTGCGCACAGTAAGTGCACCTCCTTACGTCCTCTTTGTCTCTATGCACGCATCAATAATACTGCTAGGATACAGAGGCAAAGTGTTTCTTCATTTCTATGGAGACATGCCCCTATGCAAATGAGGGAGCACCCCCTTGAGATCTGAAGGAGTTACATGTGTGCTGGTACAATCTGTATTACAGAAAGAGCCAAGCAAGCGGCCTCTTCTGTAATATCAAAGTGCCCCAGGAGAGCAAAAGGCAGGCACTCGGGCCCTTTGTGCCCCAGGGAAACATTTGGTAATATGGGCCTAGATGGCTATTTACACAACAGGGTTGTTTTATTATAGATGACGTCAGAAATGTCCTTGCTTTTTTCTCTTTTTTTCAAATGATATCAGTAGATCCTGAAAAGGTGCCTTTCATCACATCAGATGGACCATACTCTCCTTGGGACTGGACATCCCTCTCTAGAATGCCTGCATTGATAAGACATGGGCCAGGAAGTGACTACTTGGAATGGCGGGATAACTTTTTACTATACAGCACCTGTTTGAGGATGATACCATGAAAGATGCTTAGGTCAGACTGGATAGCGTAATTGTCCATAACCTTTAAGTTTAAGAAGCACTACTGAGAGAGGGGTTTGGTTCCACCTACGTGTTGATTTTCTTGAGTATGGGATTTATTTGGGCCGACACTGAGGGCTTCTGCTGGAGAAAAGTGTTCAGATTGTGCTTGTTGCCTGTTGGAAAGCTGATGCTGAATACAGAAGAGCTGAGGTGGTTATGGTGACCAACCAATGATCAAGGCTATACACCTGATCTGTTTGTTTTGAAACATTAGGACATAGGCAGCAGGACACTCTTATTTATTGGGAAGAGGATGTGTTAAAGCCAATAAGTATGTAAGAGTGAATTGTTATTTCACTGTGTTAAACATTGTAGGCAGGTACTTTGTGACATGGAACCTCACAGATTAATGTAAAAGGCAAGCTTTTCGTGTTGGTTATGCCACCCTAAGAAATACGGAAATGGGAGATTTGCACTGTGAGGATTGTACATTGTTTGCCTACTATAATTTTGTGCATATTTGTATTTTTTATTTTTTAAACCTATTATTTGATTTTAAACATAAACAAAATAGCAAACAATCCTGTGATAGCATATGTGAGCTGCAGGTACATTGTTATTATTTTACATTTAGAATGTAACATAGCATTAGGCAAACCACGATCACATGTTAAAGTAAAGATGCACGTAAGAGATCAGCCCTTGACACTGCAGGCACAGCATCCTCAGTCCAATGCCTGATTATCATGGTGTGATAGTAAGCCAGGGTCCTAGTCAGACAACAATCTGACCCAAGCCAGTAAAGCCTGAGTTCCACCTAGACATTATCTGCAGTTCCTACACTGTTGGTCACCTCTGTGTATCCCAGAGCTAAATATGTTTGATACAGCCCCCAAATATGTCGGTGTCTAGACTTTGGTGGCATCAGCAGGCTATAATTCTCTGTGGCATCATTACAGTAAGCTAAGTTCCTGTGCCATTCACTCAGTGTTGGCAGTGGACCTCCGCCCCATGTCATCACAATGCACCTCTTAGCCAATACCAAGGCAAGCATAACAAACTTCCTAACCGAGGCCAGTATTTCCTTGACGTATCCCAGCAGGGCAATTAAAGGGTCCGGTGCTAATATAGCCTTAGAGCCCAATGTAGCTGTCTCCACCGGCCATTAAAGGCCCGCTCCAGCGTTAAAAGCCCGTACGGAGGGCTCTATGGCTATTGTTAAAACAAAGGCCTCTTGAAGCCAGAGGGGGTTTAAATCCCCTCAGGCTCCGAAAGGCCTTTGTTCACAGCAACAGCTGTGAAATGAAAAAAAACATTGGAATGTTGATCTCCGGGCTTCTACCAGCCAGTAGAAGCCCAGAGTGCTCCTTTGTCTTCAATGGAGCACTCAACATTCCAATGTTCTAATTGTACTTTCATTATCTCACTTATAGCAGCAAAGATCAGGACCCAATAGGCATTGACAACTTAGCATTCCCATGAAATATGTAAAATGTCCACACCGGCAGTTTGGCAGCACTAACAGTCAGAGTTGTCCTTGAGACCATCTGTATATGACCTAGCAAGGCTATAATAATATCTCCACATATTTGTAATTTTATGACTGCTTCTCTGATGGTTGTCTCACGGTAAAGCTTATGCTTAATAAATAGGCCTGAGTTTGCTACAGGGACCAGCGATTGATAAAGGCTAAAGGCCTAATTGGTTTATTGGGAAAAGTTATGTCGGATGCCAAAGGTCTGATCTGTCTATGAAGAAAAGAGACAACAATTAAAATATGTCTGACATATTGCAAAAAGCACATTAAAGAAATATGTCTTTAGGGGGGTTGTTATCGCACTGTGTTAAAGCCTGTAGACATTTTATTACATGGAATCTCACAGATTACTCTAGAAGGGTAGATTAGTACTGTTAAAATAATTGTTAGAGGGGTCGTAAATTGGTTTGCCTAGTTAGGTAAATTGTTTAGTTTTGGACACAGAGCACTCTAAAGCTTTGCCGCACAAGGCTGTGCTTCGGAATATTGTTCAGGAACAGGGGTTGACCTATTTTGGGCCCTGGCATGCCCAAGATGGTGCTAGGGAGTTTGCGTTTTATACTCTGTGCCACTGGAAGCCAGGGCAGTTTATTGAGGCCAATGTGATGCAGATGATTTCTTTAATTTGAAACCGAGTCTGTCTGCTTGGCTTTGCAGTCTCTATATTTTCAATATCTATTTCTTTATTGCTCCAGCATAAACAACCCTGCTTTTATCCAAGCTATTGGACTGTAAATCTATAGAGCAATGCTTAATTTGAGCCAGTGGCTATTGGGTGCTCGGCACCAGCAGTTAATTGTCAACACCAGCACTTTTGACAGTCTGCCACAAGGTGGCACTGCCTCTGTAATTTGTAGATGAGCACAACAGTATTTATTTATGAGTTCAATATACATTAAAAGCGACTAATATCTGCAGTCCAAGCCATTCTTATAACTTTGGGGGGCTGAAATAGTCTGACCTGTCACACTTGTAGGAGTGTGATGGTTAGTAGTTGTGTAGGTACTGTCATTGGCAGCACTGTGAAAGGCACTGGGGGCTGCAAGTTGCAGACCTCCTGACAAGGGCCCTGGCACTTATTGTTTTGCAAATTAGGCACTGCCATGGAGTATCACTTTATAGGCACATTCAGACTTAAATAATGTATGCTCACTAATGTCTTGTATTTTCATTGTAAAAGAGTGGTTCAAAAGCATGCTGTTGGGGCCAGTTTGTCCTCATTTGTCACACACCATTATCAATGTAGACCTGTGCTGCAAAATATTGCGGAATTGGCTGATCCTCTAATAATGCCACAAACAACTGTTTCTGCAGTTACTTAAACTTGGCTGGGAGCAGTGGTTAATTTGTAAATAAGTGCCATAGATCTCGCCAGGAGGCAGCTTGTACATGCCCATTTCTCCTGTTAGCGCCACCTAAAACAGAACCAACTACTAACCATGAAAGTAGGGAGAGAATGTGGCATAATGGCCAGAACTGCCAACTTTGGAGCTGGGGAACCAGGTTTAAATCTTGGCATTGACTCAACATCCTGTGATTCTGGGCAAATCACTTAATCTCTCAGTAAATTAATGTGTCCTTAACTTGTGCTCATGAAAAGCCCGCGGGGTTGATGATTAAGTGCTGGTGCTGAGCACCGGAAACCATCGGCCCGCGGGGTTGATGATTAAGTGCTGGTGCTGAGCACCGGAAACCATCGGCTCAAATTAAGCTCTGGCTTGGTGGTTTAGCAAACAGCTATCAGGCGCATGGTTTTCATCCAGTCTTTTCTGTCAGCAAAATTAGTCCGGCGCCACCTCAGATAAATTCTGGCATGTGTGCAATATTAACATGACTCTTGAGTAGAGCTGGAAGGACTGGATCCATGCTATATTTTCAAGACAACCACTGACTACGTGAACATGTTTCATTCAGATCTGTTGTGTGTGAATTGATCTCATGTGGAGATCCTGAATTGCGGCATGAATCTGGACCGCCAGGACCTGTGTTGGGTAATCATGTTCTATACCTCCCTTCCCTTGGTGATATTGTTAACGTGGTGATTCTTTCTTTTCTTCCTCCAGCTCCCGGGGATGCAGAGCTCCACCTGCCACAAGGCGAATGGAGTAAATCCCAATGCAGGACAAAGCAGCAGTTCACGGCGTAACTATCTCTCTGTGTTTATGGGGTTCAGGGATCAAAGGAGGAGGGCTATCCTGCATATGAAGCTGATCCAGGTTTAGCATCATCTGTTGAGATCAGAGCTCTAGTTGCCCAGGTCCATGCATGTCTAGCTCATCCAGCTCAGATTTGTTTTGCATTGTGGTACTTGAAGTCATAGTTTTATATTGCGATAAACAGCACTGCAAGTGTCAGAATGTAAAGAAGAAACCTGGATTGGATGAAGTTCTGAGTGCTCTATCAGATGAGATGTATGTGTGTGGACTGCAGTACCCAAGTGTGGATATACAGAAAGGATCTTCCTGGCTACTTTGGAAGGTAGTACTGAACTCTACCCCACTTTCAGAGGTGCTAGGGTCCACGTTAGGTATGACATTTGATTCAAGCAATGTCATAGGAAGCGGTATCACATGACTTGAGGGTATCACTTGACAGAAGTGAGAAGGGGGGCAGAGGTATGGTGTAGTAGGTAAAAATTCATAGGTGTGGTAATTCTGTGTTGGTAATGGGCAGGCTGGGCAGAGGGTGATGCATGAAGGCTTGTGTTAAGAGCTGGTACTGGGGAAGAAGGTGCTCCATGGAGGTTGGTAATATGAGTTAGTATTGGACAAGTGGGCGATGCACCACAGCTGGTAGGGGGGTAGGTTTATAAATAGGAGACAATGCTGCAGGCTGGTAGTACCGACTGATACTGGGCAGGATGTGATCCATGGAGGCTTGTAGTAGGAGCTGGTACAGTGGAAGGATGCTGCTGTTTGAGCTGATGCTGAGGGAGGATTCAGTGCTTTAAGTCTGGTAATAAGGGATGGTACTAGGGAAAGAAGAGATGTTAGGAGACTGAAGAGGCATGTACTCGGGGAAGAGGCAATGCACATAAGGTGGGGATGAATGGAGGCTGGTAATAGGGGGATGTTTATTGCAGAAGGTGGTGGTTGGTGGATCCTGGTAGTGGGAAAAGAAGGATATATTGAAGCTGGTACAGAGGGACTGGCACTAGATGAGGTGGGGAGCATGGAGGTTGGCAATGGGGGACTATTAATGGAGAAGGAGGAATTTTAAAAGCTTTTAATAGGCAACTGGTTTTGGGGTGGGAAATGGATTTTGATAGTGGGGACTTCTACTAGCAAGCTGGAGATATAAAGTCTTGTACGTTACTATATCATTGCAATTACATCGTCTAACCTTTACATCACCACCAGTACTTCTTCTACCACTAGAGTGTAAAGGTACGTTTCAAATGTTTTTTTACCACAACCTCACACTCACTACTTTACAACTACCTGTAACCTACTTTCACATCAACTTTTTATTTTTTTTATTCTTAATATGTATTATTATTTTAAATTGTAATTGTAACTCTTCTCTTACACAATTAATATCTTTAATTATTGCACCAAATATAATTTCTAAATGTACTTAATTAATTTATAATACAGCTAAGGTAATATCCTAACCTCTGAATATATATTTTATTTTTTGTTAACCTAACCCTAACCTTTCAGAAAATTGTAAAATGTTATCATTAAATTAGAAGCTTTAACCTATTAGTTAGATATATTTAAATATCTGGGAATTATTTTATTTTAACTACTTGACCCCTTGCCTAGTAAAATCATATTAATGATCAATTATTTAAATGTAACAACCTCTGTCACATCTTTAAGGTATTCTGTTAAATTGCTAACATTTAAATATAAAAACATATCCCTACCATTGTATTCCTATAGCTTATTTGTAATTAATTTATATTAAAAAGCTAATCTTTCTATAAATTATAAATGCATTTAATTGACAATTTAAGTTTATTTATTAAAGAAACCTCAGCACAGAAATACGTTTTACATTTCTTTTTAAATGTAATATATGTGTATTTAATTAACATGTAAGCATGTAAGGTAGTAAAAACAACCCTTCCCTTCCCCACAGCATTAGTACGAGCAGTTAATCAAATTGAATTGAATTGACTTTAAATTTCAAAATCAAATGTAAAATAATGTATTTTATTTTTATTAATAACCATGACCCCAAAATGAACTACGTTATGTTAGGCCATTTTTTTGTCAGAGTTCTAGTGACTTACAATCTAGCTGTTCTCATAGCGTAGTTGAGCTGATACAATGGCCAGCGGATGTAGTGGAGATGATGTAGTGCTGGGTCATGTAAATATTACGGTAATGGAGGACTTGCATTGGAGGTAGGATAATGTATGGATTGAGGTTTCTCTCGTTCTCATTCTCTTGCTCTCGCTCCCTGTGTCGTTCACACACCTTCCTTCATTTCCCTTTACTCCATTCTCTCTCACACTTTATCAGCAGTCTTACCGTTCACTGTCAGCCTTGCTTCCTTCCTTCCTTTCGTTTCTGTTTCCTTCTTCCTTCCTAACACTCCTAGTCTCACTCCCACTTTTCCTCCTTGTCCCGCTCTTTCCTGCTACCATTTTTCTTAACAAAGGACAAGTGTCTCACGGCACCTTTGTAAAACCCATTCTTTCCGGCAGGGCCGGACTGGCCGTGGCGGGCACCGGGCGTTTCCCCGGTGGGCCGCCAGGATGGTGGCCGGTTTTGGGCCCCTGGGGGCCATTTTGTTACCGGGGGACGGCAATATCGGCCCCCTCTAACAAAATCGGCTGAAACCGGCCCTAGCAAACAGCTCGGTTGCACCCCCCCTCCCTCCCAGGGGGCCCCGGTTTTGGTTCCCAGTCCGGCCCTGCTTTCCAGACTTTTCTTTGCATTTTCTTTGCATTGCAGTACTTGTCCTGTATAGTTAACATGACATACAAAACGTTGCACACCAGCAGCGGCGGCTCCTCCGCTAAGGCGGAGCATCACCACACAGGAAAAATAAAATGATAATAACTCCACGTTATTATGATTTTATTTTTCAGAAGGATCTGAAGGTGCGGGCGGGGCTGCCCACAGAGCAGGGGGAGGAGTGGTGAGAACTTTCTAAGTGCGCGTGACGGTTTGGCCGGCCGTCTTGGGCCGGCCAAACAGTCATGTGGACTTAGCATGTTCTGCACAGCCTGGGTGGAGAACATGCACAGGCTCCCACTACCTGTCTGGCACTCAGACCAATCATGATGCTGCTGTCATGATGACAGCAGCATCGAGATTGGCTAGGGGAGTCTGCTTCCTGCTGGTTCGAAGAGGACGGATGAGAAGCGGCGGCCGGCAGTGCAGGTAAGTTTAATTTTTATTTTTTTCTTAAGCCCCCTGACCTCACCCTCCTCCCCATGCCCCCTTCCTCACCACTACTGCCCTGTAGCAGCCGCTGCTGCACACCAGTAAGCAAAGAAATAAGGGACAAGATATGCTTCTCATGATGTGACTTCACAACCTTTAGATTGCTGCCCATCCTTCTGTTACATTGCCACTCGCTTTCTCTCTTTCTCTGCCCTCGGCCCCTAAGGACGTCCCCAGTGTCTTCCTTCCAGATTCATACATGAGTAGCTTATACAATCCTGGTTTTCCTCTTTGTATTCTGTGACTTATGGACGTAATTGTACAGTGGGCTGCACAAGGCTGCAAATCCCAGAATGCAAAGTAAAAAACTTGGACTGGGACAGCTACTCACTCATGGGACTGCAGAAAATCAGTTTTAAGTTATTCACCATCATCCTTCCCTCACCTTCTCCTTTTCTGTCACCCTCTCTCTTTAAATCTCCTTACTATTCTTTCTCTTACTCTGTTCCTTCTTTGATCTCTGCCTCCCACTTTCACTCAATCCCTTTCGCTCTTTTTGCCCCTCTTCCTCATCTCCACTGGCATCCACACCAGTGCTCAATTTGTAAAAAAAACATTAGTGCCAGGGCCCTCATCAGGAGGCCAGTGCAGGTTGCACTACCCATTGCCCCTGGCAGCGCTCCCAGTGACAGTACCAACACAACTACAACCATCACACGCCTACAAGTGTGATAGTTCAGACTATTCCAGGACTCCAAAGCTATAAGAATTGCTCACTGACGTAACGAAATTTGAGGGGCCCCCCCTTCAAGGTACTTGAAGGGGCCCCTACTCCGTATTTAATATGGAGCTCTCAGGCCTGAGTACTGTGCTGAGGGGGCCCCCTGCCGCTCAGGGGCCCCCCCCCGCACCGCGGGGGCTGCGGGGGCCTGTGTTACGCCACTGGAATTGCTGGGGCGGCAGGTATTTATTAGCGATTTTTTATGTATATTAAATTAATAAACAACTTGTGTTGTGCTAATCTCTAAATTAGACAGACAGTGCCACAATGCGGCAGACTGTCATAAGTGCCGGTGTTGACAATTCGGTGCAGGCGCTTAACACTGGAAACCACCGGCTCAAATTCAGCACTGATTCACACATATTTTCGAATTTTCCTATTCCGAAATATCTCATACTCATAAATAATAAGTTATTCCTTGTCAGGCATCTCTAGCTAACCATTCCTGTTTATGTTCTGGTAAGTGCAGTTTTGCTTTTCTACTTGCAAATGCAAACTTACAAATACCAGAATGCATCTGAAAATCTTTACTGGGTGCCTGACACAGGACTGCTTTGGAGATCTCCTCAACCCGCCGCCTGCTTCTCCTTCTATGTCTCTTCATGTTTGTGTCTTCCACTTCATCCCTGTCCACCAGTCACCCTTCTTTCCAATCGCTCCCTGTATCTACTTTTCTCCCCCTCCATCTACCTCAAGTCCTACTTCCTCTGCCTGTGTTTAATTTGAACCGGTGGTTTCCGGTGCTTGGCACTGGCACTTAATTGTTAACTCCGGCGCTTGTGACAGTCTGCCACAAGGTGGCGCCTTCTGGCTAATTTAGAGATGACCACAACAACGTTAATTATTAATTCAATATACATTAAAAATGACTATAACCTGCCGCCGAAGCCATTCTTATAGCTTTGGAGGCCTGAAACAGTCCGAATTGTCACACTTGTAGGAGTGTGATGGTTAGTAGTTGTGTTGTTACTATCATTGGCAGCATGGCAGGGGCAATGTGTGGTGCAAGCTACTGTGTCCTTCTGATTAGAGCCTTAGCACTTTTTTTTCTTACAAATTAAGGACTGCTCTGCCCTCTTTCTCAAAGTTAGTAGACGACTCCATGTCACCAAGGATGCAGTGTCCTAGGCTTTCATTTGACAAATTATTGTTTTTCCTTGTCCTACTTCAACTAAAGATTGCATTTAACTAAAGTGAACCAGTACAAGGACTCCCAGAATACACAGGGTCATTAAGCTAAACTCCAGGACTGGATCTCTGTGTCCTTGGTGACATGGAGTCATCTGATGATAATCCTACTCTTTCTACAGCCTCTCTCTATACACATTATTTCCCATCACCCCCTACCCCCCTTCCTTCTGTATTATCCCTCCTCACTGAGGTGACCTCAGACTCAAGAAAATAAACAGCTGCTGCTGACATCATTGACCATTGCCATTTCATTTTGCACATCAGGGTGCGACTGCTTTGAGACGCCCCCTGGCGGCGTCCCCTGTACTGAAGTCAAAGGCCGGCCCTTGCTTAAACTTTTTCTTGCAACCAGGGGTTCAGGGGAGGGCACAGCTTCCTCAAACTTTTTTCAGTGAGAGACAAAATCTGTCAATATTACAAAGATAGCACCCTGACTTTAATGCTGGATTTAAAGAGAGGCAGGTCAAAAACTTGTTGAGGTGAGACAGGGTGCCACAGTTTTATAGGGTAAGTCAAACGAAGAGGTAAGAATGGCGTTGTGGGAAGGATGCAAGATTGCTGATAAGGAGCACCATGTTCCAGCCCTGGGTTTTCCTTGTACAAATCATTGTTTTCAGGTGTTTAGCTGAATAGGATCAGCCCAAGTGAACCAGGACTACAATTCCAGACTATTATAATCGAAATCACAGTACTGGTGCACAGTGTCCTACGACTTTATGTAAGAGGGAAATATTGTGTCCTAAATGCTATCCTCAAAAATATTGCCCCTTTGAACTTAACAATAGAAAATCGACACCCAGTGGGAAGATACTTTTGTAAATTATATTTAGGATGCAATATTTTTGCCAGACAATATCCCTGTATGTCATATATATTCTAGCATACAACCCTCACATAACAAAACATCATGAAGAGGCTTAACTTGCTAAACCTTCTGTAGCAATGAGCTTCTTTGTTGACCTTTGAACTTGTACCTACTTCTTACAGTCCCAGAAGGACCCGGAAGACAAGCTCCAGCATCAGCCACCGACCCCCGCCGCTTTTCCCTTCCTTGTCCTGTCCTGCACCCACCACCCCGACGGACCCCGAAGGCCAACAGCAAATCTGCAAAGGACGGTATGAGGGGTGATATGTACCTTTGAGCTGGCTCTTAATGGCCGAATATTTACCAGTCAAATGCCAGAAGTGACTTAAATGGGATGACGAAAAATGGTAATCTGTATGACTTCTGAGAATTGGTTCTGCCACTTTTGGCTTTAATGTGAACTTCAATGCTTGGACGTCATTCTAATTGGAGAAAGTCCCAGAGGGACGGGTTTCAAAGGTCCAAGAAAAGTGACTACATTATCAAACCACCCATTGCGTTTACCATTGTTCACAAATTACAACTTTTCGACGTCATGCGCATGTAAGTGCAAATCATGCGTGATGCATGCATGGCATAAAGTGTCTGTGCATGTGTGTGTATAATTGCTTGATAGTCTCATGTACTGGTGCACCGATTATATTAATCTGATACGTACACATTGTACCTTATGCAAATCTAAAACCATGAAAAAGACAAACTTCATTTTTACATAGATAAACTATTCTTTCATTCAATAGAGTTATCTCTCACATCCCTTCCTTTCTAAATACATATTGGTCCAATGGATCAGATTCATCAACTTCCATGTGCACTGTACTTATGCAAGTGAAGCAAAGAAAATATGCACTCTGAGAAATGTGTGCACTGCAGGTTGGCAGGGCTTCTACACTGGGACAGTTAGGTAGAGAGCAAACCTCCTATTTCACCAAGGAGTGCACATGCAGCTCAGGTCCCCTTCCCTTATACCTGACCTGCTCAGGAAATAATTCAACAAGGGAAGAATCAAGGCATACTTGCCTAACCTTAGACTTGTGCCTCTCTTGCAGAGCTCCTGTGCTAATGTATTGCACGAGCATATGCATCCCTAGGCGACAATGAGTGCATGCACGTGTGGGTGCCTGGGAATAGGAAGTGGGTGCACATGGTTGGCTCGCTGAAACATGCTCCTGAGTTTGAAGCACAACCAAACCTTTGGCCGTGCTCAATGCAGCCTCACCCAAACCATTGGTGCTAACCGCCACCAGTGGGTGTGTAGTAGTAGCACTCTAGGATACCTTCTGGTAACATATGTAGTTCCGCCACCCTTTCAATGTAAAATGGGTGATAAATGGACAGGGTCATCCACGTTCACACGCATACAATATTCAGCTGTAACTGAAAGCAGCATTGGTAAAGCCAGTAGGTCTGGGTTTAATGTCCTAATGTAGGCAGCAATAGCAGATGGGATGGAGTCAGCAGAAGAAGACTCAGAGGGCTAGAGTTGCAGTGTTCTCCCTCATGCAGTTCAATGCAAGCTCTCTAGTGGTGGTGGAAGGTTTCATCCAAACATCCAATAGCATTAGGTGAGAGATGAATAGTCCTCTCCAGACACTGAACGAGACTGATCGAAGAAAGCCAATGGTTGAAAGGGGCGGACCAAAAGTCTATTTTTTTAATCTTGTTAGCGATCGGTCAGTTTTACAGCTGTCTTGTCAAAGCCCAGACCCGAAAATTATCCAACAGGTTTGGATTTAAGTAAGAACCGAAATTGTACGTACTGAGAAAAGCTGCATGTAAAATCGGTACCAATACTATGAAGCTGCTCACATAATATACACATAGGCACATCAGTTCTCTTTTCTAATCTTCGCATTAGCTACTTCTGCAAAATAACCATAAACGCCTATTCTGCCATATATGCATTCTGTTCTTCACAAGCACGCTCAGTTTCTATGAATTTCAGATGAATACATTTTCTTTCTAAATAAAACACCTTGTAAAAAGTTCCGTTTCTTTTGGCAAAAACTGCTGTCTATGGTCAAAAAAAAATTCTTTTATCAATCTACATTATTCATAGTGCATGCTTTTAGACGGCAAATACTATAATAAAATATCCTGTGAATGGCAACATGCTAATTTCCGAGTTAACGTCAGCCTTTTGAACAGTGGCTCTCATAGTGTGCCATGGAAACTAAATCAAAAACAACAGTTGATGGACAGAATGCAGAACAATGTCATACATTCACCCCAGTACAGAGATCTGGGCCTAAATCCATCGTTTTTTTGCTCACCATGCCATTCCAGTGTGAACCCAGCCATATGCAAATCAGTCTTGAACCTGTGCCTCATGGGAACAGTCCAGCCCGAACTGCCAAGCCAGGTCCTCCCTGGACTGGAAACAAGCATCCTAGAACCGGTTTCGGGGTTTCACCCCTCTTCAGCCAGGATAGCTTGATTCCAGTGGTATGGAGAGCACGGAACCCACGACAGGGCATACCCGTCCCACTCGGGGCGACAAATGCAAAAACAACAGTTGATGGACAGAATGCAGAACAATGTCATACATTCACCCCAGTACAGAGATCTGGGCCTAAATCCATCGTTTTTTTGCTCACCATGCCATTCCAGTTTGAACCCAGCCATATGCAAATCAGTCTTGACCCTGTGCCTCATGGGAACAGTCCAGCCCGAACTGCCAAGCCAGGTCCTCCCTGGACTGGAAACAAGCATCCTAGGACCGGTTTCGGGGTTTCATGGAAACTAAATCAGGCAAGGAAAATGGGCCTCCATCCGCTGGTACCATGGCAAAAAAAAAAAACCCAGCTGTAACTGGTGCGCAGTGTCCCCTGGGCCTATTGAACCTGCTATATTATTGATACTTGGGTCCCTTTTTTTCTTTTAAATAACTGTATTTCGCTTTGTGGCGTTTGAATATTTACAGTATAGCACAGAAGTAAAAGCGAATCGTGGCCTTCAAAGGAAGGGCACCACCAATCAGCTTTGTTTCACCACAACTGACAGCTTAATGGGCTGCTAATACTTCTAAATACACACGGAAGCGCTATAACTCTCGATATTAATCACAAACCTCACAGAAGCCTCAACTGGTCCATTCTGTGCACACTTCCGGTGTCCTTCAGAGCATCTCAGTGTTCTCAGATGTGGGATATCAAGAGTTTACCTCCTGGCTGGGAACATGAGTACTTCTGAATAAAAGATGTATGCAGAACATTACTACAATGCATCTTAACACAGTGCAGAGCACTGTAAGCATTAAATAAACAATATTTTGGGAAAAGTGTATAACAGGTTATGCAATATATTAATTTCACTTTTATAAAACAGTGTTACTTATGCTGGATGTCTCCAGACAGCTAAGACACTGCACACATGTATTTTAATGTATTTCTGTGATACATTTGTCACCTATTACATATATCTATATATTTATCTTTTTCCACCTCTTTATTAGGGGTGGAAAAGGAAAAAACGGAATCCAGTTGATGGGCTCTTTATAGCTAGGGGCTCTGAGGTGCACTTTTATCCCCACATGGGTGGAGGAGGGGTGCTGAACTGATGGGAGCAGCAGGCGCGTGCCCATCAATTCCAATGGGCGATGGGAGAAAATAAATAAATATTGAGTAGATGCCCGAATTTTAGTTGTAGTTGGCGAATGTGTGAGTGCAGGACTCCCACTCAACCAGTCTATTTTCCCACAGTACACAGATCCCTGTTATGAATTAGGGGACGCACGTGTTGAGGAGCCTGGTCACCACCTACAGTGGGTAAAAGGTGCACCAAAGCCCGTTTTGTGACCTGCCATTTGTGAAGACTGGAGCTACTGGGTCATTATCTACCTCATTACCAGCCAAGTCTGTCTTCCTCGTCTTGTCCCAGTCGGTCCATATGGAGTGATGTCTCCTTACTGGGCAGAATTCACCCAGCTGTTAAAACTCCCGGCTAGTTCCCCTCCTAATATGGCCACCAGAGGAAGACTACATTCTGTGCCTCATATAGGAGGGGCCTAGTTTGGGAACTTCCCGTTTTTAGGTCTCGCCTACGCAGCGCGCATGCGCTATGCTCTGCATAGGAAAAAGACCTTTTGGAATCGCTTCGGCTTTTCAGCCAAAAACGTGCACGCGTTCCATTGCCTTCAATGGCAACGCGTGCACGTTTGGCGATTCACTTGCGGGAGCGAGCGGCGCCATATGGTAGCAATTAACGCTCCTGGCGCTGCTCGCTCCCGCAAGGGAATCGCGCAGGCCCCCTCCTCTCCCCCCTCCCCCTGCTGCCGTGCGAGGCGCGCGCGCTTGTTTTTTCATTCCACTTAAAGTTCTGACAGAACCTCACCAACGCTGCCTCGGAGATGCAGCCACTGGCACCCCCTTCCACCAACACTGCCTCCCTATACAGGCACTCTCTTCTGCAAGGACATGAAAGGCGTCGTTTGAAAGCCCGTAGAGGCAAAATTCTGCCTCATTCTGGGGGAGATGCCAATAACCGCAGTGCCGAGTACATGACTGCATGACACCAGAAGAGACTACAAAAACGGCATCATTCCACAGGGGAGGCATGGATAGGCAACGCACAGAAAGATTTAGGTGCCACTCCTTGCACCCCATGTTTAACTGGGCGTCACTTGTCTCCCGCCATCAACGTATTGCATTGTGTGCAGTGGGATAATCGCCCTCCAGGCAGGGTGTGGAGCGAAAAACACAGCCAGAAGCAAAGACAACCGTCAGCAACGCCATCATGTGACATTAGAACGGTCTCCCTCTTTCGACCCCATGACCTGCAGCCTCCGTCATTTCTTCAGGAGGCTTTCAACCCAGAGGGCGATTGAAGGTATTTTTGTATTTTAAATGGAACGTAAACCTCTGGAGAGAGGATGCAGGCGGGGTGCCTCGCACAAGCCCCCTACACCAGACACCGTGTCAAATTTCAGAAAATGACTTTGCGGGAAAAGCTGTGCGATTATTTCTGCCGAGCGAATAACAATTTGCAGTTAACTGGCAATTGAGTTAATAAGATTGGAGCGCAGAGCGGCTGATCGACCGGCCTGGTGTCTCTCTAATTGAAGCAGTTTTATCTGCAGGGTGCTCCTAGCCCCCCCCCCCCAGCCACCCCCCCTTGCCACCCATTGCCCCACTCTTGTCTTTTTATGGTTGAAGTAAGCACCAAATGCTGTTTCGATAGGAGGAGTGGCAAAAGAGAGTGGAGTAGGGTCCTGAATGCTGGGGTCTAGCTATGTCTGCAGCAGGTGCACTGGAGCTTTTGGGTGTGAGGGTTCACTGTACCCCAACTATGGCTTTACTACTTTCCGCTGTGAAATGGGGTGAGAGATATAAACCAATTGACGAACTACATTAGTGCTGGTCTCCAGCCCGGACAAACATTCATTATAAACATGACATCATCAGATTTGGAATTTTGCATATTACTCTATAGCAATGAGATTGTAAGTAAATCTGGTTGACGTGTTTCTGGGAGGTCCTAACATCCCACCACCCCTACCAAAAAAAAACTTCACCTCCCCTTTCTAACCAGTGACAGCCTGGGAGGTAGTAACTAATGTCCTTGATGTGGAGAGGGTTTTGCAATAGGTGACAGCTTGGGGATCATGTCATCCTGCAGTTAGTTTGGGTAGTGTGGAAATATGGGACCTTAAAGTGTAGAAAGTCGCTTCCAGAGTCATTATGGAATCCTAGATGTTTTTTGTCGGGATGTTCTGTTTGCCATTGGGGCACTTTAATAGACTGTGATTTTGCACTGGATGGGTTGGTCATTAAAAGCTATAGTGAAATGTGCTCTACAGTATGGGCATTTAAATGCTGAGTGTTATGATGTACAGTACTGGATTGTAATATTTTCATAATACTCTGCCTATCAGAAGTCTTTCCACACCTGCCCCCAGCATAGACTCCTCCAGCAGAACTTCCCTTGCATTAACTCTTCACTTCTCCAAAGCATGGCAGCCCCATTTTGCAAACAGGTGAACAGTTGATGGCTGATGAGTCGTAGGCGGTGACAAAGCTTTCGCACACATTATTTATCTGCAAGTTTTGTGGAGCGATTTATGTTCTCTTAAAATTCTCCAGAATTGGACCTTTTATAGATTCATATGTCTGAATCATCCTTGTTGTTGAGGTGGGAACCCAGTTGTAACCTCATTAGCAGGCCCATGCTAATGTAATCCTAGATTTTAAACACAGACTGTTAAGTAGCCTAGTGACAGAATGTAAAAAGAACCAAACTTGAACCAGTCAGAGATAATCTGTGTTATGAACACGACCTGAGAGACAGTCATCCTTCAGATTTCTACCATATTTCAAGTGCGAAGGGAGTCCTCTGAGCTCTGCTTTTTTCCTAACAGATAAGTGGATATTTCTTTCACCTTCAGTTTTTGCTATTCATTGAAGATTTCTTCATGTTCCTCTGTCATTGCCAACTAAGAACAGACAGTTCTTAGATGTGCTTCAGTGCCCAGACAGTATTACCATGTGTAAAAAGTACCAAATAATAAAGCAATATTATTAAACAACGTACCACGTTATGCCGCATAATTTGTGTTTTTCTTGGTGCATAATTTAGTCAATCCTGCCACATAATTTTCTGCTACTCTGACTCATTATTCCAGTGGGCCCGACTATGGGTCAGAGTGCACTCTGAGCACTCCCTTATTAGAAGAGACTTCTCTTTACACTCAGTTGTCAAGTGCAGTCCTGGAGCACCACCAGTGGACTTGCAATTTGTCAAGTCTACAAGTGATAAAAACATAAGACAGGCAAGATAAAAACAAACAATGTAGGGTGGTACCGCTTTTACAAACCATGGCTTGGACGTCTGTCCCTATACGCGAGCGAGTAGCTTATCCTGGGCTGGTTTTAATCTTTCCATTCTGGTGCATGTTGTTTTCCTTGTCCTATTATAAAGGCATGACTACAAGTCTCACAGTACAAGAAAAAACAATAGCATTGACTGAACTACTGATAGGGCATGGGTTGAGAGGAGATCTATGCAATAGTTAATAAGTATTTATCATACAGAGAGGACACAATCTATTTGGTGCATGTGGGTACTACACCATTGTGGAAGCTGTGCACTCATACCCAGGGGTGCCTGGGTGTGCCAGGCCACTCTTCTTGATACGCCCCTGGTCTCTGTTGTGCTTCCCCTACTAGTGTGGTCACTTTTCCATTATTACTTCACAGGACACTGCACATACTGAGCCATTTTAGGCAGAGCTATTGCAAGACTCTTTTGGGTTTCATTCCATAATTTTTCCCCCTAAATTGGCTCTTTATAAGTTATAGGTATGTCCAGATATTGTGTGCCAATCCTCCACCACCTGAAGTTAGCCTTGTGGAGTCCTCTGAGAGCAGTGGTAGAGTACTTGTAGAGGACTGACCCTCTCCTCACGTATGCGACATCCCAGCTCCTTTAGAGAACGCTTCTTGCTGTCTGCATAGCTCCTCCTTTCCATCAGGCAAATCTTCTCCCTGTCTTTCAAGGTGCACCTGAAAAAGGTCCTGATGTGATGGTCGGGGACGCAAAATATACCCAGATGATGGAGATTCGATTTTTGCCTTTTTTGTTCCACCAGCAGGAAAATTCACAAAGATGGCATTTTTTGCTAAGCAAATTAAATATTTCCTGTTACAAAATGACAGAAAGATATTCTAGTGGTCAAAAGATATTGAGTGAAGCTGGTCTGAACCAACTCTGAATACATTTAAGTGGTAAAAAGCCAAAAAGGCCAAGCTCAGTTCTCCAAGATCCTGTCACCAGGAACAGGAAACAAAGAACTGAGGTAACTGCCACCTGCTGGACATGATGGAATACTGGAGGGCTATGGGCCTTAAAGGTGAAGTGTCCTTTTTAGGTCTCGCCTAGCGACGCAGCGCGAAGCGCTGTCGCTAGCGAGATCTATTGTTGTCGACTTTAGTTGGAAGGGGGACAGGACATGTGCACGCGTATGGCAAGACAGGAGATGTGCACACGTACGGCTCGCGGCGTTCTCCCAACTCCTGCTCGCACCATACGCGTGCACATCTCACGGCGCCCGGACAGGCCATGTGCACGCTCACGGCGTCTCTTTCAGACAGCCGATGTGCACGCTCATGGCGTGTCCTTCAGCGTGCGCCTTACAGACAAAATTGCCCCCATGATGGAGCGGCCCGCTGTCTGGCGGGTCCGCTAAGAGAATGGGCGCCGGCAATGCACCCAGCCAAGCCCTCACTCACCGGCTGGTTCAGGACTCCGGCGTCTCTCCTCGGTTCCCTGGCCGTCTCCTCGGCACGCTGCGGGGCTCTCCTCACCACTCGGGAGCCCCGTCTTGCCTCTGGTGCCATGCAGTCTGCCTCGCTCTTCGCCCGGTCCCTCTGATGGGGCCGGGACTTCAGCATAAAGCCTGCAGGGTTCCGGACGTCCTCTCCGGCGGTTCCTTCCTGTTTCTTTGGCAGGCCCCACCCACGTCCCAACGAAGGCTGCCTGACTTCCGGTTTCACCGCCATCTGCACCGGAGGCAGGGAGTGCGCCCCGCGATGTCGCCTCCGTTGTTTTTGGTTACTGGCTGCCTGTAGAATAGCGGGTGTATGGAGGACATTACGAGAAAACAAGCACTTTTTATATTTACTGCTCCTTACCTACCGTTCTGTCTGCCGTAGCTCTAGTGGAGCTGTTTGAGCGGAAAGGGAGAGGTTTTGCTTCACTCTGCCCCACTTCCTGGGTGAACATCCATCTTAGAAGTCAGCGCAAAGCAGGTAAAAGCGCTCCGCACGCTGCACAGCTTTTTATTCTTTTAAAGCACACATGCTGCTCTGCTTGTAAAGCTTGCTGCTGTTGTAATGCTCTTGTAAGCTTGCTGATGCTTCTCGGCACTTATAGCCATCTGGGGATTGTATTATATTTTATTTATTTTAATGCGATTTTATATAGCGCGAACTTTACCCGAAGGTGTCAGAGCGCTTTACAAAAGGACCAGTTACATTACATAATCAGTTACATTACATGAGCTCTTGTAAGCTTGCTGATGCTTCTCGGCACTTATAGCCATCTGGGGATTGCATTTTATTTTATTTATTTTAATGCTATTTTATATAGCTCAAACTTTACCCAAAGGTGTCATAGCGCTTTACAAAAGGACCAGTTACATTACATATGCTCTTGTAAGCTTGCTGCTGTTTCTCGGCAATTATAGCCATCTGGGGATTGTGTTGAAGGGAAGGGGTTTCTTTTTTTAATATTTACTGCTCCTTACCTACCCTTTGGTCTGCCGCAGCTCTAGTGGAGCTGTTTGAGCGGAAAGGGAGAGGTTTTGCTTTATTCTGCCCCACTTTCTGGTTGAACATCTATGTTGGAAGTCAGCGCAATAGCGCTTCCTCCCCAGCTGGATACTTAAACCACAAGCAAAGCAGGTAAAAGCGCTCCGCACGCTGCACAACTTTTTTTTCTTTTAAATCACACATGCGACTCTGTTTGTAAAACCGTTTGCTGTCGTAAAGCTGCTTTTAAGCTTGCTGCTGCTTGGCACTTCTAGTCGTCTGGGGATTGTACCGAGGGGAAGGGGTTTCATTTTTAGGTGGAGTCTGGGCAGCGCATGCGCTGGTCTTCGAGCCATGCTGTATTGGAGTATGTACTTGAAGAACCGCCTATATTTGTCATTGGCTTGTGTCATTGTCCTTCGTAAATGATGTCTTCTGATTCGTTATTAGGCTTAATTCTTTAATGAGTTTCTCTTACTGCAGGAGGGCACGAGAGTCTCTCCTGCGCAGTTGTGACCACCAGCTTGTTTATTTAACTGGTAGCAAATGGGAAGCTCTTCAGGGGCCACGGGAGACAGAAGAGGGCAACTCAGCGATGCCTTCAAGCATTTGGAATGCAATAGGTCTCGCATTTGCGAGAGTTTAAGCTATTGGCATTGTAAATGACAATGCCTTTTATTTATGTTTTAAAAAACAAAACATAAAAAAAAGGCATTGTCATTTACAATGCCAATAGCTCAAACTCGGGTAAAAGCGAGACCTATTGCATTGCAAATGCTTGTTTCTTCTGTCAGTATATAGGAGACCTGTTCAGGATCAATGCTAGGAAAGTCTTTCTTCCTCCGTTTGGCCAGGAGAAGCTGAGAGAGCCACTGAGGAGTCTCTTGGAATTTCATCAGGGCCCGGCGAGGCAATGGGTGATGCTACAGGAGGACATGGAGCAGCCCTATTTTGGTACCTTGGTCCCATCTCCACCTTTACTATCTGGTGTATCGTATACTTCAGTACTGGCGTCCAGCTTCACAGGACTCTGGTGCCGGTCCACCTAGAGGTTGTTTTCATCTCCAATGGTAGTTGAATCCCAACAACCTGAACAAGGGTGTGCTGCTGTCTCCTACCCTCCCAGTGACTATTACAAATGATGCAAGTATTCTGGGATGGGGAGCAAATTCAGAGGATTAACCAGTCCAAGGTCTGCATGTGGCTTCGGAGTCCATTCTTTGAATTTGAAGGAGCTGGAAGCAGTCTACAGAGCATTACAAGCATTTGTTCCCCTTGTTTGGGCACACCTGTGTTGGTTCACACAGACAATCGGACAGTACAAGCATATGTCAATCACCTTGGGGCAACCAGGGCTCCTTCTTTGGCTCAACTGGCAGAGAGGACCAAGATTTTCGCAGAAACCAATGTAATCACCTTGACAGTGATCTGTCTTCTGTGGAGGGAGAATGGGCATGTTGATCTTTTGGGCCACATATTTCCCTCCTCAGTAACGGTGTCCCTCAACCCTCTCCTCTTGCAAGAGATAGTGGAAAGATTCGGGGAACCATGGATGGACCTCCTTTCTTCATCCTGAGGATGCTCAACTTCCAAAGTCCTGCTCCCTTCGTCCTTCCCAGGTGACTTGGAGGGTGGACGCAGTGAGTTTTCTGAAGACCAGGTGACTCTTTTGTGCCTTTCCTCTTTTCCTCTCAAAAGCAAAGTTCTATCGAAAATCAAGAATGAGAGAGTTGGGGTGTTATTTGTGGTCTCAGCTTGAAGCTGCTGCCCTCGGTTTCCCTTGCTCAGACAGTTATCATCCAGTCCATCATGCATTTTTTTATCTGACTCCTTCCCCTATCAGGTTCCCATCACTCCCGAAAAGAACTCTGTGCCAACTGTCTCTGGGGGTTTAGAGTTTGAAATGTTAAGACAGGAGGCCTGTGGAATAGCTCTAGATGTTGCCCTCTCAATCCAGAATTCCAGAAAAGGGAGTATGTTAAACATTTATGAGAGACATTGGAAACATTTTTCAAACTGGTATGAAAAGAGTCATTTTAGGCCTCTAATGTGTAAAGGGGGAATAGGAAATGTATTGGAGTTCTTAAGGGAGGACTTTGGGGCCTAGTGGTATCCACTCTTCACAGCCAGTGGGCAGCCGTTAAGTCAATTAGAGGGACTTCATTTGCTCAATTCGATCCCTTGGTTTCTCGATAGTTGAAGAGTTTTTCTTTAAGAAGACCTGTCATTCATAATCCTGTTCCTTCTTGGTACCTTCCTTTGGTCTTGAATGTGTTACATGAATCTGCCTTCGAGCTGCTTTCAACCATTTCTTTACGGCTCTTGACACTACATGTATTTTTCCTTGTTGTTTGGGAGAAGGTTGGGCGAAATAGGGGCTCCGCTTTGTCATGACCCCTCCATTTGTTTCTTTCCAAACAAGGTGGTCTTGCGTTCTGATCCTTCTTTCATTCCAAAGGTGTTTTCTTCCTTTCGCTTATCGAAGGATATTATTCTTTCTACTTTATTCCCTCTCCTTCAGCCACTTTTGTCTTTTCGTCTTTAGAACAACTATGACATTGTTATCCCTAATTCACTAATTCTTTGTCATATACCTTGGTGCTGTCCTGTTTAATGATTACTTGGGAATCACTCACCATACAGCCAAAAGAATTCAACTATGTATGTTTTAAAAATTACATAGCCTAAGCAGAAATGCCTTAGGAAGGATCTGTTGGACCCTTCTCAACTAAATCAACAGGTAGATATTGTACCAGTGGTATCATTCGTATGAGATGTGTCATGCTGAGTGCCACCTGTTCCTCCTTCTCACCTCTTCTATATGTATATATATAGGCAGCCACTGGCAATGTTTTTCAGCAGCATCAGGCGCATTTCCAAATACGCATTGGATATTCAATTTCACATCCAAACGGAGACAAACTCAAGGATCTAGGCAGCTGTCCCAATTATCTATACCATCCTTACAAGTGGATAAAAGACACATCTCCTGAATAGAGATAAGAATGAGAGCCTAAGGCAATGGGTGGTGTTGAGTAGAATTGGCAGATACGGCAATGCACCATTCAGCTTGTCAAAAACATTTGCAGATGCTCAAAGCCACATAGCAGGAAGCAAATGGTCTGTAAATTACATCTGACACAGATGCTATATTTGCACCCTAAATTCCTTGACCATGTGTCTTGAAATATTTCTCTATGTACTTAAATCTGCCACTCCTTTAAACTAACTATTGAATAGAGTGGGATATAGCACTGGTGGTGGCCTAGTTGGAGTAATGTAAAGCAATTGAAACTGTGCATCTGCCACAAAAAGGTTCTAGGTGTACTTTAAAACAGATGACTGGGGGGCGTGGCCAAGTGGCGGGCGAGTAGGACGTGCCTGCTCGCTGCACTGTCTACCCGACCGGGCCCACCGCCTTAGCAAAGCACTGTGGGACCAGGGGACCTGCGGTTGTTCACCCCGACCCCCAGGATGATCTCTGGGGTCGGGAGAGCCTGGTGATGGGGGCGACAACCGCCGGCGACCAGAGAGCGAGATCGGGCTGGCTCCCGGCCGGCGCTGAGCAGCAGATGGAGCGAGGGTCGCACCCTCTTCCCGAGCCGGCGCGAGAGAGGGGCGGAGGGTGGCATGCGCACAACTGCGGCCTTGGTGTCCTGCAGCTACCCAGGGAGCGAAAGACATGTGCCCTGGGATCCGAGGGCCAAATGACCGACTGCAGCGAGCGGACGACCCTGGGCCACGGCGAACAGCACACGCAGACGGCTCCCCTGGCCCCTGTTGGACAGCGGGGTCCCTCAGGGGGAGCACGCAGGCCAGGAGCTGAGGGCCTGCCCCCCCTTCTCTGAGCATCCAACCCGGGCCCAGGCCGGGAGAGGGGCACGAGGACTACCGCAGGAGCCCAACGAGGAGGACGACGCTGTGAGTGAGGGGCCGCGCGGCATCACATAGAGGCGGTGAGCAGTGGTGGCCTAGTTTTGGGCCTACGGGAGGCGGGGACTGGCTTCACAAGTGCCCAGAGGGAATAGCAGGCCTTCTCCCTGCGGCAGCACCTCCTGTCCCCCCGTCAGAGGTCTGGAGCCAACAACGGAGCCCTCGCCACAGTGCTGTGACTGTGGACGCCCTGAGATCTGCCGGCCCGGGGTGGAGGGGGAAGGAGGAGATCGCGGGTCCCACCTCGCGTTTGGGAACGCAGCACGGGAGAGCTAACCCCGTAGAATCAGCACTGGCGATAGCACCGTGAAGTGGGCCACTGGTGGCTCCTCGCAATACCCCCACCTAGGGCCTGCAGCTTACAACCTGGCCCTTGGAACTACACTGACCCTACAGAGACTCTGGATTTGGCAGACCCAGGGTCAAAATGATTAAGAGAGCCTTAGCCCCCCATCTCCAGCACATGGCGGTAAAACCCAGATCGGGGTCCCAGACAAAACCATAGAGATTTGGGCAACTGGAGACTTGGGGAACCGAGCGCTAAGGAGCTGGAGAGCTGCTTGACCTCTGCAGACGCAAGACCGCGCCTGCTACGAACAGGGACAGGCTGGGGCCACACCGAAGTAGCTGGGGGGTCAATGGGACACTTCAACTCCCCATTTGACTGGCCCCAGTAGGTGTCTCAGTAACAGCGCCCCCTTCCTCCCCCCCCATCTTCCACGCGATGATGCAAGGGAAACGGACCTAGCTTGTGCAATAAACCTAAAATCCTTACCAGAGGCGGTAGGTGGCCAGATATCGCCTACAACACCAATCTACATCTTCAAAAGGCAACCGCCAAGGGGGTGAAAAAGACCGCTCAGTCAAGGACCTCCTCCTCAAAATTTCTTATCCTGGTGCGCAACCCCCGGACTCGCAAGAGCTCCCTGTCCAGGGAGATGCAGAAGCTCCAATCACCCGCGCCTTCATAGAAACTCTCTTTGCCTCTCTACGGGAAGATCTTAAAACTATGAAGACAGAGCTTGCACACGAAATAAGAGAGGTGAGAAAAGACGTGGACTCACTGGGGGACAGGGTTGACACATTTGGAGACTCAAAGTTCCAACCGAGATGAGGAGATTGAGCACCTTCAACAGGAAGTGCTCCGCCTCAGTGATCAGCACCTTGATCTTCAGGCACATGCTGAAGATTTTGGAGAATCGATCGAGGCACAACAACAACCGGATTCGGGGGGTCCCCCAGGGAACGGAAGGGCAGAACATTGAGACATTTGTGAGAGACCTCTTTAGATCTGTCCTGGGGCCCCCCCCGGAATTGGAAATCAAGCTGGATTGTCCACACCGGGTGGGCCCTGGGAGATCATCCGCTGCACCTCCTCCTGATATCCTCACAAGTGTGCATGATTTTCAATTAAAGGAATGCATTCTCCAAAAGGTGAGGGATGCTCACCCAGTCCAATTTTAGGGGCACCATCCCACCCTCTATCAGGATCTCGCAGCCTCCACATTGCAAAAGAGGAAGGATTTCCAACCCATCACAACCTATCAGAGACAACAAAATTTCATACTCCTGGGGTCACCCTTTTCGACTTATCTTCCGGCTCAACGAGAAGATCCACCAAATGCGCTCACTAATCGAAGCCCGAAATTGCTGAACCTTGCAGAAGAACCTTCCGACAGCCCGCTACCACATTCCGGTAGAGAAAGAGGCACCCGCAGATGGAAAACGGTGGGACCCACATAGAATCGGTCACAACCGGATCCAGAAACAATATCTACAGAGCGCCAGGCGGTCTTAGCCTCCCTAGAGGTTGACTCAGCAGGCCCAGCATGAACAAAAGCTTAGCCTCTCTCTTCAACCTCCGTTGCCCGGCTAGTGCGTGTCTCTCTGGTCCCTAATTTACTAGCTTATTGAGATGTGGAGTGGGCCTGGGAGGGGCTGACGGGGCATGCCATCCCGACTCAAACCACCCCCTTTCCATGGGTTTTTCACCCAGGACATTAATGATCGAACATTTTGAATTGTTAATAATTTGTTGGGTTGGGTTTGTTGGGTCTCCTCTCCTCCCCGACCTCCTCCCATTCGCCCCTAGAGGATTCTTTGCTGATTTGGTGGGGGCACGATCCCACTATTCCCCCTGCAATGAGCTTACACAGCCTCTCCCCCCTATTAATAATGCAATACCTAGCCTCCTCATGCGTTTGTTATCATGTCACAGTCACTTAAAGTACGCAATTCTATTAAGCGCCACGCCATCCTCTCCTACCTCGAACACTCCAGAGCACACATCTGCCTCCTCCAAGAAACCCATCTCCTCTCAGGAGATACACATAGGCTTCGATCCAAAGCGTTTCCTCAACAGCTGTTTTCCTCTCTCACTACCAAAACTGCAGGGGTTGCCATCCTCACCTCATCCACCTTTCCCGGGAAGCTGGGCCCAAAACAAGCAGAACTCAGAGGACGACTATTAGCATACTCCTTCATGATAGGGTCGTACACTCTCACAATAGGCTCGCTCTATGTCCCAAACGAAGGACAGGAGGAATTCCTCAATAAAGCAGTAAATGAGGTCACCAGATCCTCCGATAGGTTGCTGTTGTTGGGCAGAGATTTAAACTTGGCCTTTGATAACACCCTCGACAGGTCGGCCCAGAGGCAGGGACAAACAGGAGCTCTCTCGGCTGCGGGGCTCCAGGCATTACAAGGGGTGGGTCTACTGGATATTTGGCGAGCCACCCACCCCACAGACAAGGAATACACCTTTTACTCCCATTTGCACAAAACGTACTCAAGAATAGACTACTTCCTGGCACGCAGACAATATTAACACACACCCAGATCATTATGCGATCATGCAGCGGTGACGCTAACTCTCTCCCACAGGGAATCCGCCCCCCGCTCCAAACATGGAGACTCAGGGACACACTACTGCATCGCCCCAAGGTGGGCCAACAAGTATCCAAAACTATTAAAGATAATCTAGAGATAAACGACATACCAGATACTTCAGTGGCTACCCTCTGGGATGCTCTGAAAGCGGTCATCAGAGGGGAACTTATAGCTATAGCCGCCTTTGACAACAAGACTTGTAGAGAAAAAAGGGACTCACTGACAAAGCAGGTACAGGAATTAGAACGCATACACCAGAGGACTGGCGCCTCGCAGGTCTGGCGGCAGCTGGAGGCCGCGCGAGCACAGCTCAAAGCTCTGGATATAGACAGAGCTGAGTACACGGCATTCAGACTTCGCCATACCTTTTACACCGGGGGAGATAGGTGTGGGAGGTTGTTGGCCAATAGACTGCAGATTCAAAGGCAAGCAACGGGGATCGCTTCGATCCTCACCCAATCCGGAGGCGAGGCAAACATAGATCAGCAGATCGTGGAAACTTTTTGCCAATATTATTATGAGGGACTCTATGGAGCACAAGACCTCTCACCAGATGCCCCCACCCAGTACCTGCAGGGGGTGGCCACGACCAGAATTACACCAAATCAGGCAGAAACTCTGGAATCCCCTATCAAAATAGAGGAGGTAATCACTGCTATTTCAAAACAGAAATTACTCAAATCCCCAGGCCCTGATGGGTTCACAGCCCTTTTTTATAAAACCTTTTGCCCTCTATTGGCCCCCGTCCTTGTGAGATTGTACAACGCTATAGGGGCCTCTACATCGCTCCCATCTACAATGTTGGAGGAGTCGGTGGTGGCGATACCTAAACCTGGCAAGGACGGGCCCCAATGTGCCTCGTACAGACCAATTTCCCTCCTCAACATGGACCTAAAACTGTTCACAGGGAGCTTGGCAGCGCGTTTGTCTCCCCTCCTCCCTGGATTAATAGATCCTGATCAGGCAGGATTCATCCCCACCCGCCAATGTGCCGACAACACCAAGAGACTGCTCCATATTGTTGATAAGGCACACCTTTTTGATACTGAAGGTATGCTCCTTTCCATCGACGCAGAGAACACGTTTGACAGAGTACATTGGCCTTATCTGCAAGAACCCCTGCGCCACTTCGGACTTCCTCACAGATTTATAAACTGGGTCCTTAGCGGTTACACCAAACCGATGGCAACGGTGCGGATGAACGGTATTTATCTACTCCCTTTTTCAACCAAAGGGACACTAGGCAGGGCTGCCCTCTCTCCCCCTTACTTTTCGCCCTTTAGATGGAGCCAATGGGTCAAAGGGTTCGCTACAATCCCCTTATCACAGGAATACACTTTGGGGGGGAGGGGCACACCCTTAGTCTCTACGCGGATGATGTGATAGCAACGCTAGAGAACCCTCGAGCTTCCCTTCCAGCCTTCCTGGCCGAACTAGAGCATTTTTCCCTAGCAGCGGGATTAAAGATAAATGTCCACAAATCTTTAGCTCTCAATCTGACTCAGTGGGCGCCTAATGCAATACCATATCTCGGGTTACAACTCACAGCGTCCATACAGGGCACTATATCATTATATTATACTAAATTACTCAACCAAATAAAGACAGATCTCCACCGCTGGCGGCTACACACACTGTACTGGCTGGGCCGGATAGCAGCGATAAAGATGACCGTACTGCCTAAAATATTGTCTGTCTTCCAGACACTTCCGTTAGAACCTCAATCCAATATCCTACACTCCCTGCAGCGCAAGATAGAATGATTTATGTGGGCTGGTAAGAGACCCAGATTACGCCGGGAAATATGCTACAGATCCCCTAGGGAGGGGGGGTTGGGAGTCCCAAATTTACGGGAGTATTACTGGGCAACTCAACTCAAAACAATTGTGGAATGGTCCTGCCAGGAATCAGAGAAGCACTGGCTTTTTATGGACAGAGCAGTTGCAGGGCAGTTGTTGTGGAAAATCCCCTTCCTTTCAAGACGAGCGCAGCCTCAAAGGCTCTATCTCTCATCTGTCACTCATACCCCCTTGCAGCATGGGACAGGGTGGCAGAAAAGAGAGCATTAACGACATTCCCCTCGCCACTAACGCCCATATTAGGAAACCCTCAACTACACACCCGGTTTGAACTCAGAAGCCTTTGCCCACTGGACCCGAGAGGGTCGTAGATCTATTGGGCATTTCTTTGATGAGCATGGCCCCCTGTCTTTTGAAGACCTCAGGTCTCAGCAAGAGCTCCCGGAAACTGAGCGATTCCGGTATCAACGAATACGGCACTGGGTGATGCACCCTGGGGTTCGCCCGCAGGCCCAGCGTCACTTAACCGCATTTGAAAAGTGCCTGCTATCCAAATCCTCAGATGCTCGCCTAATATCTAAAACATATACCCTGCTAAGACTTCCCCCAGCAGACGCCAAATCCCCTGGCCAGAGGAGGTGGGAGGGGGAGTTGGGTCGAACACTTACACAACGCGAATGGGAGGACATATACTACAGGGCCCGACATACAGCGCGTAATGTTGCAAGCATTGAAACGGCAACCAAAATTGCCACCTACTGGTATCTCACACCCCCCAGACTCCACAGGGGAAACCCCACAAGGGACCCCTCATGCTGGCGAGGCTGTGGGTCCTTGGGCACTTTGACACATGTACTATGGGATTGACCCAAACTCGATCCTTACTGGGCGCAAGTATTGGATGACATTGACAGGCACCTTGATACACAGCTCCAACGATTCCCAGCTTACACTCTGCTAGACTTACCCAAGGCTCTCATGTTCCCTTTTAAATCCCGCAGAGGCCGCCAAATAGGTCTGGCATTAGGAGCGGCCCTCCAAAACATCTTGGCGCTCTGGGGGTCTGCCCGCTTCCCCACGCATCTGGAGTGGCTTCATCGTATATGGCACATCCTAGGCATGGAGCATATCTCTCTTTCCTTAACACAACAAAAGACCTCCTTCTCCGATCTTTGGAAACCGTTCCTGTCACTGCTCTTTTCCGAATTTCGAGAGCTCACATGTCCCAAGTACCTACGACTCCTACGACTCACTGACCCCCCTTCAGGGGTGCCCTGAGAGAGCGATAGCCCAACGATATGTTGGCGGACGATGGGGGAGGGGTTAGAGGGGAAGAAGGGAGACCATTGGGGGGAGGGGGAAGTTATGGGGGTTTAATAGTGATGTCATACGCTCCCCTACGCAGTAGGGTATTTCAGATGTGTACTGCTTTCCTATGTTATTTTCATGTTATAAAATTAATAAAGAAACGTAAACCATAAAACAGATTACTGATATTCTTACTGTAAATTTGGACAAATATACAGGATTTGCCGCTTCTACTCTGCCCTCTATGCGGGATGATTGACTTCTTCAGCAGGACTGGACAGCTTCCAAGAAGGAATAAGGCTCCGCAAGCTGACACGTTCCCAGGGGGAATCCATGGAACAGCCAATCCAATCTGAGGGAGTAAAACAGGCCATAAAATATTTGAAGTTGGGGAAAGCCTCTGGGCCAGAAGGGCTCACTTCTCAACTTTATAAGATTTTTCATCTTAATTGGCTCCCAATTAGTCTCCCTCTTCAATCATGTGCTGGAATGGGCTCAATTATGCCTACTTTGGGGGAAGCCCTTTAGAAGGTGGGCAAAGACCCTAAGCTCTGCCCATCTTATCACCCCATTGCGTTGCTCAACATGGATGCTAAATTGTATACTAAAATCTTAGCTACTCGCCTCATGGATATATTCCCGTCCTTGGTGCATCCTGATCAGAGTGGCTTTCTTCAGTGGCGCCAGACTTTTGATAATATACGTGCCACAGTCCACCTGGTTGAAAAAACCTATGTAAAGAAAATTGCAGCAGTCTTCTGTCTCTGGATGCTGAAAGACGTTTGACATGGTGGACTGGTCCTTTTTGTGCCTCACCTTATTGAAAATGGGTTTTGGCCTTTTTTTTCTTGAGAATGATCTTCCCCAACTATGCACGGCCAACAGCGAGAGTGACTCTGAATGGACAGATTCCAGCACCATTTGTGCTCCACAGGGGTACACGACAGGGTGCCCTTTATCTCCACTATTATTCCCTCTCTGCATTGAACTGTATGATATGGCAATCTGATTCAATGACTGGAATCACATTAAGGGTGCAGGTGTATAAAATTTTGCTCTACGCAGATGACGTGTTGCTATCTGTGGGGTCCTCTGACGCATCCCTCTCAGCGACGTTATCTCTTCTCCAGTCTTTCAAAAAAAATTCTGAGTATAAAATAAACTACGACAAATATCGGATGCTGAATCTTGCTTTGCCTGCTACTGAAGCAGCAATGTCAAAAGCTTCATTTCCTTTATTGTGGGCTAAAAAGTCCATTAAATATCTTGGAGTTAGAATATTTGCTTCCCTTGAGGTTTGTTTTCTATTAACTACCCCCACTAATGGCAGGTATACAAAGGGACTTGCGCTCATGAGGGAGACTTTTCCTCTCCTGGACTGGCAGGATCAATGCAATTAAAATGTCTGTTCTACACCAGTTACTATATATGTTCCAAGCATTGCCAATTTGGCTTGACAGGGCACATTGAAAATCCATTCCACAACAACTGCTACGCTTTATATGGATGGGCAAAACACCTAGGATTTCTCAAAAGCTACTGATTCAGCCTTGGGAGTGGGGAGGGATGGCAGCACCCAGTATCACTCACTATCACACTGCTAAAAAAACTGAGCATCGTAATGGAATGGTCCATGCTCGACTCTGTGAAGAATTGGCGTAAAATGGACCATGCCCTAACTCTCCGCCCCCTCTGGGACTGTGTCTGGTTAGCCACAGAAATCTGCAAACGGCTATCTCAGCACCCCGTGGGTACCACACTGTGAGCCTGGGATAACTATGTCACATTACGAGGGATGACAACTTATCCATTCCATCACACTCCCATCCACTATAACCCTGCCTTCATACCTGCCTTGGAAGGTACAGCTTTCTAACTTTGGAGGGAGGTCAAGGTGCCATATGATCTCTTATATGTTTGATAAGACAGCCCGTAATACCTTTCTGCAGTGTATGGCTGATTCTGACCTTCCAGAGACCGAGCATTGGATTACTAACCCCATCATTCATGCAGCGGACACTAGAGACAAAACCGTTTTTGAGAAATCATTCTCAATTCTTGTGGCAACAAGAGGCTCAATTTCTAGCCTCTACAAGCTGCTTTTAGCACAGGACATACTTACATGCTGCCTAGAAACACAACAAAGAATAAAAATGAGCCCTGGGAAAACTGATCACACCTAAGCAATTGGAACGTCTGGAAAGGGATATCCACTCTTCTTCCATCTCAGTCCTGAGCAGAGAATGACATTCCAAAATATGGTTTGGGTGGCATTATACACTATCCCGACTTCACAGCATGTTCCGCAATGTATCTGCTAGATGCTGGAGGGGCTGCGGGACACCTGGAGAGGCACTGCACATTTGGTGGGCCTGTCCTAAGGTTCAGCCTCTCTGGGAACAAATAGCGCACATTCTCAAGGACATTCTTGGGTTTCACATACCTTTTACATCATAAACAATACTACTGGGCCTACAAATGATTGATTTACAGCCATTGCAGAAGCAGAAATGGCATACGATATTGCAAGGTTTAGTGGGGCACCAAACTGACCATCACTTTTAAATGAAAATTGCAACCTGTCCCCCACTCACTCAGTGGTATCAAAGACTCTGGTCCCTTTCAGCGGAAGAATGCCTGACTAGTAATGTGAATGGTACTGAGAGGGCACTGGGCCTTTCTTGCCATCTGTTTCCGGTCAATAGGTTTTTGTAGTAGCCTGAGAGGTAAAAGGGGCCTAACATCAATTTAATTTTCTGATTACAGTGTAGTCTTTATGACCATGCAAGAAAAGTCTGAGTCCGTAGGAAAGTTTAAAAGGCTTTTTCCAGACTCAAAACCAAGCTGATATAAATGAGTCCAAGAAACATATTGTAAAAATACAGAATTACTAATGGAAATCCAAAGAGCCAAACAAAACTTATCCTCAATAACAGTAATCATATGAGAATTTCAGTAGCAGAAATGCAGAAAATAAGAAACAAAATCTGCTGATTAGATTGCATGTTTTGATCCTCCTGCCTATGCACGAGGATGTCAAAGAAAATCTTTTAAGCCCTATCCTAAACTAGGGATCAGGTAAATACTATTTAAATCAGGGAAGCAAGAAAGGTGTCAGCATATTGGTGACTTCAGTACAAGTTCTCCAAGTTGAGGGGAAAGCATAGCATAAAGCCACACAATGAGAAATATAGAAAGAGGTTTGTACCTCTCCAAGTCTAAGAGCATCACTGTCTAACTAACAATGCGAACGCCTACTAACACACACAAAATCTATGTCATTATCTCCTGTAAAATTCCATGGTCTTCATGGTAGAAATTGGCTACACCCTTCGATTCTCCCACTTTCCAATTGAAATATGAGGGTGAACTTGGGCGTCCATTTTAGCCATGGGAATTGGTCTCCCACTTCGATAGCACGTCTCCTTCTTGCCAAAAATGTTCTCCCGTACCTCACTATCTCTACAATACAAAATACGCCCTTCTCTAACTAATGAAGCCTTGAAACTGCACCTGCAGAGGAGAGAATATGCAAAACAAACGAACTTTCACATTGAAAGTAAAACACGGAAGCCCAAAAGCTTAAGGCCTTTCTTTGGTCATGCTAACTTTAGTAGAACAAATGTGCACCCAACATATGTGCACAACCAGTCACAGTATTATAGAGAGTATAGGTGGGTAACTGAAGCATGAGTCATGATTACATATGTAATGCAATTTCAATTAAATGTTGCACAACTTAAAGTATACGTGTAACTACATACAAGAAATATGATTCCATGATTAACTTGAACATTAATATGTGTATGTTAATAAATCTCTAACATTCTACAACGAGACATTTCAAAAATATGGTTGAATACTCCCCTCTCAGTAATGATGTTAAGAGACACTGAGTAGATAAAGTGTTAAATGCACATAAAGATTTACATTTCTGTGACGTTTAGGGATGAAGCTAAAATTACGCTGCTCCAGTACCCATCTTGCCTACGAGGCAAGATGGAGACCTGTATAAGGTGTGCTCTGTGGGTGTGCATCAGTATTGCATCTCTGCTGGAAGGCATTGGGTATTTTTAATTGAGCTTTGTGATGGGGTGAGATGTAGCGCTATATTCTTGGTAGCTATGACTTGGTGGGTGAGTTGGGGAGAGGAGGTTGTACCTTCTGATGTTGGGGATTGGAAGGAGTGGGGAGGTTGGTGGGGAATACGGGCAACGGCCTACGGTAAGCCGGGATTGCCTTGTATAGGCTTATTTATGACATATAATTGCTTTGCTATGTATGTTTGTATTGTTTTACATTTTTATGGCCAATGACCTCAGATCTCCATATGTTTAAACTCAATAAAAAGATTTGCCCAAAAAAACGAATGACCATTGGTCTCCATAGCCTACAATTTCAACACACATAAAGAGGACTTCTCAATCTTAACAAGACCCCTTTCTCTGATAGGTTTATACGTCTTGTCCATTGCTGCCACAACCAACTTTCACAACTGATCTCTGGGCTGCCTTGTTGGAGTGCTCTTGTGCTGAGTCAATGTCTTCATTCTAAGCATTCACTAGTGAATGAGGCAGAGTCTGTGGAAACCAGAAGATGTTTCCTCTCTAAGCCCTTACAGATTCCATATTATTTATACGACGACCTGCCATTGACCATAATGAAGTGCATATTTACTATTCTAACTCCAAGGCACCTGAATGACAACTGTGGTAATTTAAAAAGAGGTCGAAAATAAATAGACGTGTTCAAAAGTATATAATGACAATAGAGGGATCAGGCTTCATAGCGCTATAATCTCTGACTTTCTGACTTTGACGGTGTTTACCAACACTTTAACAATGGGTCCATTTCCCATATTGTGAGTTGAATATGCCCCACACACGGACACACACATTCACCTTCAATGGCATCCCTTTGGAGTCCTCACCCTTACTCATTGGGCACCATATTAGAGTCAGTCAGTGTCTCACCCTGGCTGTGTCTCCGTGGCTCCACGCATGCGCAAGGCTTGGAAGTGTGAAGGTAACTTGAGTCACCTACCTGACTTTGGGAGGGAGGGGGCAGACCAGACAAGGAACCATTTTGGTGTGTGAAAAAGGCTGCTTTATTGAAACTGGTGCACATTACAATGAACATGCCTGGCAACTGCCTTACAAAACTAAAACCTTGCTATACATCAGATACCTGACCCCGCCCCCACCCCTACGATCCCCTCAATATGCCCCCACCCTGACATTACCATATAAACAACATTACAATGTATTGCAGTAAAATTATACACTTTTATTAACCAACATCCTAATCCTGCCTCTCTAAAACAGTAACTCACCCAACCTTTACAACTGAACTTAAAATTACCTGCCTACCCTTTCCCTGTCCATGAAACCAACTTCAACGGTAACCAAAAAACTTCAGCCAACCCTGGCAAACTTTAAAAACCCCCGCCACCCAGAAAAGGGGGAGAGACCTCTACCCATTTTCTGCCCCCCCTGCCTGAACTAGTCAATGTGTCTTCCACCCGAGTGTTTCTGCACATTCAGAGACCTGGCCAACACTTCTATGATTTCCAAAAGGTATAGGTCCATGCCCATCCTAGAAAGGTGCACACCATCTCCCCATAAAAATTCCACCGTATCAAAACGTATCTCCGAGTGACTGATCCTTCCAAAACCCAAGCTCCTGCAAAAATGTGCCATTTCTGTATTCACTTTTCACCTAGCCCTCTCAATAGCAACCGGATTAACGGCTCCACGCTAAACCCTGCGAGGCACACACTCGGTCCACAAAACAAAACAACCAGCCCACTGCTCCTTAATCAAGGCCAAGTCTTTTTTCATGGCCCTCATCAACACCACACCCTTTTCTTTACACAGGTCATTCTCACCAAGGTGTAACAACAAAATATCCGGGCACCTACCACCCAACAACCATTTACTAAGACAGGGAATTAGCTCTTTCCAGCACATGCCCCATTTGCCCCTCCACACAACTTTAAACATGCGTTCGTTAAAACCCAAGTTTACATCAAAATAACTCTGTCACGCCTGTACTTGTGCCCATTTCACAAAGGAGTGCCCCACCACCCAAATGGTCAATTCCTCCACCTGGGGGCCGGGCACAGAACCTGAAACAAGAAAAGATAACATGAGTTTCATACAGTGAAACCTGACGCACGCGCCTCCCCTTCTCCGCTTCTCACATAGCGCCTGAAACAATCGGAAGACCAGTGGCCCAAATTCATGATATCCTCCCGTGCCCTGCCCCTTTTGCTCGCCTCGTTTGCTGCCCAAATGCGGAAAGAGTGCGTCCCAAAACCTGCCCCATGTACCCCCATATGGTGCAAAGCTTTTCGCAACACTGCCCGCAGCTAGTAATCCGTTACTCTGCTCCCATTTGCGTGTTTGAATACCGCCCCTCCTGACCTTCCTGACAAACTGAACCATTGAGAAGCCCACCTGAGCGGGCATGTAGAAGGGGGGTCCGCTGCTTGTAACCTGACCCATTTTCCTAACCCCTTTTGGTCCGTTTTGGACCGGCTCAACCATATCTGCAGCCCTTTCTCATCGAGGAACAACGTCCTGCCAAACCACCCCCCCTCCCCTCCTGTTACCCAGTAGTTCTGATACTCTAAAGGCCCCAAAGTACATTCACACCATCAACATCGAGAACAGGCGCGTCTCTAGCTCGTCACTGCATACCTCTGGCAGTACTTCCACTAACCGACTCAGCATCCGCCAAGAAAGTGGCTTCCTGAGATTTCGCCCAGCACCTCTCTCCCTGGCCCATCCTTCTAAAATTTTTGTTCCCAATTCCCCTGCCGCCGGAGGGTAGCCCCATAGCAGCTTACTCATGAAGGCGATACCTGCTAGCTTCCCGGCGATTGTGACCCTCGACAAGCCTTTGTCAATGAGATCTAATATAAACTGAATGACATCTTCTGACCACCGCCAAACCTCGGCACCCACTGAGCGCCTGACCGCAGAAACTCTTTCCATGCTTGACTGTATGCTGCCCAAGTGGATTGTGACAATGGACCTACCACCAATTGTAGCATCCTACGTACCACAAATGGGGCGGCATTGGCGTCGGCGTACTGTCGGCATCCTGGCCAGCCCACGGAATCTCCCCCACTGTGAACGAGACAACGCATGAGCTATGTCATTGTCCACACCAGGCATGTGTAAAGCCTTGAAAGCAATATCGTGTCTCAAGCAGCCCAAAACTAATACTCTTAGCAACTTCAAAATCTGCTCATCCCTTGCGGACTGTTGATTCATGATTTCTACTACTGCCATTTTGTCCACCCTGAAGAGAACTTTCTTGTGAGCTAATTCCTCCCCCCAGAGAGTTATTGCTACCGCTATGGGAAAAAATTCCAAGAAAGTTATGCTTCTACAGCCGTCTTTCCAATGTGATGGCCATTGTTCCACGCACCACCTCCCTTGCCAGAACAAGCCAAAGCCTGCTGCATCAGAAAATATTTGTACGTCCCATGTCATGTCCTCTTCTCTTTGCAGCGGAACGCCATCAAACGACTGTAGAAACACAGTCCACATCCTCAAGTCCTCCTTCACCCCAGCAGAAAGCCACACGTGAAGGTGAGGTAGATGTTGCCCTGATAACGCTCGCCCCAGTCTCCTACAAGATGTCCTCCCTGCCCTCACTACTCTGCACGCAAAGTTGAGATGGCCCAACAGTATCTGTATATCCTTGACCTTCACTTTGTCCTTTGATAGCATGCTCCTCAACAATAACAACATTTTCTCTTTTTTGTCCTCTGGCAAGCGCACCCGCATTGCTATGGAATCAATCTCAATACCCAGAAAAGACAAAGACGTGCTGGGGCCCATCTCCTTTTCCGGTGCCATTGGCACCCCGAGTTCCTCCATCAGCTCATGGAAATTGTCCAGAGCTGCCTGGCATTACGTGGAGCCCGGAAAACCCACAAAGAAAAAATCGTCTAGATAGTGTGTTACCAGCTGGTGCCCTGTGCGCCGTGAAAATAGCCACTGCAGGAACGTGCTGAAGCACTCAAACAATGCGCATGATATAGAGCATCCCATCGGCAGTGCCTTGTCCACGTACCATTTTCCTTCAAAATGGATACCCAGAAGATCCCAGTCATCTGGATGGACTGGAAGCAACCGAAAAGCCGATTTAATGTCACATTTTGCCATTGTCGCAGTTGCGCCCGCCGTCACTACTAGTGACATGGCCACTTCAACTGATGAATAGGATACCGTGGCTACTTCCTCATCAATAAAATCATTGACTGAAACCCCTTCTGGCCATGACAAGTGCTGTATCAGTCTGTAATGACCCCGTTCCTTTTTTGGCACTACCCCGATGGGAGAAACAATCAGGTTCTCTGAGGGCCAGTCATCGAAAGGCCCTGCCATCCTACCTTCTTTCACCTCTTTGTTTAGTTTCTCTTTGACTATCTGTTTATGTTCCTTAGCTGATTTTAGATTCTTTGCCCATCTTCTATGCCTTGGACCCCTGTACCCCAAACGAAACCCCCATCTGAACCCGTCTCTCAAAACCTGTGCTGCCCTTTGATCCCCATAGCCCTGTAGCCCAGCCTCCACTCTCTCAAGTTTAACCGGAGTATGATCCTTTGGGCCCAGGCCCTTGGGGCCCCTTACCTCCCCTTGTGCCGGGAAAGTGCTGCTGGTGTCCTCCTGAGTTACTCCCTGTCTGGTGCCATTGCTGACCTCCCTGTTGGTATCCGCCCCCGCCCCGAAGCAGTTGACCAGTGCGTGTTGGCCTCCACATTTCGAGCATTCGTTGCAAAACTTACAGAACTCCTATGTGCATAATCCTTTATTAAAGTCCCCGCATGCCCCCGGCTCCTGACTGACTATTCCCTGCACCCCCCACCCCTCCCTGGGTGGGTCTCCCCTGAAAGGGCCGATAGACAATAGGCACACCACTGGCCGTGAATATCGTCTTTCCCACTTTGGCTGCTCCCATCGTATGCTGCCACAAATCTGTGTCCAGCTCCCCCCATTTCGCTTCGGGGTCCCAGGCCATGCGTGCTCTAAATTCCTCATCATATTGGGCCCAAGCATATCACCCTCCCGTGATCTGTGCCTTTCGAATGACATCCATTAAATTTAAATAACGCCACACTGCGCTTAGGGTATCTTTCGCAATAGACGCTTGCGTATATCAAAAACGCTGCCGTCCAGTTTTCTATTGTTAATGGGACCCTCTGCCTCTAGGCCAATTCGTATTCCTCCTCTTTGGATCCCTCTTTGGACCTCACCTCCCTATGCAGTAGTTTAAGCATTTCAACATATTCCCCCTTCCAGATACGCTCTTTCGTTGTCAGCATTAAATGGGCCCCTAGAGGTTTCGTCACCCCCATATTAGGGAGTTTTTTAACTTTCAGTTCCTTGCTCTCCGGGCCGTCTTTCTTGTCACCTTTCTTTTCCCCATCCTCAGTCACCTTCTCTGTATTGGTCCCACTCTCAATTTTTGTCCCTTTTGTGTCTCCCGCTTCCCTAGTTCCTACCCCAATGTCCATGGCGTACTTCCATTTTCTCAAACGCCTCCCCCCCTTCCCCCGGACCCTCCTCCCCCCCTATCCCCACTGACACCATTACAGGCTTCGCCTTTACACTTTTAGCCTTACCTGGCTCCAAGGAGGGTGCCCGTATAGATGCAGTCCACCTCGATGCCTGAAAAATACTATTCGACATATTAGCTTGGCCCCCCCTCCTGATCCTCCTCCTCCCGCAATTCGCCTTCTTCAAGGCTTTCTTCATCGTAATCTAGCTCCTCTTGCCCCAAAACCTGGGGCCGCTCCTGATTTGAATCTGACCTAAGGGCCCTACCGGACCCTTCTCTCCGTGCCTGAGGTGGAGCCAACTGTACCCGCTGGTACTCCACGGGCGCCCTTGTCCATTTGATGTCACTCTTTGATGTCCCTGTGGTCAACCGGGACCCCCCGGGTGTTGGGGCCAGCAAGGTCGTTCTGAGCCTTCGTCTGCTGGCCGCAACAGGCTCCCCCACCGTTAACGAGCACGCAGTTCTGGGCTCCACCCTCACTTCTCCTCTTTGCCACCGAGCCGCCCCCGGCTCTGCCGAGTCTGACGTGCTGCGCCGCTCCTCGCCCTGCAACAAAAATGAAATGTCTGGTCTGATGTGCTGGTTCCCTGCCAACCTGTTGCCTGACCCACCTTCCTTTTCTTTCCCTGACTAGGCAGTGCCTCCGACCATCCCCCTTCCCCCCTGCACTCCAATGCCCCCTCCCCACCATCTTCCCCAACCTCCTTGTCCCCACTCCACTCTAACATAGCTGCGACCCATGCTAACGCAGGACCTTGTACTAAACTGGGTTTTGCACCCACTAGCGTCCCCTCCCTGTGGGGTCTTCCCTGCCCTAAGCCCCTTTCATCCTCCCTACCCTGTCCTGTGGCCCTCACCTTCTGCTGCAGTGAACCCCCTCTTGCTAAGTAAGCATCTAACTGCCCCACTCTGTCAAGGCCCCTCACCTCATCATTCCATGATGAGAATATATCCAGGCCCTTCCATGCCTGACTGCCCCACGCCGGCTCCAGCTCCCCTGGCAGATCGTCCTCCTCCCATCCCTCCTGGTCCCATTGGACCCACTCCCTCCTCCCCCATGGCCCCCTTTTACCCCCGCTCCTCGGACCCAACACTCGGAACTGCCCACCCCACTGTCCCAGCCCCCATATCATCCTCATCCATAATACTCTCCAGGCCTTCCCCCTACCCTCCCTTCCCATATAGCAGGCCTTCCTCAGGAAAGCCTTTCAAACCGCCCCCCCACCCCTCCTCCTACCTTGTCTGAAGGCAGGACCCCGAGTGTACCAGACAAATCCACTCGCTGGGGCCTCATGTCTAGGCCCCGCCCACCGCTGTCTGGCCTACTGCACACAGGAGCAGAAAGCTCCTTTTTAACAGCTCCGGTAGCTGGCTTGCCTTCTACAGGCTGTCCTGACCTGATTTTTTGATCCCCTGCTGCGCGGAGCAGCACCTCCGGGGCACTTCACTTTGGCCCCGGCCCAGACACTTGCCCCGGGATTTCAAAGTGCGTCCCAGCCCTGTGCTGCCCGGACGTCCCCGGGGCCGCTCTCCTTGCATAAGAGCGGCCCCGTTCACTCACTCCCGTTGTCTTTTGTCGTTTTGGCAAGGAGCACGCCGCGACTGCAGCGGCTACTCCTGCCGACACCTGCCGCATCTGGCGCGCCGGCCCCGCGGCCTCCGGTATCACCAAGTCCATGCGCCTGGCTTCGCTCAGGAGCCTCAGCACTTCCAGGACCCTAATATCCTCCATGTCAACGGTGAGACTGATTTATAGCTAAACTAGCCTACTACTATTCCCTAACTCACACTGCACAAAAAAATTCTTCCCTGCTACTACTACGCTGCCAGCCACCAGGTCACCAAACCTAAAATGGTGTCTGGGAGTGTCCGCCCGCTATTCTTATACTTTGGGCTACTCTTGGGCTACAAATATGTAGCCCAATCTAAAAACAAAATGGAGGAACGGGGGCCTGCCCTGCCCCTCCCAAACCGCCTGGGGGGGATACCTCCCTACGTTCGGCTACCCCCTCAAACCCCCTTGCACACAATGATACTGGGCATACCAGCTTTCCAAGTATGCTATGGCTAGAGATGTGCTTATCTCAGAAGTGGTGCTCACCCTAAGGAATGGGACGAAGAAAACGTTGAGAAAGTAATGCAGTTTAATGATCCTGTTTATTCTCTTGCTCGTTCATTCATTGATATCTTCCTTTGTTCACTACAGATTTGTACCTGCTGCCGATTTCCGAGAAGGTAAACAAAATGTGACTAAGTGTACTGCGTAAGAAGCTGCATGAGAGTCTGGACTAAAGCCCTTCCTCTCTTACATCTTGTTTTCCTCAGGAAGGGTCGGATGAGGATGTCTACCTGGAGTGCGACGGAAGCTCAAGTGAATCATGTGAGTTTGCCTCGCTTTGCATTCTTGGACCAGTATGTTTTACCTTGTGATAAAGAAAAACTCAAGGTCTTCAGGAATCAGAATGCAAAGCAAAAATAGAACGATGTGAGCTTTTCGCAAGTGATATGGGACAGATTGAGATCTTTGAATGGATGAAAGGTTCACACCTGACAAGGGACAGATTGAGGTCGCTCGATTAAATGAGCTGATTTCGGTTGTCGTCTGTTCTCTAGACTCGATAAGCTATTCACACACACAAGGAACAACCTGAAATATGTGGAGTGGGTGAGCGATCAAGAATATGTAAACAAGCTTTGTCAAATGCAATCATTTTGGATTTTAGACAGTAAAAATGATCCTTTACAATTCATTGTTCAGACATGCCAACTCACACAATGCCACCGTGTGTCACATGATATCAGAGCGGAAAACGACGACCCCAACACCGCAGCCCGAACCCTGCATAGATGGATCTCGGACAGCACCAACACCATAGCCCCCCTCAAGAAAAACAACAATACCCGCGCCAAGAAAGCCAGATGGTTTACCACCGAACTTCGAGAGTCCAGACGCACATGCCGCTGCCTCGAAAAGGCCTGGAGGAACACCAAATCCACAGAAGCCCACAACAACTTCAGAGCCGCCACCAACGCCCACCATCAACTCATCAGAGAAACAAGGAAAAAAGTGATTGAAGACAGAATCTCCACCCACGCGCACAACAGCAAGGAACTCTTCAGCATCATTAAGGAGTTCGCCCAACCCACCAGCGAGTCTACCGACATCCCTCCCTCACAAAACCTCTGCGACAAACTCAGCACCTTTTTCCACCACAAAATCAAGAGCATCTACGACAACTTCGACGAAGACAACCAACACACTGAACCCTCACCAACCACCCCGACACCCGGAAACCAGCGATTGACGACTGGACAGCCCTCACCACCGAAGACACACTGAAGACAATGAAGTCAATCCACTCAGGGGCCCCCACGGACCCCTGTCCCCACCACATCTTCAACAGAGCCGCCGATACCATCGCACCCATGCTCCGCCACACCATCAACCGCTCCCTGGCGACCGCCTCGTTCCCCGACGACTGGAAACACGCTGAGGTCAACCCCCTCCTAAAGAAACCCTCAGCGGACCCCACCGACCTCAAAAACTACAGACCCATCTCCCTGCTCCCGTTCCCAGCGACAGTCATTGAGAAAGCCATCAACAGCCAACTCGCCACATTCATTGAAGAACACAACATCCTCGACTCCTCCCAATCCGGCTTCAGAAAAAACCACAGTACGGAAACCGCCCTCCTCGCCGCAACAGACGACATCCGCACCCTACTGGACAAAGGAGAAACAGTAGCCCTCATCCTCCTCGACCTATCAGCGGCGTTCGACACAGTCTCCCACCACACCCTAATACGCAGACTCTACGACGCAGGAATCCAGGACAAGGCCCTCGACTGAATCCGCTCCTTCCTCTCCGGCAGGACGCAGCGGGTCAGACTCCCCCCTTTCCTCTCGGACCCCACACCTACCACCTGCGGAGTCCCTCAGGGCTCCTCCCTCAGCCCGACGCTCTTCAACGTCTACATGGCTCCACTCGCCCCCATCGTCAGAACCTACGGACTCAACATCGTGTCATACGCAGACGACACCCAACTCATCCTCTCCCTATCCAACGAGCCCAACACCGCCAGACGCAACTTTCGAGAAGGCATGGAAGCCGTCGCCAAATGGATGAAAAACAGCTGCCTACAACTAAACACCAACAAAACAGAAGTACTCATCATGGGCCCAAACCCAGATGCCTGGAGCGACACCTGGTGGCCCCCCGCCCTCGGAAACCCGCCAACCCCCACGGACCACGCACGCAACCTGGGAATCATCCTGGACTCCGAGCTCAAAATGGACCGCCAGATCAACTCCGTCTCATCTTCCTGCTTCCACACCCTCCGCCTCCTTCGTAAGACCTTCAAATGGATCCCCCTCGAACACCGAAAGACCGTCACTCACGCCCTGGTCACCAGCAGACTCGACTACGGCAACGCACTCTACGCCGGAATAAAGAAAAACCTCACCCGCAAGCTACAGAACATCCAGAACGCCGCCGCAAGACTGGTCCTCAACCTGCCAAAACACTGCCACATCTCCCTGCACCTGCGCACACTCCACTGGCTCCCCGTCGAGGCGAGAATCACCTTCAAGATGCTTACCCACGCACACAAGGCCCTCCACGGCACCGGACCAGCATACCTGAACAGCCGACTCAAATTCCACGCACCCCAAAGGACCCTACGATCAGCCCAGCTCTCCTACGCCGTGGTCCCCCGCACCAGAAAGACCAGATCGGGAGGCCGCTCCTTCTCCTTCCTCGCGGCCAAAGCATGGAACGCCCTTCCGCTCCACCTCAGACAGACAACATCGCTCCCCATCTTCACAAGAAACCTCAAAACCTGGCTCTTCGACAGACCCCCTCCTTGATGGAATGGAACCTGCACCCCCCCACCCCTAGCGCCTTGAGACCCTTACGGGTGAGTAGTCGCGCTTTAACAAACCCCTGATTGATTGATTGAGAGCTCTTAACATGGTCCCCTGGTGAAGAGCCAGTATCACACAGTGAGCACAGGGTATGCTCAAAACGCAAAGCAATGAGTGAAGGCTTTTGATGGGATCCATTCCATATTTTTGGAAATCTCCCTGTATACACAAGAGGCTGGTTCATAAGTATTTGTGTTTAGTGGAGGGTAGGAGTGGCTGCTGAGGCAATGCTGGAAACAAAACCTAATACCTCTCCATAGACCCTCCCCCTCCAAGGCTGCTTAAGCATTGATGGACCCCATGGCCGCATGCCCTCCAGAGCCTCTCGACCTCTCTCACAGAGTTACATTTTTAGGGTCTCGCTTGACAGTGCAGCTATCACAATACAATAATGTGAGCATCACTAGAGAGGAGCTTTGGCTCCGCCAACATATTAGGAGCCAAGAGTACATGTTTTGATTAAGTAGAAGTTGTGTGCTTCCACAAAAATGGTGCTTGTTCTCCAGGGTCCTGTGATCATTTTGTTTTTTTACCCATGACATTGGAATGCTATTAAAAAGTCTTAGATAACTAGATCATTTATGTTGTTTTTCTCTGGCAGCCGCACAGATGGGAGAAGGGCAGTCATTAACCTACATGATTTTTAGATCTGGCTTTGCAGTGCAACTATCACCAGACCTTTTAACCTACACCAATATTAGTCTACAGTTTTTTACTTCTACACAAATGCATATCTATCCCCATGCTATTTACTTGTAATGTTTCACATTACCACACAGCATTCCTTTAACTCAGACCTGTTGCCATTGCCAATGCTTGTCATAAAGGTTGGCACATCTGACTATTGCACACAGACCAGGCACAATATGGATAGCAGCAGCCCATGCTTCATGAATATATGGTCCCTCATAGACAAAACATGTGGAGCATATGCAGCAGCACTGCCATCTATTTATTTGCTCTCCATCTTCCTTTCCTTTGCTGTCTCTTTCTGGATCCCTTCCCTTCTTCACTTCAATCCACATTACTTTGCTCCTTTTTACCCTACTCTTTTTTAGGTCGAGCCTAGAGCAGCGCATGCGCTGCTTGCGAGACTTATAGTAAGGGGCTTCAGAAAGCTGACCAGACGCTCGTGTGTCATGGCCTTTTTCCTGCGGTTACGCACGCAGGGCCGACATCTGTTTCCCATTATCGTGCCCAGACGCGGGCGCGATAATTGGAAACACATGCCTGCCATGCGTGTAATCGCAGGCAAAAGGCCATGACGCACGAGCGTCTGGTCAGCTCTGCAGGCTGCCGCGCTCGCTCGCTCCCGCTCCTCTCTTGTTTTCTTCTATCTTTACTTTCACCATTCTCCATCACACCGCTCAGTGGTGCACTGTCTCAGCACAGCATGTCGTATTATTTCCGTCCTCGTTTATAAAGTGCTTGATGCGCGTGATAGCGACACGCTTGTATAATAATTGTGCGGCCTGGGTGCACGCGGAAAAGGCCGAGACAGTGTTGCTCAGAGCGTTTGGGGTGCTTGTAATGAAAGTCCTCGCTTGCGACTCTTGAAACGCCTGTGATGCTGCCCAGGTGCACGCGGGCGTGCTCCGTCCATCACCCTGTCCGGAGCAGGATTACGCTGCCATGTGTGGTATTTCGCATTAGGCATGGATGCCGGCCGGGACTTTTAACCGGCAGGGGGAGCGGCGCTTCTCCAGTGTGCTCTGCGCCTTCCATGGGGGTGGAATCCATGCTCTAAAGCCGCCCATGGCTGTGGGTGCTGCAGCCCTTCCTGTGTGTGCCAGCCGCGAGTGCCCCACTCTCCTCAGTTTAACTGAAGATGGCGGGCTCCGGGCAGCAGGTGGGGCTCCTTTGCTTTTCTGCTCTGTTCCTGTGTGTTGAGGTTAGTAAATCATTGCGATTTTTCGTTTGAAGAGCAGGCGACCTTTGTATTTCAAACAGGCACGCAGCCGCCATGGCTCCCAGGAGTCCGGTCGTCAGTTCTTGTTCAGATGAAGAAGCCGGCCTCTCCCCGAGGAGCTCCCAAGACTTTGTCTGGCATATAGCGCGTCTCTCTCTAGAGTCCTAATGTTGACAAAAACAACCGAGTGAAATGCTGCCCCGATTGGTCATCAGTGGTTGAATTTAGTTTAAGTACTCCTTCCTTCACTTTGCTGCTTGTTGCAGTAAACACCTATAGTGTGATGGATATTCCTAGACGTGGGCCCTGAGTTCACCGTGCCATGAGAGTCGAGGTGCAACTTACTAATGAGGCCCAAGTAGGCCGAAACCAGTCCAGGGTTGCTTGGGTTGATGTGTAGAGAGGAGCTTGTCTGGCCCTTTGGCTTGTACTGTTCTTATGGGAACAAGACCAAGACTAATTTGCTTTTGGCTGGTCTTTAGAGTTGATGAACTGTATTGTTGTCTTCCGTGATCGCCAGTGACTGTCAGTTTGAAATGGGCTGTTCATGTAGTAAAAGAACCAAGACTGGTTTGCATACGACTGGTCTCAGTCTAAAATAGCACTATGATTAGAAAACAATTGATTTGAATGTTCATTCAAGCATTCTTTCCATCACATTGTTGTTTGTTGTGCATATTACATAAACCCATCTGTTCAAATATGGTCTACAATTTGAATAACTTGAAATGAAATGAAACAGATTTCTTCACTGAAAAGATTTAGGGGCATATTAGCAAGACCCACGTTAAAATTATCGCCGTTTTAGCGGCAGGAAACTGCCGCTAAAACGGCGATAATGGGCTTGCTAATATGCGTTATAGAATTCCAATAGAAGCCCAGGTTAGATGTGCAGGACATCTAACCTGGGCTTCTATTGGAATTCCATAACGCATATTAGCAAGCCCATTATCGCCGTTTTAGCGGCAGTTTCCTGCCGCTAAAACGGCGATAATTTTAACGTGGGTCTTGCTAATATGCCCCTTAATTTCCAGAAACATTTGGGAGCCCTCATTGATGTTCAGTCCACTTGGTCGTAGATTTGATAATGAGAAAGTCTCCTTAGGCTGGCACCGTCATCATTCACAGCTTGTAGATGTTCTTTGATCATTTCAGCAAATCTCACCACTTTGATTTCACTATCGTGAATTTCTTAGAAATTCTGGTTTGATTTCACTATGTGAAATTCTTTGAACTGCTGAGTCATTCATCCAGAGGCCTCTGCGTGCTTACACCAACGTTTTTTTACTATGACGGTTGAGACTTTAATTAAGATGGGAAATACTGCACACTCCTGACTCTCCACAGGGAGTTCTCATTTTCCACTCCTTACTTATCGTAACCGCTGAAAATTCAGCCATCAGGCTTCCAGCCTGTGCACTATTTACAGTTCTTAGCTCCATCTTCATCCATAAATGTACACAGACCCTGATTCATTTAATCAGCATCTATAATTTGCGGATGTTAATGATTTTTTTGCGCTCTGAAATTTCACTTAAAAGCACAAATTTCATTTTCATTTTATTTGTATTTATTGAACACAAGTGTACCAGGCTTCTTGGCACTGTGGAAGCACATGCCTTGCTAAGATCATTGCCGAAATCTTTAATGGGTGAAAGATGGACAGGAATAGGTATTAAAGTGCCAAGTTTTTAGGGGCTTTCTGAAGCTAAGGTGATTTGTTTCGGCTGGCTAAGTAAGGCTTCACTCTCCCCTGCCAGGGTTAAACAAGCGTTGGCAATGCCAATAGGTGTCACCTTTGAGACCCATTGGCTATACCAGTGTGGTGTACAGCATGAACAAAAGGAGGGAAAAATGTTAGTTGACATAGGCGCTGGCAGGTGTCATTTTGTATGCATGTGCACAGTAGCGGCTGCTACCGGACGGGGGTGGTGAGGCGGCGGGCGGCGGGGGGTGCTAATAAAAAAAACAACAACAGTGCAGATTGGTCTGAGCTCTGTGGATCGGCGCTCAGACTCGACCAGGGATCCTGTGCATGTTCCTGACCAGGCTGTGTAAAGCAGCCTGGTAGGAACATGCAAAGTGCGCATGAACTGTTTGGCCGGCCCAAGTGGGCCGGCCAAACAGTTCATACGCACTTTGAGTGTGCAAACTACTCCTGTCCTGCTCTGACCAGCCCCACCGCACACTGGAGACAGGCTGCATGCAATAGGAACAAGCATTTGCAATGCAATAGGTCTTGCATTTATGAAAGTTTAAGCTATTGGCATTGTCATTTACAATGCTAATAGCTTAAACTCGCGTAAATGCGAGACCTATTGCATTGCAAATGCTTGTTCTTTTAGCTTCTGCGGTATGTAGCTGCTGCATCAGGACAGAGAGCCCTTGAATGAAGGCACAAGATGGTGTAAAGTCCGTAACTTGTTTATTTACAAACAGCAAGTATAGATATACACACACATATATATATATATATATATATATATATATATATATATATATATATATATCCAACAAAAGACCCCTCCGTGAAAGAAGCCAGAGGACACAACGGGGAGCTTTCGGGAATGCTTTAATGACAGCTAAGTATGGCATGATGCATTTCGGCGTTTGCCTTCTTCGGATGCCGCAAGCTAAACCGGGAACACTCCTCCTCACACCCTTAAAATTCTCAGGTCCTCCCAATCAGGGGAGGTCAGCTGGCTCCTCCTAAAAATCACTCTCAGCATGTTTCTCGCCTAGTAGTCCTCAGATCTCACGGCGATTCGTCAGGACCAATATAGAAGATTAAACCTATCTACACAGTGGAAGGTTTTCTGGTGATGTGTCCCTAATAAACCAACCTACAACCTGTAGCGAGGTACCTGTATTTTAGATGACCAACCCTTTAAGGGTTGGTAAATCTCATCATCGACTCTCGGCAGACCTGACACTCGGAATTTCCTAGTGTCGCTTGCTTAGTTCCAAGTACGTCGACAGACCTACCCACTCACTGCCGAGGTCCGGAGAAACATGTTGACCACTTGACAGTGCCCCAATCCTGAAACATTATTTCAGAAGTGCGCTACCCTGTTTTTAATCAGGTTGGAGGGCCTACTGATTGAAATTGTTCTCTCTGGGACTTCCAATTCCTGTTTTAACTAATCACTTGCTTCATTCACTTGCACTCCTTCCATCTACACACATAGGTCCCTCATCCCCACGGCACCATACAGCAATTTGGAATAAAAGATCTCCGCCAAAGAGCCCTCATAGGCAGCCCGTTGGGAATTTCAGCGCCGACCTGACGAGGAGCACACCCTATGATGAAGCATGACACCCAGCCGGGTGTGTGAGGGCCCTAAATTCCAACAGGAGGAATTCCCCGTTCCCCCTGTACATCTATGAGGACTTAATGACCACCAAGCCCTCCTGTCCCCCTTAGTTCATGGTAGGAACTGCATACCTTCTTGCGTTGAACATAAATGTTTTAGTCACTCATAAGAATACGTTTTTTGGTGTAGAGACTAAGGGGTCGATTCCGATCTCGGCCGGTAGGGCACCTAACAGTATTCGTCCGGAAAAAATACAAGCCGAATGCGTGTTTCCCGACCGATTCGTACACTCGTCCGGACGAACAAGTACGATGCGTCTAACAACCCAGTTTCCGAGCGAGCCGTACTCACCCAATCCAGCTCCTGTTCCCCGCCCGAGCCGGATCCGTGAACGCCGAATCGAGCCGCACGGAAGCAAATACACAGCACCTTCCGGCCGGACTAGTACGATGCGCAATCCGTACGCGCCGAACCCGTCGCTACGTCTGGCACGTTTGAGCATCCGGGCGAGCCGTACATAAGCTCCGTTTCGAGCCACAAGACGATCCACGGCTACGAGACGAACAAGCCAGCGACGAGTACGAGTCGAAGACACGAGAAACCCGAATGAGACGATCCAAGCATGAATCCCATTGCGCAGGTCCTACCTATACTCTACATCTATTACCGGGACCGGCACGGACGCGTACGATGCAGACGGTAAGTCAAGCACCAACAATACAAACAAACTAAGCGTACCCGAAATATGTCACACACACATAGGGATGAATAAATAACGTACACTAGCAACAGCAGAACCATAGGGGTGGGATGGCCAACACCAATGCCATACACACCCATAGGTGGATGGATGCCTACCACCACCACCACCCCTACTCAGGGGGGGCTGGATGCCTGTCACTACTACCATCCCCACTCATGGGGGATGGATGCCTACCACTACCACCACCACTACTCAGGGGGCTGGATGCCTACCACTACCACCACCCCTACTCATGGGTGCCTGGATGCCTGTCACTACTACCATCCCCACTCATGGGGGATGGATGCCTACCACTACCACCATCACTACTCAGGGGGGCTGGATGCCTACCACTACCACCACCCCTACTCAGGGGGCCTGGATGCCTGTCACTACTACCATCCCCACTCATGGGGGGATGGATGCCTACCACTACCACCACCCCTACTCATGGGGGCTGGATGCCTGTAACTACTACCATCCCCACTCATGGGGGGATGGATGCCTACCACTACCACCACCCCTACTCATGGGTGCCTGGATGCCTGTCACTACTACCATCCCCACTCATGGGGGGATGGATGCCTACCACTGTCCGCCACGGCTGGCTGAGTTTGGAGTGTCTCCCCTCTCCAGCAACGGGGACGGGCTGTGTGGCGCTTCTATTGATCTTCGTGGGAGGAGTGCTTCCCGGAACATCGCAGGAATTGTGGCTGACTCCCGTCCTCCACGGCTGGCTGCGGGAGTGCCCCCCCCGCTATGGGGACTGAAGTAGGGGCGCTTATCTGTAGTGGAGACAAGATGGCGCTGCGGACGCTTCTCAAGCGGGATCCCAGACCAGCATAGACCCGGAGGCTGCACTGACTGCGGCGGCAAGGAAGCAGTTTTCCGATTTCCACAGCGGCAGTTAAAGAGGCTGAGAGAGCCTCACATGCTCAAGCTGAGTACCCCGGTGATGACAGGGAAGATGGCGCACAGTGATTGATGCCGAAGCGGGAGATCCCATCGATGCTGACCGTGAGACTGGGAGGTGAGCGAGGCCCCGGGGCACACCATACCGGCCAGCTGGGGTAATCCAGGGGTTTCCCTTAAGCGGCGTCCCGTCCTGGGGAAAGTCTGTAGCTGAGAGGCTTGATGGTGGGCCATCAGGCAATGCCTGACCCTAAAATGGCGCCTGGAGCGAGGTTTCAGTGCTCATTTCAAGGTCTCCACAGCGCAAAAGATTGGTAATGGGACTGTTTTTCTACTCAGTCCTGCTGCAGCCTCACTCACACCGAGAGAATTACAGGGGGAAACAGCGGAGTGTCCCACAGCCACAGGCGTGCACATTCTGTCTGCCTGACCTTAAAATGGCTGCTAAACATCTCCCCACCTCATTGATGGTCCGCATTGGAGTACAGGAACTACTGAGGGAGGCACGGAATGCGCTGCAGCACGGTCTGAGGAACCAGCTGGACAAGCGCCACGGAACAAGTACTGCCTTGATGTTTGAACTACGCTCAGGGTCGCAGGGAATGGTGCTGCAGATGGACCTATGACGATGCCCCCCGGGCGGAAATCATGAAGATTGGACTCACCGCGGAGACCGAACAACATGGCCGATGCCCGGTGGAGCTGTTTAGGCAGCCACAGAGGAGTTAGGCTTTGGTTCACTCCCTCGGCCGTCACCTACCCAGCCGGACATTGGACATAGTTTTTCCTAGTCTCCCCGTTGTGTTTCCGTCCCTCCCCCGCGATCCTGTGGCTACCTCCCCTCTCCAGCTTATGCGTTAATATCTCTTGTCATTATCTAATCACTGTTTTTCTCCTTTTGTTTATTCTTGGCTCCTGTAACTGTTGTAATTTTGTAACATGTAACTCATTGATCCTCATGTAAAGCGCTCTGATACCTCCGGGTCTAGCCAGCGCTATATAAAACTCATAATAAATACCACTACCACCACCCCCACTCAGGGGGGGCTAGATGCCTGCCACCACCACCACCCCTACTCAGGGGGGGCTGGATGCCTGTCACTACTACCATCCCCACTCATGGGGGGATGGATGCCTACCACTACCACCACCCCCACTCAGGGGGGGCTAGATGCCTGCCACCACCACCACCCCTACTCAGGGGGGGCTGGATGCCTGTCACTACCACCATCACTACTCAGGGGGGGCTGGATGCCTACCACTACCACCACCCCCACTCAGGGGGGGCTAGATGCCTGTCACTACTACCATCCCCACTCATGGGGGATGGATGCCTACCACTACCACCACCACTACTCAGGGGGGGCTGGATGCCTACCACTACCACCACCCCTACTCATGGGTGCCTGGATGCCTGTCACTACTACCATCCCCACTCATGGGGGGATGGATGCCTACCACTACCTCCTTCACTACTCAGGGGGCTGGATGCCTACCACTACCACCCCCTACTCAGGAGGGCCTGGATGCCTGTCACTACTACCATCCCCACTCATGGGGGATGGATGCCTACCACTACCACCCCCACTCAGGGGGCTAGATGCCTGCCACCACCACCACCCCTATTCAGGGGGGCTGGATGCCTGTCACTACTACCATCCCCACTCATGGGGGATGGATGCCTACCACTACCAGCACCACTACTCATGGGTGCCTGGATGCCTGTCACTACTACCATCCCCACTCATGGGGGGATGGATGCCTACCACTACCACCATCACTACTCAGGGGGCTGGATGCCTACCACTACCACCACCCCTACTCAGGGGGCCTGGATGCCTGTCACTACTACCATCCCCACTCATGGGGGATGGATGCCTACCACTACCACCACCCCTACTCATGGGGGGCTGGATGCCTGTCACTACTACCATCCCCACTCATGGGGGGATGGATGCCTACCACTACCACCACCCCTACTCATGGGTGCCTGTCACTACTACCATCCTCACTCATGGGGGGATGGATGTCTACCACTACCACCACCCCCACTCAGGGGGGGCTAGATGCCTGCCACCACCACCACCCCTACTCAGGGGGGGCTGGATGCCTGTCACTACTACCATCCCCACTCATGGGGGGATGGATGCCTACCACTACCACCACCCCCACTCAGGGGGGGCTAGATGCCTGTCACTACTACCATCCCCACTCATGGGGGGATGGATGCCTACCACTACCACCACCACTACTCATGGGTGCCTGGCTGCCTGTCACTACTACCATCCCCACTCATGGGGGGATGGATGCCTACCACTAACACCACCCCCACTCAGGGGGGGCTAGATGCCTGCCACCACCACCACCCCTACTCAGGGGGGGCTGGATGCCTGTCACTACTACCATCCCCACTCATGGGGGGATGGATGCCTACCACTACCACCACCACTACTCATGGGTGCCTGGATGCCTGTCACTACTACCATCCCCACTCATGGGGGAATGGTTGCCTACCACTAACACCACCCCCACTCAGGGGGGGCTAGATGCCTGCCACCACCACCACCCCTACTTAGGGGGGGCTGGATGCCTGTCACTACTACCATCCCCACTCATGGGGGATGGATGCCTACCACTACCACAACCACTACTCAGGGGGGCTGGATGCCTACCACTACCACCACCCCTACTCATGGGTGCCTGGATGCCTATCACTACTACCATCCCCACTCATGGGGGGATGGATGCCTACCACTACCACCATCACTACTCAGGGGGCTGGATGCCTACCACTACCACCACCCCTACTCAGGGGGCCTGGATGCCTGTCACTACTACCATCCCCACTCATGGGGGATGGATGCCTACCACTAACACCCCCACTCAGGGGGCTAGATGCCTGCCACCACCACCACCCCTACTTAGGGGGCTGGATGCCTGTCACTACTACCATCCCCACTCATGGGGGATGGATGCCTACCACTACCAGCACAACTACTCATGGGTGCCTGGATGCCTGTCACTACTACCATCCCCACTCATGGGGGTATGGATGCCTACCACTACCACCACCCCCACTCAGGGGGGGCTAGATGCCTGCCACCACCACCACCCCTACTCAGGGGGGCCTGGATGCCTGTCACTACTACCATCCCCACTCATGGGGGGATGAATGCCTACCACTACCACCACCACTACTCATGGGGGCCTGGATGCCTGTCACTACTACCATCCCCACTCATGGGGGGATGGATGCCTACCACTAACACCACCCCTACTCATAGTACGGGTAATGCATGACACAACTAGCATACTACCACATAAGGAATGACAGAAAATTACATCCCCCCCCCCAACACCATGACAAGTGTGTGTAGTCTGTGTCAAATGCCTACAACACTGAACATGACATTGAACATACAATGTGACCCCCTAGCACATGTGTCACACATAAATGTGTGTGGCCTCCACAATGCAAGCAGACCATGGCCACTGTGGCAATGGGCTCGAACACCCCATTACCACAGTGACCAAAAGGTAAGTGTGCTATCCATAGCTGATGCACATTTTGAACAGTGTGGCAATGGGGCCTAAAGCCCCATCACCACAGTGACCAAAAGGGAAGTGTGGTGTCCATAGCTGATGCACATTTTGAACAGTGTGGCAATGGGGCCCAAAGCCCCATCACCACAGTGACCAAAAGGGAAGTGTGGTGTCCATAGCTGATGCACATTTTGAACAGTGTGGCAATGGGGCCCAAAGCCCCATCACCAGAGTGACCAAAAGGGAAGTGTGGTATCCATAGCTGATGCACATTTTGAACAGTGTGGCAATGTGGCCTAAAGCCCCATCACCACAGTGACCAAAAGGGAAGTGTGGTGTCCATAGCTGATGCACAATTTGAACAGTGTGGCAATGTGGCCTAAAGCCCCATCACCACAGTGACCAAAAGGGAAGTGTGGTGTCCATAGCTGATGCACATTTTGAACAGTGTGGCAATGGGGCCCGAAGCCCCATCACCACAGTGACCAAAAGGGAAGTGTGGTGTCCATAGCTGATGCACATTTTGAACAGTGTGGCAATGGGGCCCGAAGCCCCATCACCACAGTGACCAAAAGG